>CAHIKZ030002018.1:825000-827500 GCA_903632075.3 Acanthosepion pharaonis
TATATAGATATATACTATATATATATATATATATCTGTTATATATATAAATGGAGTTAATATATATATATATATGCATATATATATATATATATATATATATATATATATACATGCGATATATTCTGACTAATGTATTTTGAATATATAATATATTATAAATAATGATCACTGCCATTGATATATGTATGCTATAATTACATATATTATCTATGTATATATATGTCAGCATATATATATATATATGAAATATATTATATATATTGCCATATATATATATATATGTATGTGTGTGTATATATGTATGCATACATTTGGGGTATATGTAATTATTTATTGTATGCATACGATTTATATATTTATAAATATATATAAATATTTTACAATAATCATTGCATATATATATAGAATATGCTTGCATATATATATGATATTATGCATATGGGTATATATATATTTCGTCTCTACATGTTTATGTATATATAAATATATATTTTGTCATTTTCTGCATATTTGACAATGAATTATATTTTGTAACGTGTATGAATACGGAATAAATTTTGTGTGTTTCTGAATATAAAAAACAAAACAAATTGCTAAAGTTTAAAGATCCGTTATATTACTCAACCAACATAAGATTTTTAAAGAAATCATTTAGGAATCTTATTTCAATCTAAATAAATATATTTAGAAAAACTATATAGAAACGACAATAGACTTAATTTACAAAGTAATTTTTGTTTGATTGTATGTATGAAAAAAATCTCGGATATCTCTTAGGAAAAAAGATATCAGTAAAAGTCCAAAATGAATTTGTCGAAGACATATAATGGGAAAAGTGTGTATATAAAAACTATGTTTATGTATAGAAAAAAAAAAATAAAAAATAATTATTCGTACTAGGTAGGTGGTTTTGTATATATATATATATATATATATATATTCAAAGTAAATATATATATATTCCTTTCTTTTTTTTCCATATAAGATTGTCTGTGAAAAGTATAAATATATAAATTATATAAATTTATAAACACTAATGTCTGGTCATTTGTGAGTTTGTATAAAAAATATGTGTGAATAAATTTAGTATATAGTAATATGAATATATATGCATATATAGTTCTTAAATTAAATTTGTTTTATATATATAAAAGAGAGAATTAAATAGGAATTGGTAAATATTTAAACGCTTAATAACTTAAAAATTTCAACATTCTTAATTAGAATTAGAGATGGAAATTTTTTATCATCTGAAGCTCATTTTAACACAATAATTTAATGTAAATAAAATTTATATACTTTTTTAACTAGAAATACGTGAATACATAAATATATAAAAATTCACGAATACACATTTGATATTTCAATACATGTCATATGCACATGTAAACATTAACTGCGATATCTAAATAAAAATTTAAATAGATCCAAACATGAATATGAACACAATGCAAAATGTTTACATATTCATATAAGCTTATATATGAATATGCATATAATCTGTATATCGATACATATGTCAAAACAGTTTTATAACACAACAATCAAATATACACACATATGGTATTTACATAAGTGAATATGTTGAATATACATATAAACATATATTTTTGAATAGAAGAAAATGTAAAACATCTGCACATATGAACTAAACATGTAATTAATAAATATATATATATATATATATAAATATATCCATATATATATATAAGATGAAAAAGATGGATTGCGTTTATGTATGCATACAATACATCAAAAATTAAAACTAAACATTTTTTTTTAACATTTTTGTAATGTGATTTTTTTATATGTGTTTTTAATTATAGTATATATAAAATATTTCGTTGTAAAATAAAAATAATATTTTCATCATTTAAAAAATATTGCGTCATACCTAAGTTTGATGTAAAATATTAAAATAGTTCATCTCTATTTTCTATTATATGTATTTATATAATTTTATCATATATATTAAGTCATAAATAAACATAAACTTATATTTGGTATGTAGGTTTATATTTATATTCATATTTTCTTTTCTTTTTCCTTTGATATATGATATATTTGCATTTTTTGTGTATATTTTGAAATAAACTATTATAAGAATCGTTTTTAAATATATATATATATATATATATATATATATATATATATATATATATATATATATATATATATATATATTATTATATATTATTATATATTATTATTATATAATACGTCTATATATATATACAGGTTATGTTAGATATTGTATTTTTATATAGATGCTATGTAAAACTATATATATATTTTCTTTTGGGATTATTATAAAGAATAGTTATTATATTGTATGTATATATATCATATATATATATATATATATATATATTATTTCCTATCTAGGGTTCCTAATAAATATATGTCTTTCTAAATTTATCTGTTATATATATATATATATATATATATATATATATATGTATATATCTTTATATTATATAAATATATTTTATATATAT
>CAHIKZ030002018.1:835000-1202151 GCA_903632075.3 Acanthosepion pharaonis
TTGTCTTTATCGATCCACGTGGTTATCATAAGCAGCAATCACTTGAAAGAATTGTCTTTGGCCCACCAAAAATGTCCCTCACTTCAAATGGCACCTGAATATGAAGATAGATAGATAGATATTGTCGAGGACCTTTGTTAGGGCCAGAAATAAAGACACAAAGAGAGGAACTGAGTTAAACAAATATAGACAGAAACAGTAAACAAACATATACAAATTACAATTACATATAACAATTACAAATTGTTACAGCAAGAATGTTCGGCCCGGCTGTCAGAGCTGAGTTCTGAACTTCTCTCCAAAAGGCAGTACCTGCTCCTATTTATAGCTGGGAGTGTCCATGCGTAGATAAATTACCATAATACACACACACACACACACATACATACACATATATATATATATATATATATATATATATATATATATATATATACACATGTGTGTGTGTGTATATATATATATATATATATATATATATATATATATGTATATATATATATATATATATATATATATATATATATAATATAGTTGGATAGATAGATAGATAGATAGATAGATAGAAATTTTATTGCCGTCATTATTTTTAGTGGATACTGTATTTGCGTAGACGTTACGTTTATTTTTTTTTAATCATTTCCAGAAACAAGGCGGTAATGCCACTAGTGCGCAGGGGGTTGCAGGAGTAAAAGTGAAAAGAAAGATTTAGAATAGGTGGATTGAATAAAAGACACAAAATAGAACGGGGCTCAAAAATACTGGTGATGGCGATTGACGTTGTATTTAAACTTGAAAAGTGTAGCTATCAGGGAGGAAAGGAAACGGAAGGTGAGAAGTGCAAGAAATGAAAATGTTGGAGTAGAAGTGGCGGTTGCATTTAACTATTTCAACAGAAGAGGGTGTGGTCTAGTTGCCATTCTAATAGTAGGCTTAAATTCATATATTCAGAGGACCAAAAAAAAGTTCGTCAGCACAGATGCCATTAAAATATTTGAAAAAAGCCAGAGGTACATCACGAAATTCTTGGGGAGGATCATTATATTACAGATCCTTCTTTGGATTTTGCCATGAATCTTTAATGTACATCAGAATTCACCAGACCAGATATGTAAAAAGTATTCAGTCATCAGACGGATGGTAGGTCTGTAAATGTACAAAATGAAAATGACGAGAAAATTTTCTAACGCCGACAGCAATCCAACTTTCAAAAGCAGTAGATGCAACTATTGATTCGATATATTCGCTCTACTTGAGATTAAAAAGATATTCGGACTCAAGTTTCCTCCAAATCGCATCTAAAAGTAGGATTCATATACGATCCATTGCTAAAGATGATGGGGAAAATGGTCGGATCATTGTAACGCTATGTTCTATCTTTTAAAAAGTAAGCAGATGGAGCATTTCCGTCATATCTGGTCCGAAGCTACGAAATCCTCACTTTCTAGTCATTAAAAAAGGCTTTATAGCAGCCATTGTGGGCGTATATCTGGTAAGAAAAAAGGTTTATTAAAATATTTTATTCCAAAGAACCGTTACTTTGTGGAACATGTTTCTCGAAAGGGTGCTTCACTTATCACCACAATCTTAAACCTCATAGGTCGAGGACCAATCACTATCTCCTTATAATCTGCTCTAAACCTCAAAGACTCTTACGTCCATACAGCAACTTCATTAAGTAACCATCTACCTTGAATCGCTCTTGAGCGTTGTACTGGATGAACAATAGCATAACAAATAAACAAAAATTACCGTTAATCATATTTTACACGAAATAGAAAGCAATGTGTTTGTACTTTTATATTGTTCTTATATTATTTTCTTCTTTGGGAGGTTTTTTTCTCTGATGTTTTCTCTTTTGTAACGTTTGGTTCTTTTAACGAATCAAGTTCTTCATACAACAGTCAACATCATCAATGCTGATGAGCTTTCTTTTTTCTTTTGTCTCCTCGCATAACATCAATTAATGTCATGTATCGGTTCAAGGCTACAGATACTGGCATTAACTTCCTTGGTTTTCTGATCCAACTTCCTGGGTTCTTCTCTTTTACAGTTTATGAAGTGTCCGACAATAGAAAAAGCCCAGTAATTTATTTCTGTTCATCGAATTTTGTTTGTTTTCTAATATATTACAGTGACCTTCTTATGGTGATTTCCTAAGCGTAGTTTAGATTTAGCACAAGGCCGAAAGTATGATGAATCGTAATTGATGTAGCGAGACAAGTTTGCTATGACACCACGTCGAAGCGCCCCAATGTATTTTATGTATTCATCCCAGATGTTTTCTCTCGTTTCGAATTTGTTAGTTGATAGGTTTTGTTTAGCGCCATAAAAACCTCTATGTGTTATTTAATACGGAAATGTAAACATTTTGTACATAATTTTATACTTATTTATATTCTATGCGTATGTTTTTAGCTATATAGTTTGTAGATAATAAATATAGGTTTTAGATCATAAATTGTAGATCATGTTTTTTATTTAATGTATGGCTGGCAATTTCACTCCAAAAATATTAGGTTGTCCCAAAAGTTCGTAAACACTTGCAAAAATTGAAATTTTACTCGCCAAGTAATAAAAAAAACAACAACAATTATTCCTCAAAATAAAGACCATTTTCCAAGACTCTTTTTCTGAACCCATCGCTTGATTCGAAATGTTGGATTGTATTGCATAAAAATTCAAATTTTTTCTCAAGTGTTTAAACTTTGGGACAACAAAAATATATTGTTTATAATTTTACTATAAAATGTATCGATCGATCTGCAAGCTTTCGGATCTGGTGAAAGTACCATTCAGCCGGCTTCGAATCAAAGAATTCTTGACACGCTTCCTCGACTTCATCAAACGAGTCGAATCGGCGGCCCTTCAGAAAGTGTTGCATTGAGCGGAAAAGGCCGTAATCTGATGGAGCACAGTCAGGACTGTAGGCTGGATGTGGCAGAATCTCAACGCCGTCCAGCTCTTCAAACTTGTCTTTGGTCTTCCTGGCGGTGTGTGGCTTGGCATTGTCCTGCTGCATCAAAGCGCGCTTTCGGTTGATCAGAGCCGGGTACTTTTGCTTCAACTTTTCGTAGACCCGCTCCAGTTGCTGACAGAAAAGTTCGGCATTGATGGCACGACCATTCGGAACCAACTCAAAATGCACGATTCCTTCAAAGTTCCCCCAAACGCACAACATGACTTTCTTGCCGAATCGATCTTGTTTTGGAACCGACGGTGTCTCTTGCCCTTTCTGAACCCATCGCTTGTCTCGATTTGCTGGACCAGATAGACCCATTTTCGTCCAATGTCACAATTAAAATTGCATAAAAATTCAATTTTTCGCAAGTGTTTACGAACTTTTGGGACAACATACGGTATAGTATAGAAAATTAGGTCATCAGCCGATTTCCGCTACTTTGGCTTCAACTTTTCGGTATCTTCAGGTGATTTCGATCAATTGATTTCCAAACGCCGTTTTTTTTGAAAATAAAAAAAAATTGTGAACGCTATAATTTTTTTTTATATCATGAACGCTGTATTTTTTAAAAATAAATAAATAAACGAATGAATAAGAGCACGACGTGAGGGTGTATTAGAAGGTGAGGGGGAGAATGAGGAGTGGGAAAATCAAGTGTATTAAAAGTGGGGGATTAAATGAAATATACATACGTTCTTTTCATCCCACTTCACATGAAATTCTTTAGGATGTATACAAGTCATAATTTCCGATTTCTGATTCAAAAGTTCGTTTTATTATACAGTGTAACCCGGATATAAGAGAGTTGTCGGGACCGGAGTTTTCTCTTATATCCGGGTTAATTGTAGCTAATTTTTCGTGTTGGAAAAACTTGCAGATGTTGCTATGATTGTTGTAAAGGTTTTCTTTTTTTTTTAATTTTACAGTTTACAATCGGATATTTTTTTTTCTTCCTTTAATTTCCACACATGGTTGACTAGCGGAATTTCTAAGGATTTCTAGCTTAAAAGATAACTTATGATTGTATCACCTCTTCTGAAAGTTACCCTCAGTACACCCTATATACATTTTTCTGACCATTTTTATCTAATATGCTTTGTAAATTACTGCTTCAGTTTTGCAATCTGCATCTAATGGATATCTATATTTTTATTTCTACAATTGCATATATTACTGTTAACAATGTTTTTCTATACGTTAGTTTTGATATTTCTGGCGTTTTGTCTTTTTATTGTGGTTTCTAAATTACTTGTACAGCTGTAGCTGAATTTAATTGTGTTTTTATTAAATATTTTATGTAATTCAGAGTTTTGGGAGAAGGATAATTCAGTAATTTGAAAAAAATATTTTTCTTATTTTACATTTGACCTCTAAATTTTAGGTCTGGTGGGATTTAAACCAAATAATATTTTATTTTTTTTTTGAATTGTTCTTTCTTTGTTGTTTTAGTTCGAGGTTTAAATTCCAGTTTGGTTTTATGCCCCTGTTCTTTTCCTTTCAAATTCCTTTCGAAAATTATTTTTCTTAGAATTTCTAAAATTATTTTGGGGAATATAGATATATATATATATAATATATATATACATATATTATATTGGGAATATATATATATATATATATATATATATATATATATATATATATATATATATATATATATGGTTAAATTTAATATTTGCACAAAGATCCTTCTAGATCAAAGTGGTGGAGTAGATCAATCTATTGAATTTGAATATTTGTTAAAGAATATATATATATATATATATATATATATATATATATATATATAAATATATATACATGCACACACGGAGAAAGAAAGAGTAAATTTCAGTATATATTCCATAGATGATATCTTAATCTATGTGAATTTGAAAATTATTTTAAATGAATGATATATATATATATATATATATATATATATATATATATATATATATATATATATATCTATATATATTAGTCCAAAGATGGACATATTTATTATGTTCCGTACGTTCATTTTTTTTCTTTCTCTTTCTTTTCTTTATCTATCTATCTATCGCCCCTCTCGCTCTCTCTCTCTCTCTCCTCTCTCTCTCTCTCCATTTGTCTATATATCTATATAGGTACCTAAAAAACGATACTTATGATTTAAAATGCATTCTAAAAATGTAAAATCTTTCTTGGAGCTTTTATTTTAGTTTTAATTTCAAGCTAATAGATTAACTTTAATATTTCCAATAAACAAAATGCATCGATGTATTTCAAACTGAATTTAATTGATTGGCATTTGGGCGATGTGGATTTTCAGTAAAATCATTAAAATCGTCCATATTGACAAATCTGTCAACACCACCTCATTCTCCACAAAAAAATCTTTCAAAAATAAAATATACTTTTAATATAGTTTAATTAATCTCAATTAAAATAAATATGACTTACTTTTAGTTTAAAAAATCGGAGAAACGCATTATTTTGACACGGGATTGTAGGGTGTTTTTTTTTTTTTATTTGACACATCTCTCGATAACGCAATGTTTGCGAGTTTTATGACAGGGAAAAATAATTGCAAGTAAAATTACATGATGAATACAACATAAACACATCTTTTAAATATTTTTAACTACCTAGTAATCTTTAAAATTAAAAATATTTTTAACATTCTAATATTTTATTGAATTTTAGGTACTTTGTCTATATAGTCCCTTATTTTGAAGACGCTTATAAACACGTTTATACCCACACATACAAAAAAAAATCAAAATTCTATTTGAATTATTGAGTATTTGTAATAAGCTTTCCGATTTATGATTAATAAGTACAGTTTTTTATTTAATATATTTTTATTTTTTATTTAATAACAATATCACTTAACTGCTACAGATTAATACAGAATTTTTAATGATTTAAATTTTATTACTTATTCTAATTAAAGGTTTTTAAAAGAAAATAATTCTTGTAAAATTAATTATTAATTGGTTTTTTTTTTTTCTATAATACTGTCCGGAATATATTTTATTCATAAAAAGCAATTCAAGGCATTTCTAATTCAATAATTTTATTACATTTTATTTTACGATTCCGAGCAATTTTCTGTAACTGGGAATTGATTGATGATTTAAATTCTCCTCGGACTAATATAAACATTAAGTGCTAAAAAAGAATTTGTCAAAATTTCATAAAATTAAATAAGTGTTGGGTAACAAATGAAAAAAAAATTTACGAAACTTTTCCAAAAAAATAAACGTTACAAAAAAATTATTTAATTTATTTGTGAATAAATCCTGAAAGTTTCATTAAAATCCGATAATTATCTGATCTTTGCAGAAATTTCCAAATCAATGTATTTTTCACCGCAAAAAACGCGCTCAAATTACCCGAACTACTCTATGGCATAACGTTGATGCAAGGGAAACAATATTTTAACCAAAATTTGAAGCTTCTAAAAAGGATTTTTTAAAAAATATTTTTACATTAAAAATCCTTTGGTCTTTCCACTTTATAATAACAAAAAAATTTAAGTTTAAAACTTAATTTTCATTTAGCTTTGGGTATTTATTCAGTATGTATACTAATTTTTATAGTGAATCTTTGGCTGTACTTATGTGCGTGTGTGTGTGTATGTAATAACACACTTGTTTTCTGTTAGTTGCGTAGTCCTCCATTGCGTATGTAGCCAGTATTTTAGACCAGTTCAGTGATGGTAAGTTCAGGTCACTTTCCGCAATAGGTCAAATTTAACATTTTCTGCCTTCCAGTAGTCGATAGATTCATTTAATTGTAAAACCTGCAATACATTCCTGGTAAATATTTCCTTAAATATGAACATCTAACAGACCGAAACGATAAACGGAATTTATTTGTGTATATTTAAATCGCGGCTGTGATCTGCTGACGAACGATAAAAAAAAACTTTCTGACAAGCACATGTAATTCAGAATATATTTGTTTTTGTCTATATTTCTGAGATGAGGTACTATGTACATTATTTATATTATTCAGGGACACATGGCACAGTGGATAAAGGCGTTGGTTAGATCCGGTAACAGAACCCAAAGAGTGTGAGTTCAATACCCGGTTAAGGCAGTGGAGGACTCTCAGAGGGAAAATTTACAGAAGTTAACTGACATCCATTAAAAAACATGGTACGTGGAACTAGAACAGTCTACCCCAGTGAGTGAAATAAAGGGTTCAGTTCGACATTCCAACCACCTGAAGAAGGCCGAAACGTTGTAATAAATTTGGCGGCAGAGATGAGGAATAATGTAAATAATATTTGTTTTTGTTCGATAATTTTTTCTATCTCAGACGATATCTGCGTTAATTTTTATTCGCTTACTTGCTTCCCGGATGACTATAATCTTCAAATTTTCAAGTGTAATGTCAATCGACATCTGACACCTTGATCGTGTTCCCCGTCCTCTACATCCTTTCCCCAAAATGCCTCTTTACTCTTGTTCTCAATCCTCTGTAACCCCTTGCGTGCTAGTGGCACCCCTGCTTTGTTCGGGGTGAATTGCTTAAAAAGAAAAACAGAAAACTGATAACGATATATAAAACTATGCGAAAATATTTTCGGAGAAATGGGGGAAAAAAGAGACTTTGAACTATAAATAAAAGAATATATTTCAAAGATTAAAAAATAAATAAAAAAAAGAAAATGTTATTAATATTTCTTTTTGGAGTTACGCTATTTGTGAAAATGTCAAATGTCTTTTTTAATGTTTATATTTAAAGAGGTGTTTGACGTTTATATTTTATAATTTGAGAAAAATGCAATAAGATTGCTAAAGATTCAAAAATAAAGAAATATTATAATCGAACCGATTGCTTCACACCGTGAAATCCGAATTAATTTTAAAATCTCACATTAATTATAAGTCTCTAAAAAATCATTTTTTTAAATACAGGTTTATAAGACTCGTTATTCATTTCAGGTTTATAAACACCTTTGGTATTAATTAGGTACTCCACTAGGTCCTGCAAAAAAAAAAAAAAAAAACAGTATAGCATGATAAAAAAAGGTCGCAAACTCAATGAAAACAAAGTTTTGTTATCAAAATGTTTATGTTATTATTAAGAGGAAAAAGACCAAAGTATTTTTTTATTATTTTATTTTTTTTTTTTTTCACTTTTTTTAGCACGTTCGAAATTTTGGTTAAAAAATCTTGTTATTTATTACAGCGACGAACTAGAGAAAAAAAAAGCTTTGTTTTGTTTTGTGCTTTTTCCGAGGAAAACATATTGATTTGGAAATTTTGCAAAATTTAAATAATTGTCGCATTTTAATGAAACTTTCAGGACGTATTCAAAAAATGAATGAAGTTACTTTTGAAGTTTTTATTTTTTAAAATCTTGGTAAAGATATTTTTTTTTATATATGTTACCACCCACTGAATTTTGGGTTTTTTATTAGTTAAAAACAGGACTCTGAAGAAAGTAAATCATCAATTTTTTTTAAAACAGTTACTTGTTTCATCAAAAAATATGTTCTGAATTGTAAAAAAAAATATGCAATAAAACTATGACATTATTTAATTAGAAAAGCTTTTAATTGCTTTTATGAATAAGATATATTAAGGACACTATTGTCATAAGAAAAATTTTCAAATTCATTTTAAACTTTTTATCACAATTTTTGCGTAGGATTTTTTGAAAGGATGAAAAATTTTTGTGGATTTTGACGACATTCTGGGCAGGTGAATTTTGTCTTTTGTGAAGTTACTCTTCTTGCCATAAAAATAGCTTTTAATTAGGTGAACTATATTTGCCTGTCCAATATTTTGAATGGTGATAGCTGTAACAGTAGGACTGCTATGTTTGATATCATTGAGAAGGATGGATATTTGCCTGTGTTTGTCTCTAAAGTTGGGATCTTTCTCTAGAAAATTTGTTGTACAGCCATATTACATTCAAACACTGTCTCGTACGATCACCGATGTTAAGCAGTGTCAAGCCTGTTCAGCTCATATATTAATCGTTTCATCGCAAGCAATGCTCTAAAACAGAGAGGGTTGCTGAGAGTGAGAGAATATTAGAAAAATCATTATTGAGGCAGAAGGACAATGAAAGAACTATACTAGGAAGATGATAATTGACATTGCATTTAAATACTTGAAGATCAAAGTTGATAGGAAAGCAAGAAGCCGGAAGTGCGAGAGAAGAAACTGTTAGAATATAACTAATGGTTACATCTAACCACTTCAACTGAAGAATGATGAGACCTAGCTGACAATCTAGTACTGCACTTAAATTCATAATGTTGAAGTATAAGGGGGAAAGCTTTTTGCAACAATTACGATGAAAATATTTGTAGAAAAGGCATAGGGAAGCTATGTCACAGCAGTGGGAAAATGACTGAAGCCAAGATGCCAGGTCAGGACCAATAATATTTCAGATCTCTAGATACATAGCAGAAGCACCAAACAACAGCAATAATGATAGCCTTATACATGTAAGATTCTGGTGAGAAGAATTGTCTAGAATGACACAGTGAACCAACTTTCCTAGCAGCAGCAAACATAGCAAGTGTTTCAATATAATCATTCAACTTCATGCCTGCGGAAAAAATTAACCTGAAACGCAATGAGTCACTTGTGGAGGTTAGCATCTGTTAATGCAGATGGAAGGCAAAAAAAAGGATCTCTAACATTATTAACTGAGAGCAGTTTTGTTTTGGAGGCATTAAAATTAACAAGCCATTTCTTGCCTCAGTTAACAAAAGGTTGAAGGTCATTTTTGAGATCAGCTGCCTAATTAGACATCATTAACAGGGGAGAAAATAGTTGTCATCAGCATATATACTGAGAACTGATGATATTGGGAAGGTTGTTGATGAAAATTGGAAACAAAGTGGTTCCAAGGTTAGAGTAATAAAAGAATTGGAAATTTTACGACTCTCATTCTTAAACACTATTACAATAACAGAATTTATCTCTTCTGTGATAATGTGATTCTGCAAGTCGCTGCACCAGTGGGGATGCCATTCAAGATTGGCTGCATGTGAATACACCAGCACTCATTTTGTTCCACAGATTTGTCTCAATAATTAAGGCTGTGATCACTGGCCATGAAACAATGGCGACAAATTCTTTTCAAGATGCTTGCTGGGCCATGAATTAGAAAAAAAAAATACGATTTCTCACTTAATCTTCAATGTTTTCCTTCTGATATGAGAAAGCAAACTTCTGGCATTTCACTAAGTTACAGCCTTGGAAAATGACCCCCCCCACACACACACACTCACTGACTGACTGCCCACTTCACTCACTGTCCAATTCCATCAACTAGAAAGGGGTGGTCAGTTTTACAAAGGATCCTACTTTTACAGCTATCTGAAATTGCTAACAAAATTTTATTTTCCAACAATTCAAAGGTGGGCTGGAGACAAGATTCCTGAAAAACCCTGGTCATTAAATTGAGTTAAAACTAATCTATCAATTCATCTCTTAAAGACGTGTGAGAAATCCTATTACTACACTTCGCTATAGTTACCAAAAATTTGTGTCAGCGATGTTCACTAAATTATGAATAATTTCCCTTTTCAAAACATTGGCCAACCTTGAAAAAAGGATGTAAGTCATATATTTATACCCAGGAGTGTTTTCCTCCAGGAAGTCGAGTGTAAAGTTTTTTTTTTTTCCAATGTTTGCTCTAATTTTAGTCAAATATTACTTGACTCCAATAAATCCAGAGTCAAGCAGATTACTTTCATTAATCTGTTTTAATACCTCAGTTATTATCCAAATATCCTTCTTTATATAACTGAATAGCATTGTTGTGATTATCGTTCATAATTGTTAGATGATGGATAATCAGAAGAGCATAATCAGCTAAATATCCTCTCAAATACTACAATTTAACAGGTTTACTTTTCACTTCTGTCATATAATTTTAAAATTGTGTAAAGAAGTTTTTGAAGGCAAACTTTGTTCTTGATGCAAGAATCAATGCTTTTGACAGGTTTTACTTTTTTTTTTCCATTGCCGCCTTCTGTGAGAAACGGCCCAGCTTATTAGATGACAGCCAAATGTAGCTTTTCCTTCTGGAAACTTATTTTTATGCCTTCAGATCAAAATTTTCACGTCTTATCGTCTTCGTTTTTGCAAATTATTACACCATCTTGTCGAAATTTTTATCACTTTCTGAAGTTATCTGTTGACCCGTCTTCTTATATAACATAAAAGAGGATCCAAATGGATTTTAAGTTTAAATTTATGTGGGTGGAAGCCACCCTTTTAATTGGAAAGTAAATACAAAAAGTATGTATTTTCTAAATTTGAAAAATGAATTTTGAAACAGTTTGGCTTGTCTGAATTATTTTTGGTAGTTCTTATATTGCCAATTCCAAATATAATAACTTTTACAGACAAATGTATCACATCAATTTTAATTTTTTATAAGCTGTCTGGCTTTCTTTTAAATCCATTTCTCCCAAAAGTAAATGTAAAAGACAAACTTCAGTTATTTTTAAATTGTCTACACTTTTTGTTAATCATTATTTTTAATTATTTTATATTACTGACTAATAAAAAAAAAATATAAGAGCCCTGGGGGACTCTCATATTAATGTAAAAAGAGCTAGGAGAAAGGCTGTTTCATTTTTCAACTTGATAAGAAAGATTGAATTTATCCAGAAATACCCTAACCCTTTGACTTGTGAAGAAAACCAGCATGCCAATCCCTGTGAAATGATTTGCTATATGTAAAGCAATAGCCCCTGCTTCACAATTCTTATATAATACTTGACAGGCTCTTTCAGCAATTAACATTAACACATCAGCATTTGACCTGGAGATGTTAAAGTCATGATGTTTTGTTTTAAAGAAGGTCCTGCAAGGTCAGATGCTTAACAAATTAGGAGTCGATTAGAGCATTTAGTACTTTGCCAAACAGGTAAAAGACTAATAGGTCGATAGCTAATGGGACGAGACGTTTTAGCTGAGTTCTTAAAAACAGGTACAACAGAAGAGGGTCTTCAACAAGTAGGAAAAAAAGGAGCATCAAGCATCTTTTAGAGTTTAGAGAGAACAGGAACCATTTCAGAAGCATATTCCTTTATGACTATTGCAGGGATGCCATCAAGTACACAAGCTTTGTGGGGACCTCGTTTTGAGATGATAGCAAAAACCATAGGCAGTGTTATATGCAAATCATGCAGTTCTAAGTAGAAACTCAGTTAAAGATACTCCAGATGAGTCAAGAATGCTTTGCTTGTAAATTCTCTTCCAATTATACATTGGGAGAGAATTTGCAAACCAAGCATTCTGCAATTTAGGAGGATGTTAACACCTCAAATTGAATAAAGAGAGGAGAGGTAGAGAGCTTATTCTTACACGTTATAACAGAGCCACCAATAGTCGCAATATGTTTATAGTGATTATGAGTGGACACAAAGAGGCATCTGTTGTAATTAGAACTATCATGTTGATACAGAAAAAGTGATTCCTGTCGGCTGTGATAGCTGAACAGGCAAGTGAGAAAAATGGAATAGATTGTGGTTTAAGTTTGTATTTCTAAGGTGGTACAAAAGCATCTTTTATCCAAGAAGAAATCACAATGGTACAATTCTTAACACTAGGATGGCCGAGGTGTCGTTTTTCGACACCTTCAAATTTTCAACAAATTACTATGGAATAACTAGTTTTGGTTCGATGCCGAGGCTTATGGACAATTATTGAATTTTAGCAAAGATGCTTAACAGACTTAATTCTTTAAAAAAATATTCAGTGGAATAGCTGATATTTGAGGTTTTACCTTGAATGGTCGAAGTGTCGTTTTTGACACCTAGGCTATTTATAGGGTAAATGCATTGAAAAATTTCTCACAAGCAATAATACTTGTGTTTATGTCCCCTATCTATCTATACACACACACACACATAATTTATATATACATACATACATACATACATATATCACTTTCTTTCAGTATGAGGTATACTAATATTTGTGAATTTCTTTTCAGACTTGTTATTCCTGATTTGAATATTGAATATATTAAAGATGGCTGCTTCATGGCGTAATGTAAATAAAGATGTCAAAAGAGCTGGCCATCCTAGTGTTAATAAGAATGTTAAAAACTTTACTCCAAGAGGCGTTGCAAAGAAAACCCCGAAATGAATCCCAATTGGTACACTGGCAATGGAAAGAAGACTTGAGAAATGGAGATTCATGTCTAACAGGTCGAAAGAAATAACAGATACTACAGTATGATTAGAACTGACAGAGTTGCAATGCTCAGCAAAAACTAGGAGGAAAAGTTCATGCAATATGTTGTGCAAAAAAATTTTTCTCTCAATCTATCTTGCATATTTAATTTATAAGTCTACAATTCGTGCATGTTTTGCATATTGCTGCTACCTATGATCTGGAGCTCCTACCATATATTTAGAGATTCTTGATAAAATGAGAAACAAACTTGTTAGAGGCTAAAACGGGGCTTCATTCTGTCAGTGAACAAAGACTTAGCCTCGATGAAGACACGTTTAAGCTATTGTGTGCAGACACAAAGAGGCATTTGTTGTGATCATATATATTTACTTATTGTTGGGCACCTTTAGGCAGTGTAATGGTTAGCCAGGTTGTCTCACTAGAACAATTATGACTGAGTAGTGAGTTTGATCCTCACTGGGTGCCCCATGTTTTCTGCCTTGTGCCATATCTAAGCTACGCTTGTAAAATCATTATATATTTACTTATTGTTAAAACTACTGAACACATGTAATGATTAATGATGTTTGAAACCAGACATCATTTTTTTTCTTTTTTTCTCTCTCCTAAACACTAAAAGTAGAATGCTGAGAGAATAATGGCGAAAATACACATTGGGGAAGTTGTAAGACAATAAATAGAGATGATAGATGTTGAATTTTGCACTTCCAGACACATAGCTTCTTCACAAGCATTGGTCGGCCTACAGTTTTTAGGCACTAAAGCTTGAACAGCTAGTGGGTGGAGCTTCACAAACCAACAACAATAGATCCAATTGTCAAAATGTAGGCTATGAATAGATCCTGGTGAACTCAACAAACCTATAAAGCTGGGTGCTCAGGAACTGCAAGCATCTCCACCAAAAAAAACTTTGAAATTTGACAAATTACATGGGAATTTTGAGGCTGTATGAAATAGCTCTAAGGCCCACATTAGCTACTTCAAACCATTAACTTTTGATTTTATCACCAAGATGACCTTATTTTAATAATGAACACAAACTAAAAAAAAAAAAAAACTTGATTTTGTTGAAAAATTTACTAATTAAAAAAAAGTTGCTTCAAAGGGCCTTCTGGTTTTATCATAGATTTGCCACTGAGCACAAAATATTAATTCCCATTCTATGTAAAAAGATGTCTTAAATTTTAATCCCCTTGTAAGATTCAGTGGAATAGCTGATATTTGAGGTTTTACCTTGAATGGCTGAGGTGTCATTTTTGACACCGAGGCTATTTATAGGGTAAATGCATTGAAAAATTTCTCACAAGCAATTATACTTGTGTTTATGTCCCCTATCTATCTATGCACAAACACACATAATTTATATATATATATATATATATATATATATATATATACACACACATATATGTTTCCGGAGAGAGTAGGTAAAAACAGAACATTATTTTTCTTATCCTGAATATTAAAAAAGACGCATACAACAACAAACAATACCCCAAACTACTAAAAATTCAGTAGGAAAAAAAAATAAAATAAAAAGAGCTAAAATTTTGGAAGGATTAAAAAAAAAAATAATCAAAAAATACTTTGCTCTTTCCTCTTAATTACAATAACATAAAGCATTTCATTTCAACTTTGACTTTTGCTACATCTCCAGAAGAGTATTCCTTATATCTTTTTTTTTTTTTTGCTTGTATGACTAAAGTGGACCCACTGAAAAGGATTTTTCTTTATTTCAAGGCAAAAAAAAAAAATTTCAGTTGACTAATCCTTAAATGAACCAATTTTCTTTGAATAAAATTTCTATGCTGATAACAAGCTTATAGCAATGTCTTCCTTTTTTATTTGATTCAATTGGTAATGTTTATTTTTATTTTACCCGGCTTACGGCCATATCATATTGAAACACCAGTTTTTTTTTTGTACAATCTCTGAAGTTAAGTAATGATGAACCTAGTTAGTATCTAAATGAGTAATCACTTCAGAATACTAGGTCCTGTAAGCTTCAATGTGCAGGTGGTGTGATGGATAATAGCTCAGAATTGGAAACCAGAGAGGTGAGTTCCAATTCTGATCATGTTTGTTATATTCACTTACACACAAATAATATTGGGAAAGGTATCCACATCTTATCCCCTCACCAGCTAGGGGTTAGTAGTTTTAGTAAAATCATTATTATTTCCAAAAAATTCTTACAATCTAAAATAATATTTTGTAGCTTCTCTACAAGAAGTTAATTTTTCCAATGTAGATGGTTGTCGATATTATTTCTGTACATAATTTGGTTTAAATAAAATTTGCATTCAATATAAATTCTATTTTATGAAGAACGACCTGTCGTTGAGCAAAGGCACAGTGTCATAAATTCCAGTGGTGGGGTTCCTTATTTCCGGTAGTGTCAGTGACTGTGAAGAAACGTCATGCATCTCTTTATATTCCAATAGATCTAAGAATTGTAAACACAAGGAACAAAATCCTGTCTTACACCGCTTGATAGTTTTCGCTTACACTATCAAGCGAAATATTTCCTGTTTGTATCATGTTTTTCCATTTCGTTTCAACTTCGACATTTTATATGAACGGAAAAATAGGAATAAAATCATTTGAGCTCAAAGAAATCATCCCGTTTTGTTTTCCAAAAGAGGTAAGTGGAAGAAAATAATTTATTTGAATAATAAAGAAAAATCGTTATTTACTGACTTGCTTAATGTTTTTTGTATTTGCTGTTTCTGTTACCATAAAAAAGGAAATACATTTAGCTATAATTTCATTTATCAATTTTTTTTAATTATATTTTCAAATAACTGTAAAGAAAATTAGTAGGATTTTAATTATTTCGCGTTGAAATTGTTTCCTTTTTTTCTTTTTTTTTACTTAATTCAATCACAGTTGAGTAAGAAGATAAGTTTGTGGATGCATCGGAAAGAAAGAGCAAGAGTCTTTTCGTTTTACTTTTATGACTCAAAAAAAAAAAAAAAAAATCCATTTTTACTCTTTAAACGTTAACTTATTCAATTAGGAAAAGATTACGGAATTGATCCAGTTACGACGATTTTGGTGAAATGTTTTGTTTTTTTTTTTTTGTTTTTTTAGTCGAAAAACTTTCTTACTCAATATGAAAACCAAATGAACAAATGAATTAGTCGGATTTTAAATTAAAATTTTTAATTTAAAAAAAATGTTGAAATATAATAGCTGATTGAAATATTTTATGACAGAACAAAATATCGGCGTACCTTAATTTTGCGCAAAAGCAGAGAACATGCACTAAAAAAAAAAGTGAGTCTGTGTTAATAAAAATAAAATTTTTTCTCGACATTGGGATATTTTTATTATTTACCTCCAAAGATACGCGCAAAACAATTAATTTTAAAAAAAAATGAAAAATATTTCTTTTAGTTTTGTTTTTGTTTTTTTTACTTAGTTTTACTTTTAATTTAGGTACCACCACTGATTCGCTAAAGAATTAGCATACCCCAAAAACAAAATTTTATCGTCAAAATAATCTGTTTTAAAGAGGAAAGGCCAAACGATTTCTTCATTACTAAATTAGATTTTTTCTTTATCCTTTTTAGAACATCCTAAAATTTTGATTAAACATTGTAGCAATCAGCGAGTGTAATCAGAAATTTTTTTGCGGTGAAAAACAATCGTGTTATTAAAATAAATTACCGAGAAATTAAAATAAAAGCAGTGTCATAGAAAAATCGTCCTTTTGACGCGCCGTTTATTTATTTATTTATTTTTTTTTTTTTTTGCGTACACGAAAATTTGCTGAAGTCAGTAGGTATATTCAATACTTCGTTAAAAAAAAGAGCATGCTCTGATGAAAAAAAAAATACCCTAAATTTGATATACAATTTTTTTTTTTTATCGTGTAACTAAATATTTGTGTTTAAGAGGAAAGAGCAAAGTATTTTTTGATTATTTTTTTTTTTATTTAATCCTTCCGAAATTTTACCTCTTTTTTTTTTTCTCTCTAATTCAGCAAAATTGACATAAAATCGATCAGGTCAGCCATTTTTGACAATTTGTAAACAAAAGTGAGACGCTCCGTTTAAAAATCTTGTAAAATTCAATTAAACTTTTTTCAAAAGTTATTTTAGGAAAATTAGAAAATTTGTTATTGGAAACAAACAATTTTTAGCAGAAACAATTTAATAATTCTTAAGAATTAAACACTTTAAAAGTCTAATATTTTATTGATTTTTTTTTGGTAATTTTTTAACAAAGATATGTCTAAAGCCTGCACTATTGCCATCTCTAAAACTGAATCTAAAAAAGAAAAAATTAATAATTGTAGTGTGTCTCTCACTGAAAAAGAAAAACTTGATTATATTTTAAAAAATGAAAAGAAAATATTTAGTGAAATATGTAAAAAAAAAAACAACAAAAAAAAAAAACAAAAAAAAAACTGAAGATTTCAAAAATGTGACAGTGAATTTGACATATGCTAGCCAGAACAAAAAGAATGCGATTTATGAGCTTTCAAGTTTAAGAATCTGTAAGAATAGATCTTTTAATAAAAGTGTTTCCAAAAAAAGACATGGATCCAAACTTCATTTTAAAATATTTAACAACTTTATCACATTTTCTATTTAAAGTTGAAAAAAAAAACCCAACAATTCTTATAAAAATTCATTTTTCATTGGAAAAATATTTTGGCTTTAGACAATAATGTCCTTAACATATTATTCATAAAATCCATTAAAACCTTTTCTAATTAAATAATGTCTTAGTTTTATTGGGGTTTGTATTTTACAATTCAGAGCTAAATTTTGGGTAGAAATGCTTCTCGATTTACAAAAAAATATCAATGAGTTATATTCTTCAAAGTCTTCTGCATTTAATTAAAATAATCTCAAAAATACATGTTGTTGAGTTTTCATAAAATTTAGTAAGGAAAGGTAACATGTAAAAAAGAAAAAAAATATATATTTATTTTTACCATGACTTCTCTAAAGAACAAATGTTTCTAAAATAATTTCAGTCATTTTTTTAATAAGTTTTGAAAGTTTCATTAAAATCTGACAATTATTTGATTTTTTTCAAATTAATGTGTTTTTCAACTGAAAAAGTGCTAAAAAACTAATGCCAAATATTACATGACTGCTGACCTAAAAAAAAAAAAAACAAGATTATTAACCAAAATTTTGAATTTGCTAGAAAGAATTAAAAAATTTTAAAAAGATAATTAAAAAATACTTTGGTCTTTCCTCTTGATAATAACATAAACATTTTGGCAATAAAACTTTGTTTTTATTAAGTTTGGGGCCTTTTTTTCATCATGCTATGCTGTTTTTTTTTTGGGGGGGTGGCAAATTATTGAATATTCAAAGTGTATAAATTAGTGTTGAACATGATCATATCAAAAATATTGTCAAAAGTGTTCAGAAAAGAATTCAAGAGTGGTTAAAAATTATCCAAAAGAAATTGTTTTTAACTTAAAAACAATTTGCTGATACCTAGTTTTAATAAAACATATTGTATATTTTTTGTTTACACAGGGATACAATCTACAATGTTATAATTCAATTTACAACTTGTTGCAGAACTTGGTTGCTACTCTTAAAGCAGATATATAAAATAGGTGTTCTAAGAATTAAAACTGTAAAGTTCAAGTTTAATACCATTTTTGATAGGGCACATTCTTGAAAGACAATTTATTTAAACATCTTGTATTTTTCATTTGATTTTTTTATTGGCAAACATGGATAAACCTGCCTGCAATAAGACAATGTCAATAGAATGTTTTTTCCATTGACACTGCTATTATTTTAACTACATTCACTTTTCCTACTAAATTATTAAAATATGTGAATCAACTATAAGCAAATCCTTATTATTTTTTATTTTATAAAGTTTGAATCACTTTGCAATTAACCAATCATTCAAATAAATAATACAATAAATAGTGTAAATAAACAATTTAAAGGTGTTCATTATTTTTGTTAATTTTCAAGAACAAACAAAATGTATCACTTCACTTTTATGTTTAGGTTTTATTACAATTCTAATCAATGCTTTTTAAAACAATAAACATTGCCAAAGTGAGACGGTAATTAAGAAATCAATGCCATGGGAAAAAAAACATTCATTTGATACTGTCTTATTGTGGGCACATTTATCCATGTTTACCATTTTATTTTACAGAAGACAAAAAATGAAATTTAGAATTATCTCCCTTGATTAACCCACTTCATGAATAAATAAGTTATGAAATTTTCATTAAAATGAGATAATTTCCTGATGTTTGGTTAACTTTTTTAAAATGTAATTCTCGGGTTTTCATGCTAATTTTAACATAATCCATGAGGCACATTTGTTTCATTGATGCAAAGCTGAATGAACATCCAAATATTTTCACTGCAACCGTTTTCTCAACTGTATATACAAAACATTTACATCCATAAGTACCTGTTTGATATGCATTTTTGAATATGAAAATTATTTCTTCTTAGTTGAAAGACTTAGCAAGATTTTTGTCAAATAGAAAAGAATTCTACAGAAGCAATATGTCACTCTGTATATCATACAATTCTCTGCTCCAAATGTCTTTATTCCTTTAATGAAGGTGATTGTGTTAAAGTAGACTTTTGGAATAGTAGTCTTGCTTTCGTAGATATCTGTTTGTCATGATTGGTGTGCTTTTTTGGTTCAGATTTCACTTCATGCTCCCAAAAGACATTTCCTTCATTCATCATCAGAGACAATGTCTCCTTGAAAAAAGAAATGTTTCAGCTTTTAATGTTTATAACCTTAAAATTTTGGAAAAATATTTTCAATTTTGTCGTTATTCAAAGAAGTTGAAAAAAAATTGTAGGATGAAAACTAGTACATTTCTCTAAATAAATCTGTGTGCAGATAAAACCATTTATATATTGGACAGATGGTTAGCTATTATAATGAGTTTTATCTTCCCTGGCTTCTCCCGTATTGTGCACCTGTGCTAGTCTAAACTAGTCTTAATATATAACTACATGTATATATTAAAATATCAACTGATTTAATATACTACAGATTGAGAATCCTTTATCCAAAATTTTTAGGACTGGAAGTGCTTCGGTTTTCACATTTTTTCAGATTTTGGAATACAGGCTATTTAATTTATATATAGCATCTATAAAATGTAGCAGCTTGGGAACTGAAGTTCTATCTATAAAAGGCAGGATGTGTATGTGTGTAACGAATGCACAGCTGCAATTTTCGACGGATTTGCACCAGAGTTTCCATGCACATGCTCCAAGTTAGCGGGAAGGTCAAGACCCACTTTGCATTTCCCAACTCACATCGATATTGAAAATAATCAATTTTTTCATGCTTCTATGGCAGTTTTCCTGTAGTTTACGGCCATTTTCTACTGGCCAGAGTGAGACCCACGAATAGGCAGGAAGATTCTATTGGCCAGTGTGAGAGCCAACAGCTGACTGACACGAATGTTAACTAGCATGCAAAAAAAAATCGATAGCTGCATTCGTCACAAGTGGGAAAAATTTAAATCTGCATGGCACTTTACTCCAATTGACTCTTTCGCTTGCCTAAAATCAATGTTGATTCTGATTCCGCAGAACTGGGTTGGGTGTGAAAAAGTATTTGTTGTTAACATTCTTTTTTCATTCGGTTTTTCTAGTTATGGGTCCTTTTTTAGCTGATCGTTTTGTGTTCATTTTGTTTAGTTCTTTTTTTGTAACAGATTTAATGTTTACTATAGAGCTTAGAAAAAATTTGCAGTGTGAGATAGGCAAGAAGTAAGGCATGTAGCAACATCAGCACGGCAAAGGGCACTCCTTTAAAGGCAAGGAAGGGCAAAAATATTTTAAGTCAAGTGATAGCGATTGCTGTATGAGTCGTACAATTTTTGAATCAAGCACGGGCAACGCTGCTAGTCCAATCATAAACACAATATTCCTTTATATTTCATAACACAGCTTATACATAACCCTGAAGGCAGGTTTATATAAATTTTTTACATACAGATACAGGTAATGATGCTAGTCATGTAATGTTCACATGGATTTTTATGTGGTGAAATTAAGATTTCACAAAAAAATAATGTTTTGTAATTTCTGCACATGTACTAAAAAACATGATCACTACTTACAAAGTATATATAAATGTAGGACTTTTTGAATAACATCTTTACTGGGCCAAAAACACTTGGTGGGCATTCCATGAATGAAGGTGTTGCTGTGATGATCACTGTCAAAAAACAGGTGTGAAGGTAGGCTACGCAGTGAGGCTTTCTAAAATTTTCCATTTGAGGCGAGGCAAGTCAGCACCTGAAAAATTTTCAGATAAAGGATACTCAACCTGTATTTACTATCTCAGTTAATATATCTTTGTCATTTTTCTCTTCAAAGACATTTCATCTTTACAGAAAATCATGATTTTAAAAAGACTTGTACAGCTGCACACTGAAAGGACATCATATTACTATTTTAACACCCTGAAAAGAATGTTCGTAATATTTTGTTCATATGAAATAAATCAAAATTCCTATTCACCAGATTCTTGGATGAATTTAATTCATGTATAATAAATACTTTACAAATTTTTTGTCATTTGAGTTACTTTATTTGCATCTATTATTTTCCACATTTTATTAAAAAAAAAACACTGAAAAGAAATGTTCCAAGTATTCACTTCATGCTCCCAAAAAACATTTTCCAAATCAAAACTCATATTGACCTGATTCTTGAAAATATGGATGATTTTATTTCATTCATGTATAAAAAATATATTTCAAAATTTTATCAGCATAAATATTGAACTGACCTGAATGAAATGAATATTCATATATATTTTATCAGCATAAATATTGAACTGACCTGAATGAAATGAATATTCATATATATTTTATCAGCATAAATATTGAACTGACCTGAATGAAATGAATATTCATATATATTTTATCAGCATATTTATTGAACTGACCTGAATGAAATGAATATTCATATATATTTTATCAGCATAAATATTGAACTGACCTGAATGAAATGAATATTCATATATATTTTATCTGCATAAATATTGAACTGACCTGAATGAAATGAATATTCATATATATTTTATCAGCATAAATATTGAACTGACCTGAATGAAATGAATATTCATATATATTTTATCAGCATAAATATTGAACTGACCTGAATGAAATGAATATTCATATATATTTTATCAGCATAAATATTGAACTGACCTGAATGAAATGAATATTCATATATATTTCCACCTGTAGATACATTGTCTTCATTAGCAACTCTCATTTGATGTATAAATTTATGGATTGCATTTCAGTCATTTTAAAAAATGTTTTCAGTACACATGTACTAACAGAATACTCTCATAAATTAAAGTTGAGGGAATTTAATATCTTTGAATAAAGAAAAAACTGTTATTATTGGGGACTTAAATGAAAAACAAAACATTTAAATTTCCATCAAGAATTAAAAAAAGATATGCTGCAACATTCATATGAACGTTTTTTATAAAATACATTTTTCTATGAAGCTGTTACATGAGTAAAAATTAGAAGCCCCTGTGTTTGATTTTCTCTGACAGCTGCATTATTGTGTCCCTGTGCAGCTCTAAAGTAGCCTTAATATATAACTACATGTATCTGCTGCAATATAAACTGATTTTATATATTATTCAGAGATTCTTAATCTATCTTTATATTTTTCTTCACAGATAATACATAAGTTGTTATTGGGAATATCAATGAAAGAAAACAAGACTCTTGACTTTACATCAGAAACAGAGAAATATATGCAACAATCTTCATATAAAAGTTGTTAATCTTCATTTTTGAATGCATCAGAATGAACATGAGCTGGCAGAAAACGTGTACTTTGGAATGCGTGGTTTGTCTTTTCTCCAAAAGCAGTGTTACATATGAGTAACAATTAGAGAGAAGCCATATTCTTATGCAGTTTGCAAATCTTTTTAATAAAGTCAGATTTATGATTTGATATTGAAAGACATGGTTGAAAGAAATGATTTTCTTGTGTACTTTGTGGATATGTATCCTCAAGATCTCGTTTGGTAACATATATGCATAGACACAAAAGAGACACAAAAACCATATTCTTTTGAAGTTTGTAGATCAACATTTTTAATGAAGTCCACATGGGTATGTCATATGCTAAGACACACTAGAGAGAAACCATATTCTTGTGAAGTTTGTGGATCTGCATTTTCACAGAAATCACATTTGGAACGTCATATGCGAACACACACAGGAGAGAAACCATTTTCTTGTGAAATATGTGGATATGCATTTTCAGTGAAGTCATCCTTGGAGCGCCATAAGCGAACACACACAGGAGAGAAACCATTTTCTTGTGAAGTTTGTAGATTTGCATTTCCAGTTAAGTCCTCTTTGGAACGCCATATGCAAACACACACTGGAGTGAAACCATTTTCTTGTGAAGTCTGTGAATCAACATTTTCACGGAAGTCAAATTTGGTATGCCATATGCGAACACATACTGGAGAGAAACCATATTCTTGTGATATTTGTGCATCTGCATTTTCTCAGAAGTCATCATTAGAGTATCATATGCGAATACACACTGGAGAGAAACCATATTCTTGTGAAGTGTGCGGATCTACATTTTCACTGAAATCCAATTTGGTATGCCATATGCGAACGCACACTGGAGAAAAACCATATTTGTGTGAAGTTTGTAAATCTGTATTTTCATTGAAGTCATCTTTGAAGCTTCACATCCGAACACACACTGGTGAGAAACCATATTTTTGTACAGTTTGTGAATCTTCCTTTTCACTGAAATCACATATGGTATGCCATATGCGAACACACACTGGAGAGAAGCCATATTCTTGTGAAGTTTGTGGATCTGCATTTTCACGGAAGTCATATTTGTATTGCCATATGCGAACACACACTGGAGAGAAACCATATTCTTGTGAAGTTTGTGGATCTGCATTTTCACGGAAATCTCATTTGGAGCGCCATATCCAAATACACACTGGTTAGGAAACATGTCCATACAAAATTTGTGAATTATTTTCTGTATCATCTGTGAATTCTCACTGGAGGTACTCACTGTTCTTGTGGTACTACCAGATGTGCTTTTTCAAAAATGTCATCATAGTTGAACCACATGTAAACACACTGGAGAGAATCCATAATTTTGTAAGGGTTTTGGATCTGAATTTTCTGCTGCACCATGTGCAGACACACACTAAACAGATGCACATTTTTGTGAAATGTATTCGGCAGAGTTTGCATATGTACCAGATTTTGAAAAAAAAAAGCATGTGTCCACTCATATTGGAGAGAAAATATTTTCATAAAATCTGTCATGCTTTCTTTTGAAATACTTTAATTTTAAAAAGACTTGTACAGCTGCACACTGAAAGGACATCATATTACTATTTTAACACCCTGAAAAGAATGTTCATAATATTTTGTTCATATGAAATAAATCAAAATTCCTATTCACCAGATTCTTGGATGAATTTAATTCATGTATAATAAATACTTTACAAATTTTTGTCATTTGAAGTTACTTTATTTGCATCTATTATTTTCCACATTTTATTAAAAAAAAAAACACTGAAAAGAAATGTTCCAAGTATTCACTTCATGCTCCCAAAAAACATTTTCCAAATCAAAACTCATATTGACCTGATTCTTGAAAATATGGATGATTTTATTTCATTCATGTATAAAAAATATATTTCAAAATTTTATCAGCATAAATATTGAACTGACCTGAATGAAATGAATATCCATATATATTTCCACCTGTAGATACATTGTCTTCATTAGCAACTCTCATTTGATGTATAAATTTATAGATTGCATTTCAGTATTTTAAAAAATGTTTTCAGTACACATGTACTAAAAGAATACTCTCATAAATTAAGGTTGAAGGAATTTAATGTCTTTGAATAAAGAAAAATAAATAGAAAATACGATCATGATAATGAAAATATATTTGGTAAATATGGATTTCATACCTGCAATAAAATGTTGTGTGAAAATAATAGTTTTTCCCATAATTAACATGATTTTTTAACTACCTTCACTGTTATAAAATGTGATTATCAAAATTGATCAACTTTAGGTTTTATTCCAAAGTGAATTTATACATTATTTTTGTTATTCAACATTGATAACAAAAATATTAATCTCTATTTATTCGATTGTTTATTTACAAGAAGAATTTTATATTTACAATATTCTAAAAACTAATGTAGCTATTAAAACCAATGTAATGCAATATTTATCATTTACCAATTTATAAAGAAATAAATTTGAACAAATGTTTATTCATAAATTTATAAACATTTACTAAATTATTAAAATATGTGATCCAACTATAAGGAAATCCTTCAGAGTCTGTCTATATTTCTGAGATGAGGTATTATGTACATTATTTACATTATTCGGACTATTGTCCTCATCTTTGTTGCCATATTTATCACAACGTTTTGGCCGTTGTATGCTCCGGCCTTCTTCAGGTGGTTGGAATGTCGAACTGAACCCTTTTTTTCGCTCACTGGGGTGGACTGTTCTAGTTCCACATGCCATGTTTGATGGATGTTAGTTATGAGTTATCTCCTGTTAATTTCCTTCTGAAAGTTCTCCACTGCCTTAACTGGGTATTGAACTAACACTCTTTGGGTCCTGTCACTGGATCTAACCAACGCCTTTATCTACTGTGCCAAGTGTAACAGACAAAACATGACTTGGTATGTTTTTCTTGTTTTTTTAGAATTGATAAAAATAATAAATGCTATTTATTTCTTAAATTTTTTGATTTACCCTATTATTTATTGGAATGCTTGGCCAAAGATCAGCTAATTGCCAATTGATTTAAACTTTATAAAATGGTAAACATTAAGGATTTCCTCAGAGTTGGTTTACATATTTTAATAATTTCGTAAATGTTTTAAAATTTATTTCTTTATAAATTGGTAAATGATAAATATTGAATTACATTACTTCTGTCTTAGTTTTTAGAATTTTATAACTAATCTAATAGTGTTTATTGACTTTACGATCACAATCGCAAATTGGTATGCCTGGCAGTGTGAGTGTTTCTTAGCTTGGTGTACAATTTCCATCCAAGCTTTCAGCAGCACTAGCATTCCCTTGCACACTTCAAGGTCAGTGTTACGGCTGCATTGGTACAAAACACTTAACTCCCACAACAAAGTCTGTTTGTGGTTTTTAAATTTTTCTTCAAAAACCCCAAGATGTCTATGAAGAGGAAGTTGTCTTTGTCTACTCTTCAACCTAACAAGAAGGAAAGAATGGCTATTGATCTTGACACAAAAATGATGGCTGATTGAACAGTGGGAAGGAGGGAAGAAAGTGAATGTGATTGTACATGATCTAAAGTTATCACACACTACTGTGTCAATGATTTTGAAGGACAGAGGATACATCTGTGGGAAGGAATGTAAAAACCCGCACAGTCTTAAAATCCACCAGACCAGGATGAAATGTTTGGAGAACATGCAAAGCTGTGAAAAGTTCTGCACCTAAGAGACTGGCAGTTATAATAATGCAATGGACCAGACCCATCAACGAAATGGAGAAATTGCTGTGTATGTAGATGGAAAATCAGATCTCCAAAAAGAGCTTTTTACTGGGCAGACAAAGGCTAGAAGTCTATTTCAGACTCTGAAGGAGTAGCACTGGAGAAGACTACAGTCAAGAATTTGTGGTGAGTACTGGCAGATTTTAAGATTGTTTTGTTAATAATTTTTTAAATAAAAAAAAAAATGATTTACCACAACACAGAGCTAAATCACAAACAAATATTTAATTTACTAAAACAGAACATAAAATATATACAGGATAAACAATTAAAGCCTACAAAACGAAAAAAAAGAGTTACTGGCGGAGTGTTACGAGGAAGAAGGAAAGGGAATCAAATATCTTCATCACTTTTAGGGGCTAGTGAAGTAATCTAAGTGCTATATTTGGAAATCCACAAAGGTGTGTAAATAAATATAAATTTTTAGTTTGGTCAATGAAAATTAGTCAAAATTCTATTTACCAACTTTGTTCCATGAAATTCTTTTTGGGTTTTGGTTGGTCGAGCTGTTTTTTATAGAGATTCTTTCGGCTGGATATAATAGTCCTTGAATCAAACGCCAGAGTTGATACTGACAGCAATTTGTTTTCACCAAATGACAACCCTTTTCCAAAATCCCATTTTTATAGGGGCTAACACTTAATTTGCATATTTCTAGATGTTTCTCGAATCATCTAGATTTTTCTCGAATATACTAGAATGATCTAGAATCTTCCAAACATTCTATTTCTAATTTCTCTATTTTACAACTACTTCATGAATGAAAACTTTTTTGTAATAACAAGTAGAACTCAGTGGAATCCCTTATTATAGAAATGCATCCTCGTAACAAGAGATTCAAGAAAAGATTCCAAATTCATCTGCTCTAGTGACTGGAGAAACAGCAAGTATAGATTGGCAATCACTTTTAGATACTTTTGCTTTAACGTTAATATATTAGGTTGGTGCAAAAATAATGTCGTTTTCTCACATATGTTTGAACGTCAAAAACGACATTATTTTTGCACCAATTTTAATAGTTATCACTCTCACTTTCTGATAATGTTGCATATGAACAACTGCATCTTCAAAAATTGTGCACATTTATACACATACAAAAAGAATTCAAAATTCTTTTTAAAATACTGGTGGTCCTTAAATTGTAATATGCTTTTTGATTTATGACGAATAAATATAGTTTTTACTTAATAACAATATCACCTAAAACTTAAACGATTAAAACAGAATTTTAAAAGATTTAAAACTTTACAAATTATTCTAATTAAGATTACAAAAAAATGAAAACAATTCTTGTAAAAATTAATTATTCATGGAAAAAATATTTTCCAGAAGAACATAGTGTCTATAGTATACCTTATTTATGAAAGCAATTGAAAGCTTTTCTAATCAAATGTCATAATTTCATTTCATTTAATTTTATGATTCAGAGCAGGTTTTCTGTAAAAGTTAAGTACTTTTTATTTAATTTTTATTGAGTTATTAATATTCACTGTAAGCTAATTTTTTTTTTTTTTTTTTGTTTTTGGCCAGATATTTACTATAGTTAACACTATCTGATAATGTTGTGAATGGTCAGCATTATGCAAAAACATCGGCATGTTTATACACATAAAAGAAAATGTTTTAATTCTTATAAAAGTATTGGTGTTTGATGTTTGTACTAAGCTTTTTGGTTTCCGATTAGTAAATATAGTTTTTATTTAATAACATCACCTAATGGCATCAAAGTAATGCAGAAATTTAAGATTTAAAATTTTATAAATTATTCTAATATTTAAAAAAATGAATATCCCTTGAAAAAAATTTTTTTCTTAAGACTATACTGTCCTTAATATATCTTACTTATAAAAGCAATTAAAAGCTATTTTAATTAAATAATGTCTTAGTTTTATTGTATTTTTTATTTTATTATTCAGAGCAGATTTTCTGTAAATGTTGACAAATATAAATTGATGATTTAAATTCTCCAAGTAGTCCTGTTTTTAACTGATAAATATGAAGATTCTGAAATTTTACTTTCGCAAAATTTCATAAAAATAAGTAAGGTGTAAAAAAACCAAAATTATTTTTTTCAAAGATTCTGTAAAAAAAATAATCTGCAAAATAATTTTATTCCTTTGTGAATAAGTCCTGAAAATTTGACGATCATTTGACTTTTGCAAAAATTTCCAAAACAATGTGTTTTTACCACAAAAAAGACATTAAATTTCCAATACTAATCTTTGGTCCACTCATTGATACCAAAATTTCCAATGTTCTAGAAAAGATTATAACATTTAATAAAATAATAAAAAATACTTTGGTCTTTCCACAGACTAAACATTTTGATGATGATACTTTGTTTTTATCAAGTTTGAGACATTTTATCATCATGGTATGCTCAGTTTCCAGAAAATTTTTAGAGTTGCCTATTTTTATTACATTTCTTATTTTACAAATCAGAACAGATTTTTGATAAGTGGGGGTTCTGTTTTATAAAAAGAAATTGACAATTTAAATTCTCCATGGGGTTCAGTGTTAAACATTTCAGTGTAATCTTTCCATTTTAAACTTTCACTAATTTTATAGAGTAAAGTTTTACATTAAAAAAAGAATATTTAACTATGAGGTCAAATATTTTGATCTTTTTTTTTTTGTCAACGTGTCCAAAATCCTTAAAATCCTACATTTCTTGAGAAAAAAAATAAAAATGACAAAAAAGAGAAATAATGAGGTATGCAGTTTGGTAAATAACAATTTATTTTTTATCAAAATTATTTGTATTTTTTCATTTCACTTACCTTTGCTTTAAAATGCAACAAGAAAAACAAAACTGTTATAATTTCCTTGTGTTCAAATAATTTTGCTGAGATTTCTCTGCTAATCTACCAAAGTTTGTTCAGTCCTTATAATAATGTTGAGATGAAAAGAATAAAACACAAAAAAAGAAATTCAAAAAGCACAAGACAAAAGTGAATTTACTTTTAATGTATCGCCGCTAAGACAAAAGAAATTAACCGGTGTTAAGACAAGATTTCATTCCCTATGTTGAAAATTCTTGGCAATTACGGAGCAAAGAAAAAAACAAGATAGATGCGTGGGTGTTTCTCCACGGTCACTGTCACCGCTGAGGATCGAGTGTTGTTCACAACCTGAATCTATGATTTGAGTCTATTACATGTCAATTTTCATAAAGTAGAAATTTAATTGAAAACTACTTATTTACCATCTGATCTCATATCGCAAATCGTTTTTTGTAACATGTACAATAATATACACTACCAAAATATCTTAGTTAAAAAAATCTTCAAACAAAACGAAATAACAGAAAAATCCAACTGACATGATGAAATCATTGCTGAATTTATTTTCTCTTTTTATGATACTAACAACAAAAAAGAGAAATAATGGGGTATGCAATTTGGTAAATAACAATTTATTTTTTATCAAAATTATTTGTATTTTTTCATTTCACTTACCTTTGCTTTAAAAGGTCAGAAAAGACAACAAGAAAGACAAAACCGTTAGGATGTCCTTGTGTTCAAATGATTTAGCTGAGATTTCTCTGTCAACCTACCAAAGTTTCTTAAACTTCCTATAATAATGTTGAGCTGAAAGAAATAACACAGAGAAAGAAATTCAAAAAGCACAAGACAAAAGAGAAATTACTTTTTAGAAAATCTATCGCCACTCAGACAATAGAAATTAAGCAGTGTTAGGCTAGATTTCATTCCTGATGCTGAAAATTCTTGGCAATTACAGAGCAAAGCTATTCAAAAACAAAATAGATGCATGACGTTTCTGAGGGTTGAGTGTCACTTACCACCTGAATTTAGGATTTGGGTCACTCGGTCAACTACATGTCAATTTTCATAAAGTAGAAATTTCATTGAAACCTAATTATTTACCATCTGATCTTATATCAGGAATTGTTTTTTGTAACATGGAAAAAATAAAAATATACACTACCAAAGGTGCAATAAATGTAAAAAAAAAATCAAAAAGAAAGACATCACTAATTCATAGTCATCTTCAAAAAATGAATGATTAAGAATTAAAAAATCAAAAAATGAATGATTAAGAATTAAATTTTCCAAAATGTTTGCCATATTAGAAATGGAATAAAGGGAAAAAGATTATGGAAATAAGTAAAATGAACAGAGGAAAATAATAGGTGTTTAATCTACAGAAATGAGTAATCTTTATTGTACAGAAGAGTAAAATGTAGGCAGAGAAAATGAATTGAAAAATTTCCATGTCATTGTTTTTTTTATTATTTTTGTCCAAATCTGTGAATTTCTTTTGCTCAGGCTAAGTCACAAAAAACACTGTATAAAATTCACTATTTTTTTTTTATTCATAATGTTGAATGTGTTAAAATTATTCAACGTTTTAACAAGAAAAATCTCAAGTTGATGATAAAAATTGTTACAAAACATTGTTGACTTATCTTTCAGATTGGAATGATCTATTTAACTTGTATTTTGATACATTGTATCAGTTTTCAACTTTTTTTAGTTGAATTTTTGTTCTCAGTTCTCAAAAACAAAGAAAATGTATAAATTCACTTTGATATGTTTAAACTATTACAATTCTCATCATCACTTTTTAAAACAACAAACATGTCCAAGGATGGAAGGTAGTTGAAATAATAATGGTGTCAATAGAAAAACTGTCCAAGTTTGCACATTTTCTTAACATCATTAAGTGAATCTATGTTGTTGGATGCAAGAATTAAATCAATATGTCTGTATATTCATCCTTTGTGTTTAATACTGACATACTGATCTGCTGGATTCTGTTCAAAATCATTTCTTGTAAGGCACTCCTATCAAATATTGGTCCAATTACTGCCTGAATAATACCAATTGTAAAGTGATTTGTTCAACTTGTAAACTGGTTTCTTGTTTTTATCTGTCATTACTTTAAATCCTTCTAGTTGCTCTATAGACATCTATCTATTGGAGAATGCAAATTTGCTGTTGTTTTCTTCATTTGGTGGACAATAAGATCATATTCTACTACCATCTAGGAGGAAAAGTCTTTATAGTTTAGTCCTTTTATTTGACTGAATCCTCTGGTAACAAATCATGATTTATATCTTTCTGACCAATCTGGATTTTCTGTGTAAACTCATCTACTGCTTAATGTCTTCTAATAAATGTATCAGTTCAAAAACATAATTATTATTTGAGTCAGTTAAATGCCATAATGGGTGGTCATGTTTCTTTTGATTCATAACAGACATGGCAGTAGGTTGCTGTCTCTTTCTGCAGTAGCCTGGTTACCAACCAAAGATCTAGGATCCAGTCTGTCCTGCTATTCAATCCATAACTGAGAGAACAAAAGATGGATTCATAATTTTTCCAAAGGTATTTGCACATAAGTAAATGTAACAAACCCAATGGGAATTTGAACTCAGATCTCCGATTTCTCATTCTGAGCTGTTATTACTTTGGAATGCTTCAATCTAACAATGTGCCTTCAGAGTTCACCGTGTCTTTATAAGTTTGTGGTACACTGGATGCAGTTCTATAACAGCAATGAATAGAGCACTTCGACATCATATAATGGTAGGCATTACTCTGTTTTTAAATCTTTCTCTTTACATGTATCTTTAATTCATTCCTTCTCATATGAGCAGGGTCAGCATGTACTAGCCTTGAACCTTAAGATTTGGGGCAATGGTTACTGCTTTTTGACTCTTGCTATTTTATTAACATTTGCTTTTTTTCTGTCTACATTTCTGTATGTTACAAATTAAGCACAACTATTAAAGGATAAAAAAAATTCAGCCAACTTTGATGTCATTCTGATTTTTTTATCATCTGAATTTGTTTCGCTCATGCTAAGTCATGTAAAAATACTATATAAAATTCACTATTTATCATCTATAATGCTGAATGTGTTAAAATGTTCAACTTTTTGACAAGAAAAATCTCAAGTTGATGTTAAAAATTGCTGCAAAATATTAAGATGGAAAGATGATTTCATTTTTATATGAATAATACCTCATGAAAATAGAGATGTAATAGAGTGGATGGTACTGTATCGTAGACTAGGTAGGGTGACACAAGACCCTTGCACTTGTCCTCTTTATGGGAATATAGTGTTATTATATATGCATTCAAGTAGTGAGAACATATTTAAAATGAAAACTGGAATAAAATCCTTAAATTCTTGCCTCAAATTACAATTGCTAATAAACAAAATCTATCTAATTTTACCATAATTTACCCATGCATGCATGAACTCTCCCAGCTATAAATAGGAGCAGGTACTTCCTTTTGGAGGGTGAAGTTTCCAGCAGTCAGCTCTGACAGTCGGACCAAACATTCTTGCTGTAACACTCTGGTTTGTATGTTTGTATTACTGTTAATATATTTAAATCAAATTCCTCTTAAGGCCAAAATAGTATCCAAAACTAAAATTTTCTTTTCAATGTCTCTAAAACCCTTAGTCATAGAGAGCTTGACAAAACATTGTATCAAATTTAACTTAGTAGCTCAAATAGCAACAAAGTTATGACTATTCAAAGTTTATCAGTGTTTTATCACCTATTATGTTTAAGATCAGAGTTTATCCAAAGATATTAAACTCTTTCATCCTTTACTTATGAAATTTATCTTCTGACCAAATTTATTTTGTCTACTTTGCACAAATGCCTTTGGAAAAGATATGAATACATCTTTCTCCAGACTGCATATAATTAGCTAAAAAGACTCTCTTGCTTTGGTCTAGGAAAAGGAAATCTCTGAATTCAAACACCTGCAAATAGTAGGGCAGACTGGGTCATTTAGCCTTGATAGAGCAATTGGTCTAAAAAAAAAAAAAAAAATGCACCTGGAAGATTCCAACTAAGGTGTATAACATTTTTCACGGCGTCATTCATTTTAAAAGATGTGGAATAGAGCAGTGTCTCTCTTTATCTAAATCCAATACTAGCAGATAGCATCATGTTACTGATTAAAGCCCTTTGAAAAGATATGAAACTTTCTCCAGACAGTGGTTAAATAGCTAGGCACACTCTCTTACAAAAATAGCTTTTATACAGATATAAAAAATTCAAAACTCTTTTTAAAATACTTGTCATCATTGAATTGCAGTGAAAATTTTCAATTATGATAAGTAGATAAAGATAATATCTATTTTATTCATAAAGGAAATTAAATGTTTTTTCCAATTAAATGATGTCTTTATTACGTTTTATTTTACAATTCAGATTTTTTGTATGTCGGATGATTTAAATAATCTATTGACATGTCATTATAAGTCTAGGCACTTCCAAAGAAAAGTGATACCTGAGGTTAAAAAGAATGAAGCTTTTACTTTATGTTAAATTTCAAGTTAATAGATTGAATTTAATATTTCCATAAAGAAAATTACTTTATTTTCAGAAACTAATTAGACCGGAATAAATTTTTGTTTTGAAATCACTAAAGATTTGCAATGATAGAGTAAATTTGGTTTACTTATAAATGCAAATCTTCAAAATTTGAATAGATATGTTTTCTATCCTGTGTGTATTTGCATGTGTCGTTTCAAACCTGACTTCTGGCAAAATGCACATCCGCAAATTTCGCAAGAATATGGTTTCTCTCCAGTGTGTGTTCGCATATGACACTTCAAAGATGTTGCTTGTGAAAATGCAGATCCACAAACTTCACAAGAATATGGTTTCTCTCCTGTGTGTGTTCGCATATGCTGGCAGAAAGATGACTTATGTGAAAATGCAGATCCACAAACATCACAAGAATATGGTTTCTCACCAGTGTGTGTTCGCATGTGACACTTCAAAGATTTTCGTTGTGAAAATGCAGATCCACAAACTTCACAACAATATGGTTTCTCTCCTGTGTGTATTCGCACATGCTTGCGGAAAGATGACTTATCTGAAAATGCCGATTCACAAACTTCACATGAATATGGCTTCTCTCCTGTATGTGTTCGCATATGGCACTCCAAATGTGACTTCTGTGAAAATGCAGATCCACAAACTTCACAAGAATATATTTTCTCTCCTGTGTGTGTTCGCATATGTCGGTGGAATGATGACTTGTCTGAAAATGCAGATCCACAAATTTCACAGGCATATGGTTTCTCTCCAGTGTGTGTTCGCATATGGCCCTTCAAAGATGATGCTTGTGAAAATGCATATCCACAAACTTCACAAGAATATGGTTTCTCTCCAGTGTGTGTTCGCATATGGCTCTCCAAATATGACTTTTTTGAAAATGCAGAGTCACAAACTTTACAAGAATATGGTTTCTCTCCAGTGTGTGTTTGCATATGGTACTTCAAAGATGATGACTGCGAAAATGCAGATCCACAAACTTCACAAGAATATGGCTTCTTGCCAGTGTGTGTTCGAAGATGGCGTAACCAAATTTCCTTCCGAGAAAATGCATACTCACAAATATCACAAGTAAATGTTAATTTTTTACTGTGTTTTTCCATAAGGAACACAAAATTTAAATTTTTAGAAAGATCTGCACACTTCACAGTAATATGGTTTCTGTCCAGTGTTTGTGTATGATAAAACTATGAAAATGCAGTTCAATAAACTTCATAAGAATTTGGTTTCTCTCCAGTGTTTTTGCATGTGGTACTTCAAATTAAACATTAGTGAATATGCAGAGCCACAAACTTCATAAAAATATCATTTCTCTCCAGGTTCTTCATCTAAAATGTGTGTGAAAGTGCAGTGTCACAAACTTCACAGGAAAATAATTTCTCTTTAGTGTGTTTGCATATACAACAATTAATTTATACCATTATAAAAATTTGCAAATTTAAAAAGATTATGTCTTTTCTTTAAAATGTAACAATTCTTTGATAAAAAAGAGAAACCACTCATTTGAAATTACATTATTTCGTGACAGTTAATATTCACTGTGATTCTTTTGAGAATAGATATTCAACTTTTACATGAAGATTGCAGCATATATATCTATTTTCTTGATGGAAAGTTCCAAGTCTTTTTTCATTTAAATTCCCAATAATGACAGTTTTTATGTGTATCTTGATTTTCTGTTCAGCCCAAGCATCTGTGAAGAAAAAGTAATAAAACATTTTAACAGAGTGAATAATAAATGAAATCAGTCCATATTTTAACAGATACATTTCGCTATATATTAAGGCTACTTGAGATCAGCACAGAGACACAATAAAGCAGCAGCCAGGAAAGAGCAATGAAAAAATGAGCAAGTTTATCTGAAATAATTTTCTTGAGTTGAAAAGAATTAAAAAAAACATGATATTTTACAAAATTTATTCAAATATCTACAATACTCTTTTAGAGATTACTGTTTCCATTTAGATAAACTCTGTTTTGATAAAGCACATGAGTTCAAAAGTATGGAAATTATGATATAAGGATACAATATATTGTAAAACTAATAAAAGGAAGATTCATTTAGGCATGGATCTTGAAATGAGTTTAAAGACTGTGACATCATACACAAAGTATTAAATTTAATATTAATAGCAATTCTTATGAATCTTATGATTTTCTGTCCAGGGAAAGATCTGTGAAGTAAAAGTAATGACATATTTTAACGGAGACAGTGAATAATACATGAAATCTATTCATATTTTAACAGATATATTTAGCAATATATTAAAGCTACTTGTGATCAGCACAGGGGCACACTAATGGAACAGCCAGAAAAGATCAATAGAAAAATGTGTAAGTTTATATTGAACAAATTTCTTTTTAGTTGAAAGCAATAATACATAATACACAAGTACAATGCTATTTAACAAAAAAAAATTCTAATATCTAAAACCCTCTTTTAGAGATCACTCTTTCCATTTAGATAAACTCTGTTTTGATAAAACACATGATTATAACAGTATGGAAATTAGAATATATGGATATGATATATGGCAAATCTAATAAAAAGATTCATTTAAACATGAATCTTGAAATGAGGCTAAAGTCTGTGACATCAAACACAAAGCATTAAATTCAAAGCATTATGTCCAAATGAAGTTTTCCTTTTGACTTTAAAGAAGAGAGAATGAAAAATCCACTTCAAATATCAAGTAATAAGGTTTACTCTCTCACATGTATAAATGAAGATGGTGATTTGAATGTGGCAATTACCTGGCAAAGTTTTCAGGTGGATTTCAACACAAGGGAAAAAGCCAATACATATTTTAACAGATATATTTAGCAATATATTAAAGCTACTTGAGATCAACACAGGGGGCACACTAATGCAACCACAAGGAAAGATCAATAGAAAAATGAGCAAGTTTATTGTAATTTTCTTTTGAGTTGAAAAGAATAATACATAATATACAAGTACAATGGTATTTAACAAAATAAATTCAAATATCTAAAATCATTTAGAGATTATTGTTTACATTTAGATAAACTGTTTTGATAAAACACATGATTACAACAGTATGGAAATTATAATATATGGCTATATGGCAAAACTAATAACAAGATTTATTTAAGCATGAATCTTGCAATGAATCTAAAGACTGTGATATCATACACAAAGTATTAAATTTAAAGCATAATGTCCAAGTTTCCCTTTTGAATCAATTCCAAATATCAAGTAATAATGTTTATTCTATCACATGTTGTATAAATGAAGATGGTGATTTAAATCTGGCAATTATTAATTTGTCAATATGAGCCAAACTTTTCAGGTGCATGTCAACATGAGGAAAGAACAAAATACATGCATAAAATAAAGCATCAATTATCAGTCCATTAAAAATAATTAAAAAAACATTCATTTAAGTTGGAATCTTGAAATGAGGTGAAACATGATGACAGCAAACAAAATGCATAAACTTAAACCATAATGATTATCTGTAAAGCTAAATCATCTGTGAAAAACAAAATGAACAGATATAACAAGAGACATGAATAATATATAAAATCAGTTTATAATTTAAAAGATACATGCAGCTAAACATTAAGGCCAGATTAGGCCAGCACATGGACATAAGTCAGCAGTAAGGGAAAATTAATAAAAAGAAATCAGTTAGTCAAGTGCCATGCATGATACACACTTAGGTAATCATGTCTCTTTCAATATATGATTAATGAGGCGTTTTGTTTTTTTTCCCATAGTAGTTTGCCATTTTTTCTGCAGTAGAGTAATTACAATCCAAAGCTACAAAACCCAGTCTGTCCTGCTATTTACCCATAGCTGGTGGGGAGAAGAAGAGGAATCATACCTTTCCCAAGGGTATTAGCACATAAGTGAATGTAATGGATTCAAATAGCTTGGAATTCGATAGATTATTTTTCATTTGAGTTGTTTAAACACATGTTTAAAATAATAAAACTCATATAAAAATTTCAAATGTCTAAGATATTCTTTTAGAAGCTTATTATTTTCATTCTTGACCAAACTCTGTTTTGATAAAAACACACGACTACAACAGTAGGGCAATTATGATATAAATGAAGCCATTGAAACTAATAAAAAAGAGAATATTTGTACTATGATCAAATGTATAAATTAAGATGGTGATATAATCTGTCAGTTTTTTGTTGATGTGAAGGAAACTGCAGTGTGGTGATGGATATCAGCTTAGAATGAGAAAGTGTAGTACCAAGTTCAAATTCCAGTCAAGATTGATACATTCACTTACGTACAAATACCCTTGTGTAAGGTATGACTCCTCCCCGCTACTGCAGCCATGAGATGAATAGCAGGAAAGACTGGGTTCTACAGCCTTGGTTGGCAACTGGACCTACCACAGAAAGAAACGGCAGCCTGCTGCAGGAAAATCTGATCTGTCAGTCATGACTTGGAAGAAACAATTTGATTGCCCAAGCATATATTATATATGACACTTAACTAAATAGTCAAGGAAAAAATCTTTGTGTTAAGAAAACAATTCTTATATAAGATCAATTTTTTTTCATGCTATAGAACCACAGACATTTTTCAAAGTAATGGTGCATGTGGTTCTATAATAATGCCATTAAAACTAAAAAAGAGAATATTTGTGCTATCATCAGATGTGTAATTCAAGATGGTGATATAATCTGTCAATTGTTTGTCTGTTGAAATGAAAGAAACTGCTGTGATGAATATTAGTTTGGAATGAGAAATTGGAGAGCTGAGTTTGAATTCCAGTCAAGATTGTCACATTCACTTATATACAAATACCGTTGTGTAAGGTAGGACTCTTCTTCCTTCCTGGCCATGAGATGAATAACAGGAAAGATTAGGTCCCACAGTTTTAGTTGGCAGTTAGTCTACTGCAGAAAGAATTAACAGCCTACTGCAAGAAAATCCTTTGCTTTGTCAGTCATGACATGAAAGGAACATGATTACTCAAGCGTGTATCACTTATGACAAATAATGAAGGAAAATATCTTTGTGTCAATAAGAAAAAAAATTTAATATCATCTGTTTTCATGCTATAGAACCACAGATATTTTTCAAAGTAATGGTGCATATTACATTTACATGCCAATAAGTTTTCATAGTATCACTTTCAAAAGTATTTGTGGTTCTGTAAGATGTGGTTTGATAAAAGATAAACACCATTTCTGAAGAGATGTATGTATAAATGTGTAAAACACATGATTAAATTATTTCGGTGAAGTAATCAGATGAAGTATTTTTCCTTTAAAAATCCTTGAATAGAAAATTGGTAAAAATAATTTTTGTCATTCATAAAATACTAGAAATTTGATGCCCACCTGATACTTCCTTGTTTTGCAGTAGATTTTGAAAAACCAGGTTTACTCAAAATAAGGAAGCTTCAAAATTGATGGGAACCACCAGCAAAATAAACTACTATTTTTGACATTGTTACAAATTATGATAAGGGCCTAACAAGTGGAAGAACCTAGCAACTCTATCTAAATCTGGCACTAGCAGACAGTGTGAATTTTTCAACATGCAACGAAGAATAAGCATGAAGATTTCAAATTTTGACCAAGTCTGTTTTGTTCGCTTAGCCCTAATTCCCTTGGAAACGGCATGAATCCATCTTTCTCCAACTTGCATATAATTAGCAAGGTAAACTATTTTGCTTTGGTTGGTAACCAGTCTAGAAGACAAAAAACTTTGAATTCAAAATCCTAGGGTCTTTAGTCTTGATACAGCAACTAGTTTAAAAAGACAAACACAACCTGGAGATCCCAGCTAAGGTGTATAATATTTTTAACACTGCCACAGGTCTTGAAAAAGAAGCTTAATATATGGAATTAACCAGAGCCTCTTGTTATAGAAATCCAACACTGGTAGATAGCATCATTTTATTGATTAAAACCTTTGAAAAGCTGTGAATTTCTCTTTCTCCAGTCAGTGGTTGAGTAGCTAGGCAGACGCTCTTAAGAAAAATAGACACTTTTGTATGCACATAAACACACACACACAAAAAAAAAAATATACAAAATTCTTTTGAAAATACTCGTCATTGAATTGTAGTGACCTTTTCCATTTATGATTCAAGTTATTCCATGTCAAACCACTAACATTAATTCATGATACTTTTTTTAAAATCATTTTCATTAGGTCACATTTTTATATGTAAACAGAACCAAAAATTAGATTATTTATTTTCCAACAAATTGGTCAACATTTGACCACAAATAACAACTTCTGTTGATTTTATGACCATGATTCTTATGTAAATATTAATCAGCATTAAAAAGCTTTTTAAAGATATACAGATTGATTATATTGGGAGATATGAAAATGTTACATTATAATATCAGAAGCCCAAATCTGCCATTTTGAATTTGGCCTAAATCGGTAAAAACCCAGATAGTTCAAGACCTCAGTCAGAAGTCCACCACAAAATTTTGTATATACAGTAGCGTCCAAAACTAAGGGACAAAATTTTAAAACCTAATATTTGTTAGAAATAACAACTGTGAAAAGCTGAAATTTTGACAACTGGTAGTCGTTATCATCCATAATAACATACTAAAATTTGAATCATTTGCAAAGGATAGAAAAAGAATTATAACAATTATTTATTTATTTTCAAATTTGGAATGTCCAAAAGTAAGGGACAAAATTGAGAAAAACAATGTAAACAGTATGCTATATTTAAATTTTTTCACGGAAAACAGCATAGCATAATGAAAAAGGCCACAAACTTAATAAAAGTAAAGTTTTATCAGCAAAATGTTTATGTTATTATTAAGATGAAAGACCAAAGTATTTTTTTATTATTTTTCTAAATTTTCTAATCTTTTTTTTTCTAAGATGTTTGAAATTTTGGTTAAAATCTTGTTTTATTTATGTCATCAGGGTGGCATAATAATTACATTGACTTTTTTGCATTTTTTCCTGTGAAAAACATATTGATTTGGAAATTCTTGTAAAAATCAAATAATTGTCAGATTTTAATGAAATTTTCAGGACTTATTCACAAATGAATGAAATTATTTTTGAAATATTTTTAAGAAAATTTTGGAAAAAATATATATTTTTTTTACATATGTTATTCCACCACTTACTTAATTTCATAAAATTTTGCAAAAAAAACTTTCTATTTCCTGATTTTTTTTTTTATTCATTAGAAGTAGGACTCCTTGGAGAATGCAAATCACAAATATTTTTTATTCAAACTTGCACTATTCTAACTGAAAATCCGCTCTGAATTGAAAAATAATGAATGTAATAAAACTATGACATTTAATTAGAAGAGCTTTTAATTGCAGTTGTAAATAAATTATATTGTCTGAAGCAATATAATTTTTCTGATAAATAATGAATTTTTACATTCTATTAAAAAGTTAATAATAATTTACAATAGTTTAAAAATTGTGTAAAATTCTTTGACGAAAGTAAATCATGTTTTTTTTTTTTTTTTTTTTAAATCGGACCTCATCTACCTAAAAATCACCTTTGAATTGTAACATAGAAAACTCAATAAAATAAAGATATTACTTAATTTCAAATGCTTTTAATTGCTTTTAATTGTGTTTATGTATATGCATGTCTGAAGGCAAAAAACTATTCCAATGAAAAATAAATTTTTAAATCTAAAATTATGTCACTTCTGACCTTCCATATGATAGCTTTCCCTCATGTAAGATGTCAGTACATGACGAAATCATCACGTTACTTGTCAATCAACACTGCTGTTAAGACCGGCTTTGTCTTATTTTAAAGTACATTTTTTCAGCGCAGAAACCAAGTAATGTTTGTTTCAAAATATATTAAATAAACTTAATAATTTCTAATTTTCTTAAATTAAATTTTGAAAAAATTATAATTGATTTTTAAAAATATTTAAATGGAGAATTCAACTTTTGTAAACAAAAGTGAAAAAAAAAGGCTGATGATACATTTTCTGTCAAATTTGATGATTCAAAAAAAAAAAAAAAAAAAACTTTTTAAATAGGTACCTCCATGAAATCGCTAAAAAAGGCATAGCATGACGAAAAAGACACCAAACTTGACGAAAACAAAATTTTATCGTCTAAATGTTTATAGTATTATTAAGAGGAAGAATCAAAGTATTTGGGGGGTAATTGTTTTACATTTTTTAATCGTTCCTAGCATGTCCAAAATTTTCGTAAAAAATCTTGTTTTTTTTGAGTCAGCAAAAATCATGGCAACCATTTTTTCCATTTTATAAAAAAATGAAAATCTCAGTTTGAAATTCTTTTAAAAATCAATTATAATTTTTCAAAACTTATTTTAAGAAAATCAGAAATTATAATGTTTATTTAAAATATTTTGAAACAAGCATTTACTTAGTTTCTGCACCAAAAAGATGTAGTTTGAAAATAAAACAAAGTCATAACATTTTGCATCACTTGACAGGTGATGAATGACAATTTCATGATGTATTCACAGCTTACGTGAGGATAATTCATTCTACGGAAGGAGAGAAGTGAAATTATTTAGATTTTAGTGAACAAGTTATTTACCTTGTTATTTTTACGGAAAACTTTCAGTGCTCTAATTTTTTTTTTGTACTTAGCTTTCATCTTTATGTTGCTTTATGAACAATATATTATAAAGAAATTAAAATAAGACTGTTGAGATTAAATTTCATAAGAAAGGTATCTAATTAATTTCTTTCATATGAAATTTTATCAGAAGTGTACATAAAATACTATAATTTTATGTACATTTATTACATTTTACTGTGTTATTTGTATTTCCATTCATTTTATTATTAATTTTGATATTTCATTTATGGAAAATGTCATAACTGAGATTATATAAAAAATAAGATCATATAATTTTCATAAGATGATACTAATACTTGTAGGTACCCTTCTCAGTTGAAATTGAAAAATCAAATTAACTTCTCCACACGTGTTTTGCAAAAGTAAAGGCTTTAACAGCGGAGAACAACGCTTAACTCAGATAATGCAATTTAATTGTATTCTGGTTGGTCTTCCGTACTTTATAATTACAGCCCGATTATAAACACAAAATTACATTTCTTAATTACTGCAGATCTTCTGATTGATCAAAATGATACAATTTACAACACGCTAAAAAAATCTCTCATAAGGACATTTATGAAACTGAATGTGGCTTTTAACTAATTTTATAATATTTTAACAACTTCAATGTAAAATCTATTATAATTAAAAAAATAACAAATAATTGTATTAAAAATTCATTTTTCATTGAAAAAATTTTTTGCTTTCAGAAAATATTGTCCATATTCATAAAAGCAAATAAAAGCAGTTGAAATTAAATAATATCTTTGTTTTATTGAGTTTTGTATGTTGTATTTTCAGGTAGGTGGGAGTCCAATTAAAAAAATAATAATACATGATTTGCTTTCCTCAAAGCCTTCTGCTTTTAACTAATATAATCACTAAACTGAACACGACTGAATTTCTACAGTTTTCTTAAAATTAGTTATGGGGTGGGGGGTAATAAATATAAAAAAATATTTTGCCATGACTTTAAAAAAAGAAAACGTATTTATAATAATTTCCATCATTTGTGGATAGTTTCTAAAAGTTTCATTAACATCCAACAGTTATTTTTATTTTTGCAAGATTTTCCAAATTAATGCCTATCATACAAAATTAAAAAAAAAAAAAGTGCTAAAAATTTTATGTTATTTTACTAGTTCCGGTGATACAAAGATTTTGTTTTTTTTTTTTAATCAAAATTTAGAATGTTCTAAAGAGAAGGAAAATTTTTTTAAAATAATTAAAAAATACTTCGCTTTTCCCTCTTAATAATAAAAAGAAGCATTTAGACGATAAAATTTTGTTTTCGTCAAGTTTGGCATCTTTTTCATCAGACTATACTCGTTTTTTAGCAATCTCATGAAGATACCTGTCTGAAAGTTAACTTTCTTCTAAAATTAAGTACCAAAAAAAATAGCTTTACGGAAGCGCGTACTAATTTCTGAAAGAAAATAGTTCAGCAGTGAATGACGCTCGGGTGTTAAAATGAAAATTTACCTTTATTTTTAGTTAGTATTTTTTTAATTTTTTTTTTAATATCTGACATGATGAAATAAAACCATAGCTGAATTTATTTTAATTGCGGAAAAAGAGAAATTAAATGAAAAAGAATAAAAGTCAGTAAATAACGATGTCTTTTTTATCAAAATTTTTCCATTTCACTTACCTTTCAGACGAGAAATGATTTATGTGTTCAAATGATTTTGTTGGGATTTCTCTATCAACCTAACAGATTTTTGTATTATTCTCTCATTTTTTCAACTTTGACATGATTATATTAATAATAATGTCAAAGTTGAAACGAATGACACACAGAGAGAGAGAATTAAGAAATGACATAACACACCAGACAACGGTGAAATTACGCCTAAGAAGATTTCCCCGCAGGAAAAGACGAAAGAAATTAAGCGGTGTTAGTTAAAAATTGGTTCCTTGTCCTTAAAATCCTCTTCTTGGCATTGACGATATTTATTTACCGTATTTACAGTAATGTGGCACAAGGCCAAAAGGGGTTGGTCATCATTTGTCTTAATTTAAACTTAGCTAGCCACAACCACTGACCCAAACATACGAAACAATAATGAATCCTACCACCAAAACACCACAAGTACCTTTTAACAACCACCAAAATACCTCATTGTCTCAATGAGAATCCTAATTAACCCCATATGTACAAATAATGTCTTGGGGTGGGGGGAGAATAAAATATAACAAGTAAAAACGACCCCAATGAATATGATCTTCTTGGCATTGACGGAGCAAAGTTATTCAAAAACAAATGCATGACGTTACTTCACGATCAGAGAATTTTTTTTTTTTTTAACAAGTGGACTTATATTGTTTCACTAAATATATAGACACAAACAGAACAATTTGTTTGCAACAAGAACTATTTTTTCAACAGTATTTGTATAAACGAATTTCAATAAAATTCCTTTAAAAAACTTTTAATTTATGTTCCGTGTTCTTCCTGTTAAAATTAAGATTCAATCAGATCGAAACATACCTTGTTTTGATTAGACTTGATACTTCAGATTGGAAGACAAATTTAATAAAAACGACACGAGATGATTTTTTTTTTATTTAGGGACTGTGTAAGAAGAAAGAAGGGGAGATAACCAAAACTAAGAGCAGATAACTCTTGGCAGACTGACAGTCATTGAACACTCCTCCTCAATTGCTGTCAGACTAACACCTAACAGTTCTCTGAGCTTCACAAATTGTGTGCTCACAAGTCCTTTTGTCAGCACATCAGCTATATCATGTCTTTGCTTTGAAAGTACTCTAATTAACCGCGATAAATCGTTTGTAGCAAAATCGTTTGCTTGAGCTGTTTTTGAAGGTAAGGAAACTTTTTCACCTCATTTACTGAAGAATTGAACACGAACGTAATTTCGATGTGTTCTTCCTCGATGTTTCGCTGAATATAGCGAACAACGAGTATTTTGCATAGTTCTTTTATTCAGTTTTTATAATGTCCTAACAATTTCTCTTTTATGGGGACTAAAAGTGGGTAGAGAAACTGTCTGTATTAATTATATTGTTCTCAGTGCTTTCTTTCGGTTACTTTTTTTTGCCTTTTACAAAGGGGATTAATTTTCGCTCTAAACTTGTTATTTTAGTTTAATTTTATGAAGTTAAAAACTTAAAAAAAAAAAGTTTTAAAAATAAGTTTCTTTTCATTTTATAAATTTATCTGATTGGGTTTTATTTTTTAGGTGGAGGGCAAAAGTGTAATAGCGCCCATTTGTAAATATATGAAAGTTTCATTTGAATCTGACAATTATTTGATTTTTGTAAATTTCAAAATCAATGCTTTTTTTTTTTTTTTTTTTTTACCGCAAAAAGACGTTAAATTTCCCTCTAGTAATTTATAATCACTCGCTGATACAAGAAAAACAAAATTTTGATTAAAAATATAATTTAGAAAAAAATTTATTTGTTCGCCTTTTATATTAATATTATAAGGTACCTCCAACAATTCGCTAAAAATCAGTAGCATAACCGGTCCGAAACTCAAAAAAAAAAAAATTTCATCATTAAAATGTTTGTTATTCTTAAGAGGAAAAAACAAAGTATTTTTTTTTTTTTATTTTTTTCTCTTTCTAACACGTTTTAAATTTGGGTCAAAAATCTGTTTTTTTTTTTGTTTTTTGTTAAAAACGACTTGTTGTCATCGCCATTTTTAGTGTAGCAATTTCGGCGGAGAACCCATTAATTTTGAAATTATTGCAAAAATCAAATAATTGTCTAATTTAAACGAAACTTTCGGAACATATTCAAAAATGAATGAATTTATTTTTGAAATTTTTATTTTTAGAAAATCTTAGTAAAGATAATTTTTTTTTTTTTTTTAACATCTGTTAATCCACAAATTTTTTTTAATTATGAAATTTTATAGAATTTCAAAAATTTCGCAAACTTTTTTTTTCTTATAAGCAGGACTCCTTGGAGAAATTAAATAACTAATTTTTTTTTTTTTTTTCACAATGCCAACCTTTTAAAAATCTGCTCTAAATTGTAAAAATAAAAACTGCAATAAACTATTCTAATTATCAAATTAGATAAGTTTTTCTTAAATAATACACATTAAGGACATTATTATCTGAAGAAAAAAATTTTTGATGAATAAAGAATTTTTACAACAATTGTTTGCATCTTTTTTTTTTTTTTTTTCATTTTTTTCTTTAATTTTAAATGTTTTAAAATTCTTTCATGCAGTGCATTGGGTCGGTTTTAGTTTTTTTATTAATAGTTAGTATAATACTCTAGTAAATCTTTATTAAGACTTAATATAATATAAATTAATACATTAATTAAATAATTGATACTAGTATTAATTTAATAAAATTGTCATATTTTAAAACTAAATAAGTAGGAAGGGTAACATATTTAAAATATTTTTATCAAAAATAATTTAATTCATTTGTCAATGTCTTAAAAGTTTCAGTAAAATCCCTCAATTATATGAATTTGATTTTTTTTCTTTTAAATTTTTCAAATCAGTGTGTTGATTTTCTGGCTTACTTATCTTTATATTCATTTTTAAATTTTCAGATGGGAAGAACCGAGGATATCTTGAAAGAATATAGCAGTATCCCAGCTGGTCAACCAATTGTGTGTGGCCATATTTTTGAGAAAATTCTCACAAAGTATGGTTCACTGCAGATGATATGTAAATGGGCTACCCTTGAAAATTTTAGAAATGGTTTCCCTGAAATTACAAAATCTGTAGTTAATAGATTAAAATTAATTTATTGCAAATGTAATTCGGGATACAATTTCATAGAATTTAGAAAAAAATGCACCCAGGTAGCCCATTCTGCTGGATCTGTTGCCTCTTCAACCGTCACCACTTCGACTACCACCTCTTCAACCATCACAACTTCAACTGCCAAATCTTTATCTGCTACCTCAGTTTCTACCACTCCTTTGACCACATTGAGGAAAATAAAAATCTTTAAAAAAATATTATTACAAAAGACTGTGGAAGTTAGTACATTAAAAAAAAGAAAAAAAAAAGAAAAGAGATCTGCGAAAGAAAATTAAAAAATATGAAGAAAATGAATGTAAATAAATTCACTTCAAGAAAAGCTCATTATGACTGCCTCTTGAATGCACTTCCTGCACCTCATGTTAGTGAACTGTTACAGTCTCTAAAAAAAACTTTTTCACTGCCACCTTCATACATAAAATTTTCAACATCCGTGTACAGAATGGTAGAACTCGTGTTTTTTTTTTTTTTTTTTTTTTTTTTTTTCAGATGTTAAGACTCTTTCATCTGTTATGAATGCAGAAAACTGTACCTTAGTTTTTGACTCAACAATACAAGAAGGAAGTCACGTCTACTGTGTTGTTCTAACAACTCCATCAACTTCTCATCTTGTCTCATTGGACCAACTTCCGGGAGGGACTGCAGCTGACTACAAGCAGCATATCTGTGACTGCATCAAAAACTTGGCTGAAGTAGGCTCAATGGTTACTGGCCAAAGTGTTGATGACAGTTTACAACAGATACGGGCAAAAATAAAATGCTGCTTAACTGACCGCGCTCCAGTGAATGATTTGACTGTTTTTTATGCTTGAAAAGGAGTCGGGGATGAACATAATCGAACTGAACTGCAACATTCATTCACTGGAAGCAATCTCATCAAAGACTCAGAAAGTCTTGGCAAATATTGAGAAGCAGCATAGCAAGATTGCAAATTCTACAGAGTGCCTAGCATGGAAAATTATTGTGGCAATGAATTCCCTCAGATATAGCAATAAATTAGGGCTGGTCAGCACAGTGAAGGACTTTATTGAAAATAAAGGACTTCCGTTGTCCTCATTCCCTAGATTCCGAAGGAATCGGCTGCACGTAATTTTTATGCTAGGTGCAAATTGTTTTGCAATCTTTGAAGATTTACAAAAATTTATCTTCCAGCTTGATCCAAAGAATGAGACTGTTGCCAGGTTGAAGTGTATAATCAAGGAAGAAGTGGCTGTTGTAGAGTTTCAAGTCCTGGGAATAATTGGAACGCTGCTATCAGGGCCTTGGATGAATACTTTCTATACTGACTTGGCAAAACAAAAAAATCCCATCAACACCATGAACATTGTCAAGGAGGTAACAGAAAAAAATTAAGGTACTAACTGAGGCCCCGATAATGATTTTGTCATCTGTGACTGACTTTTTTGGCAAAGAACTGACAAAAAGTAATAGGGATTCTCTGCTGATTCCACCCAAAAAAATAATAGTATTTGAAGAAATGATAACTGCCTGTTTAAAAGGAATTGTGGAAGTGTTAGGCAGTATGAAAAATCTTTTTCTACTGTAGATGCTTCTTCAGAGTCGGTGCTAACACCATGCTAGCTGAAAGCATCATTAGTGAATTCTGTGAAAAAAAAGAAACTTGCACCTAATGCTTATGTCACTAGCATAAGTGGAAGGCCAAGCGGAATAAAGTCAGAGAATTCATTGATGATCTGGATGCTAAGCAACTCGCTGATTATCTGAAGTTAGCATTGACTTACAGCAGAGAAAGAACTTCCCCAAAAAAGATTCGGCACCAAAAGCTTCTTCAGGAAATTTCAAGGAGAATAAAAGAGAAGGGCAAGAAAGATGAAATTAAGAAGAGGACGAAAATCCAGGCGACATTAAAAAAAATTGCAAGATTTTTCAATTGCTTCTTTGCAAATTCAATATGGAGAAGATGCAGAAAGCCTATACAGTATACTGACCGGTAACATAGTTGGCTATACCATCAGACATATTTGGACAATTGATGGTCTAAACAAGGAACAGCTCAACAGTTTTGTAAATCTCATAAAATGGAGTTACAATCTCAGTGGAGATAGTTGAAGACTGTCAATTGGATATATATGAAGTTGGCGCTGACTATGTTATGCGGGACTTATTTCTGGAAGCAGCCCTGCATTGATGATGGTTGTAGAGGCAACTGAAGAAAAAAAAAAAAAAAAAAAAACGGCACTTTTCAGGGCCACAAAATATTCCGAAAAGTCTTATCACTGTTTTACATGGTAGCATTTTTTTTTTTTTTTTTTTTCATATAATATTGAGGTACTGGATTATGCTTAAGTAAAATAAGTGTAAAATTACCTAAGTAATAAAATTTAAGTACTTTAAAAATTTAATAAATAAAATAACTTTAACAATTCATAAACATCAAAATATAATAAAGAATAAAATGAAAAAATAGGATCTTAAAAAATATAAATATTAAATACTATAAATTTTAAAGTATAGTGTTATCTCTATCATTAGGTAACAACGCATGATGTGCAAAAAGTCCAACAACGTAATCGTCATCCTGCATTTTCTTAGTGAAGAAAGCTTTCTTTTTCGGATGGTTCCACTTGACACCCCGTTTTGTATCTTCACCAAGCAATCGACAGTCACGCTTAATGTGTCCATTTTTCCCACATTGATAACACTTGGGTCTCCTTTTGTTGATGTGATGTTTTCATGTCATTTTCTTTCAATTCGGCACCATTAATTTCCCTTTCCTTAACCTTGGTTTCTTCGTACATCAATCGTTCAGTTACTAACACACATTTGGGAACATCCTGATTTGCTTCGAGTGCTGTCACCAACATGTTAGAAGAAACTGGGAGAGTAGCTAGGAGATGTACAACTCTGTCCTCATCAGTTGATTCGCTAATAATTGCTAACTCATCAAATATTTCCATCATTGTTTTGATGTGTTCGTGAACAGTCACCTTTTAATTTAAGGGAATATAATTTTCTCCTCAACGTTAATTTGTTAGCCCACGTTTTCTTTTGAAATTGATAAGCCAATTTCTTTTACACAACTGCATCATCAGGGTCTTCAATTAGATGCAACATTGACGGTTCCACTGAGAGCACAATCGTCGCTAAGGCACGATCCCTCCTCGATAAATATTTCGCATGTGTTGCTGCATCTGTCCTTTCGGGAACAACCTCCGTTTCGTTCACAATGCTCCACAAGCCATCTTTAATTAATGCCATTTTGCATTGTACTTTCCAAGTGGCATAATTTGTACCATTCAGTGGCACGAGGTTACTCAGTTTTGTTTCCATCGCCATTACACGTTATTAAGCGATACAAAAACTTCTACCACAAGCGAGAATTCAAGATGGCTGAAATAAAGTTCCCACGTGGCTTATTATCTTCGAGATGTCACCTGGGTCCATAACCATTGAAAAAGTGTTATAGACAAGCGTATGGCTGCAAGAAAGAAATACGACAACAGCAGAAATAGATTTACGTGGTTTATTTCAACAGGAACATGAGGGTTTGGGACAGCTACCTTGTGGTAAAGTTCATAAGCCGGCTTTCGGATCTGGTCGATCTCTCATAGTAGTTCACACATGTTGACGGGGGTTGATGCTCCCCTGCTGACAGTTGCTGAACGCTCAGCCTGACCTTGACAGGTCTCCTTTGTGTCCACCTGTTGACTGACTGTTGAACTTCCGTGCGACCCCTTTTATAGCGTTTTTTTTATGGCTTAACGGGCTCAAAAAACGAAGCAAATATAATTAGGAAGGAAGCATTTTTATTGGACGAAAAATAGAACACTTTAATTATTATTTTATTTTTCGACCGGAACTCATGTCGGGAACATTTATAAACAAAGATAATGGTCATTTTGTGACGGGGCTTTGTCCCGTTCACATCCGGTTCTTGCTTTTGAGTATTTGCCTGTAAATCAGCCGAGATATGTCTTATTTTATTTTATAACAAAAGGAAGATTATAAAGTCAAGAATCAATCGGATCGAAACATACCTTGTTTTGATTAGACTTGATACTTCAGACTGGAAGACAAATTATTAAAAAACACATAGACATGTTTTACTTAACACTCGCATTTAGGGACTGTGTAAGAAGAAAGAAGAGGAGATAACTAAAATTAAGAGCAGATAACTCTTGGCAGACTGACAGTCATTGATAATTCAACACTGTATTGACTAATATTTGCAGCTTAAATCGCCATAGTAGAAAGTCAGGCAAAGATGTTCCAGGTGAAGGAAGAGTAGAATTTGAAGACAATGTACACATTCTGCTTTATTAACAGATGTTAACGCCTCAAATTCAGTGAAGAGAATGAAGGGGGTTGAACCTGTAAAGTTTAGGATTTTAAAAAGAAAATGGCAAAATAATGCACTTATTCAACAACTTAAACTTCATTATTTCAAGAGTTTAGAGTTCAGTGGTACATTTCTTAACAACTGTTGCAGAGATACCATCAAACATACATGCTTTGTGTGGATTTAGTTCAGAGATGATATCAGAAACGATGGACGGAGTTCTATGCATATCACGCAATGAAGATTCAGTTCTAAGTAGTATAAGAAAATATAATTTAGTTAATTGAGTTATCACCCTTGGTTAACTGAACTCTCTAGAGATGACATATAGCGTCAAACAAACCAACCACTAGCCAGAATATGTTGGCATCAATTATCTAAGAATGCTATTCGCTTCTGTTTCTCCCCCTCTTTTCTGTCGTGATCTGCAAGGCACAGGATGTTATGATCGTCTCTGCTTCTACCTGCAATTATGACATGAGAGCCATACTATATTAGTTAGTATATAAACTATTCTACAACACCAAGGACTTCAGTTAAGTGGACTTATATTGTTTCATTATAATATATAGACACAAACAGAACAATTTGTTTACAACAGGAACTATTATTTCAAACAGTATTTGTATAAAGGGATTTCAATAATATTCCTTTAAACTTTTATGTTCCATGTTCTTCCTGTATTGACTAATATTTGCGGCTTAAATCGCCATGGTGGAAAGTCAGGCAAAGATGTTCCAGATGAAGAAAGAGTAGAATTTGAAAAGAATGTACACATTCTGCTTTATTAGCAGATGTTAACGCCTCAAATTCAGTGAAGAGAATGGAGGGGGTTGAACCAGTAAAGTTTAGGATTTTAAAATGAAAATGGCAAAATAATGCATTTATTCAACAACTTTATTATTTCATTTTTCTTTCTTCATTTTTTTTTTCTTAAATCAATTTCACCCCAAGCAAAGCATTAATGTAACAGAGATGCAAGAGGTTACTGGGTGTGGAAAAGATAGGTCCAAGAACATTTTGTGGTAAAATATTATTATTCTTGTTATCTGCCTTTATTAAGGGATTATTTCCCCTTCATAGAAAAGTTTTAAAATTACCGTCTTTGTTTACACCTTGTACGGTTCTTTTGAGTTGAATAAAACCTGAATTGAGCAAATGTATTTACTTCAGTCTTGTCATTTGCAACAGATTACTGAAGTGCAATAAAATAAAAAGGAAGAGTAATCAGGAGGACGGCAGATAACGATTGACATTGCATTTAAATTTTTGAAGATTAATGTTGGCTGGAAAGTACGGAGTTGGAAGGGAGTTTACCCCAAGCAAGGCAGTAAAGCTACAGAGACGCGAAGGGTTACCGTGTGTGGAAGAGTTAGAAACAGGAATATTATCTGATAAAATAATAATATTATTTTTGTTCTCTGCCTTTATTAAAGGATTATTCCCTCTTAATAGAATTGTTTTAAAATTGCCATCTTTGTTTACACTTCATATGTCCTTTTGAGTTGAACAAAACCTGAATCCAACAAAAGTATTTTCTCCAGTCTTGTCATTCAGCACAATTTATTCAAGTCAAAATTATTCAAAATTGGGCAAAGTATTAAAACTAGGAAAATTCAATCAAGACCCCAATTCACCAATTTCAGCTAAAAAGTGAAAATTTTGACACTAATTAGTTGAACACTATTCAGACGCTTGGTGTAATGCTGGGTAAATTCAATGTCTTGTTAAGTCACATAGACTGGATAGTGTATGATTACAAAGAAAGCATTATACGAAAAAGCCATATAAATGCTAGAAAACATTCTTCAACGCAACATGGCAGGCTTATTTAGATATTGTAGTGGATGTGTTAATTATATGGGTAAATACTTGTTGAGAATAGGCTGCGTGATAAATTAACGATTTCCACTAACATCAAAATCTCTATATTCATACATAGAATAAGATACAAAACTGAACAGAATGATTTCAAAACATAACAATTAGATTTATTAATGTTTGATGTACATGCATGCGAACTGAAAAGGTAGGACAGAGTCGTGTCCCTTTGATTTGGTAATATTTGTACCGGAGTTCATATTAAAATCATATTGGACTTGTAATTTAGAAGAATAAATAAAGTTTGAAATTGCGAGTTCTAAAGTTTAAAAAAAGTTCAGGAGTGATTTCAGAGTTCGTGAATGTTGATAATTGTCTTTAACGTCTGGCCAGCAAATGACTAAGACGGGAGTTCCTGATGGTTACATCCTTGGCAATTGGTAGCAAGGAATGAGAAGTGCAAGAGAGATGAATGAAGAACTACTACTCAAAAAGTTCACCCGTGTTCGGTTTATATAATGGCCGTGTACCACGTGATAGAATCACAGCATATAAGCGGGAAAAACAGATTGGTCGCTTGCAGGCGGTTTGATTGGTCGGAACTGACCAATCAGCAAGCAAGATTGGAGGTGATTGACCAATGAATACTTGTTATATTTATTAAAGTAGGATTTTACTTACCAGATAGGAAGTATATAAGTTATTTCCTTAAAACCTCTCGTGATCTCATTCACCTCAACGGTGATACGGGGGCGCTCCGGGGTCCGCTACAGAAGAGTGCATTTCCTAAAAACAGGTAAGGCTGGTTTGATGTGGAAGATCACACAATTTTATAATCAATCACATTTCTCTTAGTTGTTTGATTATTATTAACACAATGTAAATATTCCCCTTGAACATTTCATGACACTTTTAATACATTATAGCAAATCCATATTCAATTTTTTAGATATTAAAAAAGGTATGTTCAAGATTGGTGATGTTACAGTACACCTTTGTCATACAAACTGGTGACTTTTCACTGCAGAAGAAGAGTGGATGGGGAGTGTGGAATCTTCCGCAACAAACCAGCAATAAAGAAAAACCTTTTTAGGACAAAAAATAATTTCCTAAAGGGTAACTAACATGATACTTTCATACAAAGCGTGTTGGGTTTATATAATGGAATATGAAATACCTGCAAGGACCCCAGCATATTGAGCGGGAAAACAGATTGGTCACGTGCAGGCTGGTTTGATTGTCCGGAACTGACCAATCAGCAAACCTAGATTGAAGGTGATTGACCAATGAATACTTCTTACTTGTTATATATTTGTAGAAGATTCATGATGGTGAAAAATTATAAGAGGAATTGTGCATTACATTTTTGTTGTTCTGGGGTTAAATTTAGCTTGTTTTTTTTCCACAAATACATGTTGAACCTCTAAAGACATGAAATAGCCAACAGAAGAGATTTGGTTGAAACGTATGCACACACCGATTTAATCATGGATGAAGAAAACAAAACCATACAAATTGATTACAAAAAACGTTCTTTCCTACTAGAGGTTACCATTGTGATGGTACGCATGCACCAGAGACTTGCATGTATAAAAACAGCAAATGTCACTAATTTGATAAAGTAGGCCACATTGTAAAGTGTTGCAGAAGTAAACTGGTCCTGGTTTTCCCGATTCAAAGAGTTGAGGTTAAAAATTGTGACAAAACGCGAGTAAAAAACAGCAAGATTAGTGTGGACAAACTCTCTCTTTTTGGCACGGACAAATAAAGTGTTATAAAATAAAATAATCTCGGCTGATTTGCAGGCAAATAAACTAACATACTCAAGAGCGAGAGCCGGATGTGAACGAGACAAGGCCCCATCACAAAATGAGCATTATCGTCGTTTACGCATAAGCCCGACGCATGAGTTCCGGTCAAAAAATAAAATAATATTTTAAAGTGTTTCTATTTTTCGACCAATAAAAATGCTTCCCTCCTAATTATACTCGCGTCGTTTTTCGAGCCTGTTAAGCCATAAAAAACGCCATAAAAGGGGTCACACGGGGAAGTACAACAGCAGTCAACAGGAGGCCAGGGAAGAGATCGGTGACGGTCGGTCTGAGCAGCCAGCAGCAGTAGCGCCACGCCAACCAGCTATGAAGAGATCATCCCAGACCGGGAGCCGGCTTATGAACTATACCACAAGGTAGCTGTCCCAAACCCACACGTTCCTATTGAAATAAATCACGTAAATCTATTTCTGCTGTTGTCGTATTTCTTTCTTGCAACCATACGCTTGTCTATAACAAAAGGAAAAAACTCCTGCCCAGTGTGTAACAATAAAAGAAGAGAGTGTTTATTTACATATAGAAAAAAGGTTAAAAGGATATAGACAATTAGGAGAGAAAGAAAGGGAAGAGAAAATGTTCATAACAGAAAAAAGGCTTGCTCAAGATATTTCTCTGAGTGCTTAAAAGTTCTTTGAGCGAGTAGAATTTTGTTAATGGTTAGAAACACTCACAGTTTTCGTCAAAGTTCTTGTAGAGTAGGAAAATGTCGGTGGATATATTCCTATATCTAGCGACATTTTCTTTGCAGTTGAGTGAGTTCATAGGTCAATGACAGAAGTCCAGTGGGGACGACAGAAGGGAGAGGTGAAGGGATACAGCTTTCAATTGTTTTTTTTTTAGTAGTGGGCTGACGGTCTGTCTTTCCAACCCAGCAGGAAATTCTTCTTTAGTTGAAAATGGTTCTGAAGTTGACTAGTGTTTCTATCATCGACCTTACAGACGGTGGGTCGAATTCTCACTACCAAATAGGCATAGGTTCTCCAAATTTATGGAAATTTGGGAGGCTCAGAAGGATCGGGGACTTTTCCCTCCAAAATCATTATACAAATTTCCTAGCCAGTCCATTGGTCAGAAAACACATTATCTCTGATAAGAATCAAGGCTTTGGAAGCCGGTTTTGCAAGTAATGAAAACAGGTTGGAGTGAACAAGCTGTGAGCGTTTCCCCCAGACTTTATGGCACCATAGAAAGAATAATGGTGGTGGAATTCCTTTTTATATTTTCCAGCTCTCTCATTAGAAAATATATTCTTATCTCTGATAAGAATCAAGGCTTTGGGAGCCGGTTTTCAAAGTAAGAAAAAAGGTTGGATTGAGGATTGGAAAAATAAGCTAGAATGTGAACTTGTAAAATATTGTTCTCAAATTAAATTTCAACACTGGCTGTATAACAAGGTAACAGGTTTCCTAGTAAGGCAGATTCAGATCAGAAACTGTCACAGTACAAAAGTCAACTCATCACATGACTGCAGATGGACCGGATCAGAAACAGACACATACTCCATGTTCAGAGTGAGGCTATGAAAGAGTCATCACAAAACCATACAAAGCTAGCTTAATGGTTAACGAGGACATAGCGCCAGTGGAAATTGACACAGGTGCCACCATATCATTTATCAGTGAGGAAACTTATAAAAATATCACAAACCAGCCAACACTAAATCTATCTAGGGCTGAACTGTACACATACACCAGAGATAGATTAAATGTCTTTGGTTCCATTGATGTAAAGGTAGACTATGCGAGTAAACTACATAAGTTGTCACTAGTGGTCGTGAAGGGAGACGGTGGTAGTTTGTTGGGAAGGAATTGACAATCTGAGATCAAATTTGATTGGAATGAGATATTCCAAATATGACATCTGTATTTACTCTTGTTGCCAATTGCTTATTGCTGGTCATATTAAATCTTCAGATGATGGTAAGGTCAAAAATAGATCACTCTCCCCATTTGACAGTCAGACTAAAATTAACTAAACATAAAAATCAGTGAAGCTACAGATTTAAAATGTTTTACATGGGTGAAACTTTGAAAATGTCCAAAATGAAAATAGCATTCCAATACTAATATTAGGTTGTCCAAAAAGTTTGTAAACACTTGCAAAAAATTGAAATTTTACTCGCCAAGTAATAGCAAAAACAACAAAAATTATTCCTCAAAATAAAGACCATCATTTTCCAAGACTTTCTGCCATCGATCTGCAAGCTTTGGATCTGGTGAAAGTACCATTCAGCCGGTTTCGAATCAAAGAATTCTTGACACGCTTCCTCGACTTCATCAAACGAGTCGAATCGGCGGCCCTTCAGAAAGTGTTGCATTGAGCGGAAAAGGCCGTAATCTGATGGAGCACAGTCAGAACTGTAGGCTGGATGTGGCAGAACCTCAACGCCGTCCAGCACTTCAAACTTGTCTTTGGTCTTCCTGGCGGTGTGTGGCTTGGCATTGTCCTGCTGCATCAAAGCGCGCTTTCGGTTGATCAGAGCCGGGTACTTTTGCTTCAACTTTTTGTAGACCCGCTCCAGTTGCTGACAGTAAAGTTCGGCACTGATGGCACGACCATTTGGAACCAACTCAAAATGCACGATTCCTTCAAAGTTCCACCAAACGCACAACATGACTTTCTTGTCGAATCGATTTTGTTTTGGAACCGACGGTGTCTCTTGCCCTTTCTGAACCCATCGCTTGTCTCGATTGTGATCGACCAGATAGACCCATTTCTCGTCCAATGTTCAATGCGCTTCCAAAAACGCTCGTTCAATGGATTGCTGAGCAATTGACGGCAAATTTCAACTCGTCTGTTGGCTTGTGCTTCGGTGAGTTCGTGCGGATCTTGGCGCGACTTTTTGTGAACAAAATCAAGTTGCTTCAAGTGTCGGTGAATTGTCGATTTGCCAACTCCAAGCTCATCAGCCATCGTGTGCTCGATGAAGGCGCAATGTCCAACCCGGTTTGCCAAGTCTCCATCATCCAACTTTAACGGCCGTCACGAACGAAGGCTTATCTTCAAGACTCATGGTGCCAGAATCGAAACGCTTATACCACTTTGAGATCGTCGCCTATGCAATTGTTCCTATACCTTCGGCAGCACAATTCTCTTCTGCAGGTTTTTGTGGTTGAAAGACCTCGCTTTCAGCAGTAACGAATCAATACTCGCAGCTCAATTTTAATTGCCATCTGGAATACAAAGATGAAGATCACTATTATAATATAAACGAAAAAAAAAAAACAATAAAAATTTTAATGAAATAAAATTTTTTTTCGAAATTATCAAAATTAACAATAAAGTAAAAAAAAAATCAATTAAAAATTGCATAAAAATTCAATTTTTCGCAAGTGTTTATGAACTTTTGGGACAACCTAATATTTGAATAAATCAGACGATAATTAAGAACTGAAAAACTTTCATTACGCAAACATAAAAGAAGCTTTGATAGTCAACCTGTAAAAATATGGAAAATACAGGGACATTTCCTAATATTTTAATTATAGAACATAATTCAAAATATCTGATTCATGAACATATCATTTTATTTGAATCATATACCAAATAACATCACAAATGTTTTTGATTTGTCCTGTTTGTATCTGTATATTTAAATTTTTATTTGTCCATCCTGAAATTCATAGACATTTATATTTCCTCTGATGGTATCTTTTACTGTTTATAGTTTCAACAGAAATTTCAATGAAAATGAAAATTCTTAGTTGTGATGATGCAAATGTCATTACACTTATATTGGGTGAATCAATTTGTAGCGATACATGATATTTCAAATTCAAAGTATTAAATTATAACTGATTTTACAAGAATATTTTCTCACCAAGACATGTAAAATGTTTTTTGTAAATCCATTACATTTGCAAAGCCAAGCTTTCACATTTCCATACATAGTGCAGCAAACATGACTTTAGCAAAGTTATCATTACATATATCAAAAGAATATACGTTCTCACCAGTGTATGATCACATATAACCCAATATAACCCAGAGTTGCCTGTAAAATAGCAGATCCACAAACTGCTCAAGAATATTGTTCACCAGTGTGTGTCGATTTATATGAAAACTGCGGAAATGCAGATCCAAAAACATGAAATGAATATTGTTTCTTCAAGTCTTTGGGTTTATATATATAACAAAACCAATTTTTGACATCTCTGAAAAGTTGCATCTGCCAATATATCAAAGAACAGTGCTTAATCAGTTGGGATTTGAAGATACAGTAAATTTAGCTTTATTACAAATGCATATTTAAGAAATTTGAATGAATATGTTTTCTGTCCTGTGTGTATTCACATATAGTGCTTCAAATATGACTTCAGTGAAAATGCAGATCCACAAATGTCACAAAAATATTGTTTCTCTCCAGTGTTTGCATATGGTGTTTTAAATGTGAGCTCCTTGAGAATGCAGAATCACAAACTTCACAAGAATATTGTTTCTCTGTAGTGTGCGTTTGCATATGATTCTAAAAAATGATTTTTGTGAAAATGTAGAGCTGCAAACTTCACAAGAATATAGTTCCTCTCCTGTGTGTATTCACATGTGGCCATTCATAGACAACTTCAATGAAAATGTATACCCATCAACTTTACAAGAATGCAGTTTCGTGTGTTTGCAAATGACATACCCAATTTTACTTCTGAGGAAATGAAGATCTATAAATATCACAATAATATAGTTTCTATTGTGTTTTTCCAAATCATTAGAAAGATCTGAAAACTTCTTAAGAATATGGTTTCTGTCCAGTGTGTTTGTGTATAGTTTTTAAAAAATTAAATAAAATAATAAAAAATACTTTGGTCTTTAAGACTTTAATAAAGACTTTGATGATAAAACTTTGTTTTTATCAAGTTTGGGACCTTTTCTCAGAAAATTCGCCAAAAAACCAGCATGGCACGATGAAAAAAGCCCCCAAATTTGATAAAATAATGTTTATGTTATTATTAAGAGGAAAGACCAAAATACTTTTCGATTATTTTATTACATTTTTTAATCTTTTCTAGCACATTGGAAGTTTTGGTTAAATATCTTGTATTTTTTTTTTTTTTTTTTACGTCACCTGTCTACTTAATATTTACCATTAGTTTTTTGGTGTATTTTTTCAGGTGAAAAACACAGTGATTAGGAAATTCTTACAAAAATCAAGTAATTGTTGGATTTTAATTAAACTTTCACAACTTATTCACAAATGAAGGAAATTATTTTAAAAATGTTTTTTTTTTTTATTAAAACTTATTTTGTTTTACATATTACTTTCCACCTCTTAATTAAATTTATGAAAACTCAATAAATACAATGGTAGGCTTTTTAGTGATTATATTAGTTAAAAGCAGAAAACTTTGAAGAATATAAATCATTGAATATTTGTAAAATTGAAATATACCAACCCAAAATTTAACTCTGAATTCTAAAATACAAAATCCAATAAAACTAAGACATTATTTAATTAGAAAATCTTTTAATGGCTTTTATGAATAATACATGTTAAGGAAAATATTGCTTGAGGCCAAACTATTTTTCCGATGAAAATTGAATTTTTACAAGAATTTTCTGTTTTTCAATTTTAGATAAAATATGTGATATGTGTAGTACCCTACAACGCAACAACTACCCTGGGTACATGGCAGCAGCCCCCAAAAACTGGGATAGGCGGGTACAAGAGGAGGAGGAGGAGGAGGACAACAACACTCAGAAAACAGTCTGCCTGCCTTATGTGAAGGGGTTATCAGAGAAAATACAAAGGATCTGCGGTCCATATAACATCAGGACAACCTTCAAAAGCGTGACAACACTTCAGGTATCTCTCTGAGTGAGACCCCCATAGAGAGGAACATAACTAAAAGACTGTGTGTATGCTATCCCATGCAGCTGCGGAAAGGAATATAAAGGAGAGACAGGCCGTCCCCTCAAGGTAAGGCTTCAAGAACACCAGAAAGCTTTAAGCGAGGGGAAGTAGAAAAATCAGGCGTGGCTGACCACATATGGAGAGAGAAGGAGATCACCGCCCCCTGTGGGATCATGTTGAGATCATGAAGAAAGGGAACACCATTGGAAAATTCGTAAACTTAAGGAATCAGCACATATGCTAGGCCACAAAAATCTCCTGAGCCGACCAAACATAGAAATAAATACAAAATGGGAACCAGTAATAAGGAGTGCCAGAGAAAAGCAATGATAACAAAGTTGCAATATGAACTCTGGTAAAGACATGCAATGATAACAGCAAAAAAATTGCAATATGAGCACTGGTAAAAATGATGCTGAAAACATTAGAAAACAATACTCAGAAGTTCATACCCAGATGTCTCAAGGACACATGGCACAGTGGATAAAGGCGTTGGTTAGATCCAGTGACAAACCCAAAGAAGGTGAGTTCAATTCCTGGTTAAGGCAGTGGAGAACTTTCAGAGGGAAAATTAGCAGGAGATAACTGATAACTGACATCCATCAAACATGGCACGTGGAATTAGAACAGTCTACCCCAGCGATCGAAATAAAGGGTTCAGTTCAAAATTCCAACCACCTGAAGAAGGCCGGAGAGTACAACGGCCGAAACGTTGTGATAAATATGGCGACAAAGATGAGGACAATAGTCCGACTAATGTAAATAATGTGATAAATATTTTAAAATTAAGTTTCAATCCCCACCCTTTAGAAAACGCTGTTATGAAGTATATCTATTTTTACAGATCATAAATTTGAAAGCTTATTACAGTCTGTGATACACAGGTATTTTGAAAATATTTTTTGAGTATGCAGAAAGTTTTAAAAATGTTTTTTCCAAAGATATGGATGGATGTTTGAGACAAATGTCACACATTTTAAGATTTTTTTCCCTGAGAGCAAGAACCTGTCAACAGAAAACTTTTTGTTTCCCTTCTGGCAAACACATCTTAAATTCTGACAATATTTGCATTTTCAAAATTTTTTTTTTACATCCTATTTCACTGAATATTTCAACATAATTTTTTTTAAATATAATTAATTTAATGATTTTCAGTGAGAAACCTACTGCAATTATTATTTTCTTTTTTAGTTTCAATTTTAGGGATGGAAACAGTGCAGGGTTTGGACATATCTTTGTTGAAATAAGTAGCAAAAAAAAATATCAATAAAATATTAGTCTGTTGAAAGTATTTAATTTTTAAAAATTACTTTATAGTTAAATTAGGTGGTTCACTTAAGATTTGGAAATATTGTCACTTCTGTCCTTCCATCCGATATCTTCCACTCACATAAACTGTCAATACATTGACATAAATGTCAATTCACACCTCCAAAACAAGTCACCATGTTTAGAGATGCTTCTCTTATTTTCAACTAAATTTCTTATGCTAAAAAATTAAGTAATGTTTCAATTAAGTAAACTTTAAATTTTCTAATTTTCTTCAAATAACTTTCATAAAAGGTATAATTGATTTTTACAAGACATTTAAATAGAGAATTTAACTTTTTCTAAAAAAATAACTTTTGTTAATTTTGCTGACTGAAAAAAAAAAACAAGATTTTTAACTAAAATTTAGGATGTGTTAGGAAGGATTAAAAAATGTAAAAATATAATCAAAAAATATTCTTAATAATAGCATAAAAATTTAGATGATAAAAATTGTTTTCATAAAGTTTGAGGTCTTTTTTGTCAGGGGATGGACTTTTTTTTTTGCAAATTAGTAGAGATGCCTAATTTTAAACTAACATATTCTAATTTTATAGAGTAAAGTTTTACATTAAAAAAGAAGTAATATTTAAATACACAGTTGAATATTTTGAGGTTTTTTGTCATCCAAAATCTATAAAGTACTAGATTTGTTGAGAAAAAATAAAATCTTCAAAGTGAAATAACAAAAAAAATTGCACTGACATGATGAAATCATAGCTGGATTTATTTTCCATTTATTATGTTGCCAATAAAAAAAATATCGAAATAATGGGGGATACAAGTTGGTAAATAACAATTTCTTTAACAACACTGCTTCTCATTTGTATTTTTTTACTTACATTTGCTTTAAAGGTCAGAAAAGCAACAAGAAAAACAAAACCATGTGATTTCTTTGTGTCCAAATGATTTCCGTGGGATTTCTGTCAGCCTACCCAAGTTTGTTAAACTTAAGTCCACCTAATTAGGTTGAGCTGAAAGAAATAACAAAGGAAGAAATTCAAAAAGCTCAAGAGAAAAGTGAAGTTATGTTGAGTCATAAATAAAAAAGTTTGACACACATATAGAAAATAAGTAGTTTATTCCAGAGAATAATATGGTACATGGTTGAGAACACAAACTAATGTAATAAACATTTAAATCTTAAATCCTCTCCCTCAGTAAAAAAAAAAAAAGAGTGCTGTTTAAATAGTCTTAGACCAATCCATCTTCTGGGGGTGTTCAGTTATTCCACAACATCCCTGTTTTTTGAATTGAGTACTTCCTCTGGAAATCATACTTTTTCCATGTCGGGTTTATCCCTATAGTCCCTGTAAATTTTATTTTCCATTTACAGGGGCTACTGAGGGCATTGGTACATCTAATAAATCATAAATAAATCATGAATAACCTTCATCGGTTCTTCCTTCTGGTTATTTATATCCTCTGAGAACCTTTTCCTCATCTTCGGGTCTTTAATTATATACATTAATCTGATATGTTTATCAATGACACAAGCATTACAAATTTCTTTCCAATTGCTATACTCTTTGAAAAAATATTTTCTCCTGGTATATAAGATTTTGTATCCGATTCATTATTTCTTTTTATTATCCTTTCAAAAGATTTTATCAAAGACACACCTTAAAAATTGTAGAATATCGTCAATGAACCTGTTTCCATCTGACTTTTTTAATGCTCGCTTTAAAGTGTCTATAAATCTTTCTGCCTGCCCATGGGTGATATGGTATAATTTGTTTCTTTTTCTCTGTGATATATTTCTCTATTTTTACTTTGTTCTTGATCTCATATGGTGTTGCACAACACGCTTTTTATTTCCATTTCTATTCTTAGGACTGCTATCAGAGTTTCCTCCAGTGGTTCACATAGTTTGGGGATTAAACTGGATAACCCATCCACTTTGATAGGTAGAACTGCATCTTAAAATTATAATATTGTTCCTTGTCCCTGAAGTCGATTTGCAGTATGTGTAGGAATCCCTTTTGTGGAACCAAAAGCAGACAATTGTCTATTCATTTGAAGTGTCACACTTCTTCCATGAATGAATTTATGGAACTTTTTACCACAAAAGTTATTCCTAAAGCTTCTTTTTTTATTTGGCTGTACCCTTTTTCAGCTGGCAATAGGGTCCACGGTGCATGTGCAATTTCTTTTACCTGTCTGTTGCTTTGTGTAATATTACAGCTCCTAAACACATATTAGTAGTGTCACTTTCAACAATAATATTGTTATTTGGATCATAATGCAACATACTTAATTCTGATTTTATTATTCTTTAATTTCCTCAAAAGCACTGACATTTCAGTTCCATTTAGAATCTTTTCTTTTTCTTTTAGGGGAGCTCTTAACACATGCATATTTGGGATAAAATTACTGCAGTAATTTGCTAGAGCCAAGAATGATTTTAGTGCCAACACATTTGTTGGAGAGGCATGTTCTTTATCATACTCAAAGTCAATGACACTGGTTTTCTGCTTTACGCATCTATAACCTGTTGCAAATACTTAATTTTAGATAAAAATTAACATTTATCTAAACTAAGTTTCAATTCGTATTGTTTTCTTTTTTCAAAAACTTATTTAACATGTCTGACATAATGTTCTTGGCTTTCACTCTTAATTAAGATGCTGTCAAGTTAGGCTATAGCAAAGTCCACATCATTCAACATCATATCCATGACTTGCTGGAAATGCCTGGTGCTTAAAGAAAAAAATTAGTTGAGAAAAGGAAAATTTCTCACCTCCATAGAACTCCTTCTGTCACGTCGTCCAAATCACAAATAAACACAAGAACACATTGTGTTCATTCCTCTTCACCTATGGCCCAACACTGCTTCAAAATAGACCATGACAGGATAGAAATGGCCTCAAAATAAATGTCTAGTTTATTACTTATGATGATAAAGTGAATTAAAAAATTAATTGCTTTGGTGAATTAAGGTCGAAGTAATTAATGTTGAATGGGTGTAAAAAAAATGATATGACTAATTTTTCAGCAAAAAAACTTAACTTTTTAAACTCAAGAAAAATTCATTAATTGTAAGAATTTATTGAATGTCTCAGAAATTATTTGGCAATAAATAATTTTTTTTTAAATTTTAGTTCTGACATTGGCATTTCATCCCAATACACTCACTGCCTTTCTCTTAAAGAATTCATATTGATACTTTTGTTTTTAATGATTTTGCACCAAGCAAAACCCAAGGGACTACTGGCACTGAATGAGAAGGAAAAGATTAGAAGGAACTGGAAACCCAATCATAAACAGGAAACAACGGATAAAGTTCTACACCTGTTCAGAAGACCAGGGAGGAAAAAGACCCGGACAATATATTGCATTTGTAAATTTCTGGCCATTTCATAAAACTATCAACTACCACTAGACTATATGCTCCATCCAGATGACCTGAACAATCTATATACAATCTTGACAACAGAGTGTCTGTCTTTGACCAAAGTGTCTTTGTGACAGGGTAAGTTTTGCTGCTAGAGCACAACCTCTACCTGCTTTTACTATGTTTTTTTTTTATATTTTGGTCCATTCTGGTTCACTCTCATGAGAGAGGTCATTCTTGAAATGCCAGGATGTCTGTAATGAAAATCTTTTAATATACATTCTTGCAACACACTCAGTATTACAATTCGTTGTCCATACATTACATCATTGCATACTGAGTACGAGTTCAATACTTAATTCTGTTCTTTGTTTAGTTTCTTTTAATCACTCAGGTAAAATATTGATGAAACGATATCCCCAGAATAGCAAGCATGAACCACTGATCGATGAGGTGGAACTCTGAAAAGCAAACCTACAGTATGACCACATCAGGAAATTAGATGGTAGTATAGCTACTGTGTCACTTAAACATTTAGCCCCAAAAGTAACTGGAGACAGCAGTCTTGCTGAATGACCACAGGTTGACATACCCATGGAATTACCACTATCAAACGAGTCAGGAAAACAGTCCCATAAAGACAACGTTGGTGAACAGTCCATTCAACAGACTACGAATAATTCTGCAAAAAGTTATATAAGTAGCCCACAAATGCTGCATCTCATTAGTTTAGTTGCAACCCCCCTTAGACCTTTAAGGACACAATCTTATCTATTTGTATTTTTCATCACAATGCATTACACGCATTTTCTTTTCTGATGGAGGTGATCATAGAAGAAGAATATTATTCAAGTTGTCTGCCCTTATTAATAGAAAAGTTCAAAAATCGCCATCTTTGTTTACACCTTGTGTGTCCTTTTGAGTTGCATAAAATCTGAATTACCCAAAGGTATTTTCTTCAGTCTTGTCATTCATCACACATTGCTAAAGAGCAAAAACAGAGGAAGAGTAATGAATAGGACGGTAGATAGTGACTGACATTGCATTTAAATTTTTGTAGACTAAAATTGGCTGGAAAGCATCGAGTTGGAAAGGAGTTCCACAAGTGAGAAGTGTGAGAAAAGAAACTGTTAGCATAGCATTTACGGTTACATCTAGCCAGCTCACCTGTAAATCACTGCAACATCATTGCTCGTCTATTACTGAGCTTAAATCCAAAGAATCTATTTAACAGAGCTTGCATATTTTTTAAATTCCAAATTAAGGCTTCTGGCAATGAAGTTGGTGCCATGACTAAAGACAGCACGAGTCTTCATCTCTCAGATTTGACATTACATTTTATTCAATTTTATAGCATTTCAAGCTCAAATTGATACTAACCAATTTCAAATTTATAATACAGTGCCTGTAATATGGTCCTTTGTCCTGGTTGCATCCTAGGTTCAGCAGGTCTGGTCATATGAGTCTGCACATCAGGTTAACTCTACACCTGACAAATGTTATAGTCTGGTGTGATACTGAGTGCAAAGCCTATTCTGGCATGATCTGGGACAAAATGCGCATTTATACAAACTGGAAATAATAAAAAGGAAGAACGGCACACTGTTTTTTCAAACATTGGTCTTAAAAGCATACTTTAGTGAAAACTTTAACTATAATAATTCCTGTTTTCTTTTTGAGCTCTGCGGAAAAGTGTGCACAGGGTGATCTTAATAAACTTGTGGTGGTTGGAATTTTATCTCAAACAGCTGTCACCTTTTATGCAACTGTCTTGTATTGTTTTCTCAAATAAAGACATTATTCAAAAGCTGAAATTAGAGTTATATATGTTTTTTCTTTTTTTTCATGGTTGTTATATACAACTTTTTATTTCATTAGCTTTTCACATGTAAACAACCAAGGTTTCAAGTAAGATTTCCAATAAGGTTAATATTTTCAGCACCAAAGTTTTTTCTACTTTAATCTTAACAAGTCAACTGGAAAAAGTGTTAATTTCCTTCTGAATGTATTAAGAAAAAATAAATACAATTGGAACATCCTTAGAAACAGGAATATAAACTATATAAAGTTCTTTTCCAGATAACCTTTAAGTACCATCATGTGTATGTATGAACATTCCTGTAGGCTTGCATGTGTGGGTGATCCAATGGATAATAACTTGGAATTGTTATTCACAGAGCAAAATTCCAATTCCAGTTGGGTTTGTTATATTCACTTATGTACAAATACCCTTAGGAAAGGTATGAATCTACCTCTTCTCTCCCTAGTTATGGGTTAATTAGTAAAACATTACTAAAGCATTATTATCTAAAAAAAAAAAATTCTTACAATATAAAAATATTTCCTGACTTTCAATAACCTGCAATGGGTTGATAAACCATAAAAAACAAATCAATCAATCTAAGTGTCATTATGTATATGTATGTGCATTTCTAACAATGTTAATGCACATATCTTTATCTACTCTTGCTTTACATATCCTAGAATTGTTTATTGCTGGTCATATTGAATCTTTAGATGATGTGGAGGTCAGAAATAGAACATTCTACCCATTTTATATCTTGTTTCATTGCCTAAATGAGACTAAACTTAACAGCTACATGTAAAAATCAGTGAGGCTACATTTTAATGTAGCCTCACTTTGAAAATCACCAAAGTAAAAATAACATTCAAAAGAAATTAATACTTGAATCAATCAAATGACAATGAGGAACTAAACCTTCATTATGGAAAATAAAGGAAGACTTCATGGCCGACTAGCAAAAATATGGAAAATACCCTGAAAATTAATTTTCCTACTATTTTAATTATAGAAAATAATTCAAAATTATATTTACCTGATTCATGAATATATATCACTTTATTTGAGTCATGTACAAAAAATCCATCACAAATATTTTTGATTTCTCCTGTTTGCATCTTTATACTGAAATTTTTATCTGTCCATCATGAAAGTCATAAACATTATATTTCCTCTAATGGTATCTTTTACCGTTTATAGTTTCAACACAAATTTCAGTGAAAATGAAAATTCTTAGCAGTCAGTTGTGATGTCGCAAATGTCTTTGTACTTATATTGGGTGAATCAGTTTGTAGTGATACAAGATATTTCAAATTCAAAGTATTTAAAGAGGACATTACCAATTTCTCAAGGATATTTTCTTGCCAAGACACATAAAAGTTTTTGTAAATCCCATACAGTCCACTAAACCAGAGTTGCTTGTAAAATAGAAGATCCACAAATTGCTCAAGAATATTGTTCACCAGTGTGTGTCGATTTATATGAAAACTGTGGAAATGCAGATCCAAAAACATGAAATGAATATTGTTTCTTCAAGTCTTTGAGTTTATATGGGGTTCACCAATATTGACATCTCTGAAAAAGTGAATCTGCAAATTGCACAAGAACAGTGATGCTCTCCATTAGAGATTTGAAGATGCAGTAAATTTAGCTTTACTACAGATTCATATTTAAGAAATTTGAATGAACAGATTTTCTATCCTGCATGTATTCGCTTATGGCGCTTCAAATATGACTTCAGTGAAAATGCAGATCCACAAATGTCACAAGAATATGGTTTCTCTCCAGTGTGTTTTCTTATATGACCATCCAAAGAAGCCTTCAGTGAAAATGCAGATCCACAAACTGTACAAGTATATGGTTTTTCTCCAGTGTGTGTTCGCATATGCCGTTTTAAATGTGAGCTCCCTGTGAATGCAGAACCGCAAACTTCACAAGAATATGGTTTTTCTCCAGTGTGGAAACAGGATATGGCTCTCCAAATGTGACTTATGTGAAAATGCAGACCCTACACGTGGTGGACAAAAATATGGTTTTCTCTCCTGTATGTATTTTGCATATGACCATTCAAAAGATGACTTAAATGAAAATGCAGACCCCACAAACTTTACAGAATCTGGTTTCTCTCAGTATGTGTTCGCATATAGGCACCAAATATGACCAGAATGCAAATGCAAAACAAACTTCACTATTAGAAAATGGTTTCTCTCCAGTTGGGTTCTCAGGTTTGGCCTTCAAATGTGACTTCTGTGAAAAAGCAGATCCACAAAATCCGCAAAAATATGGTTTCTCTCCAGTGTGTGTTCGCAAATGACATTCCCAATTTGACTTCTGGGGAAATGAAGATCCACAAATATCACAAAAATATGGTTTCTTTACACTGTGTTTTTCCATATGGCACACTAAATCTAATTAGAAAGATCTGAAAACTTCCTAAGAATATGGTTTCTGTCCAGTGTGTTTGTGTATAGACCTTCAGTTGAGATAACCATGAAAATGCAGTGCCATAAACTTCACTAGAATTGGTTTTCTCCACTATTTGCATATGGTACTTCAAATTAGATGACCATAAAAGCAATGCCACAAACTTCACAAGAAAATGTTTTCTCTCCAGTATGTATTCACATATGGCAGAATAAATCAATATCATTAAAAAATTTTGCAAATTTAAAACAACATCTTCTCTATAATATTTACCCATATGTGACCTTTTTTTGTTCAATATACATCATTTTTTTGCCAGTTAATATTGTGATGATTTTGAAAATGTAGGCATATAATATTTATATGAAGATTGCAGCATATATTTCTTTGTCTTTGGCAATAAGGGTCTTATTTTCTTTCATTTCAATTCCCAACAGTTTTTATGAATATCATGATTTTCTGTTCAGCCAAAATATCTGCAAAGGAAAAGTAATAAAATATATATTAATAGAGACAATGAATAATATATAAAATCAGTTTATATTTCAACAGATACATTTAGTTATATATTAAGACTAGTTGACACAATTATGTAGGAGCCAGGAAGGATCAATTAAAAAATCAGTAAGCTGAGCTTAAATACTTTACTTTCAAGTTTAAAGAATAACACACAAAATACAATTCACACCTTCAAAAAGCAATCACCTCAGTTGGACATGTCTCTCTTAAAAAGTTTTCTGCTAAAAAAGTAAGTAATGTTTCTTTCAAATTATATTAAATATACTTTATTTTCTAAAATAACTTTTGGAAAAAGTATAATTGAATTTTACAAGATTTTTAAATGGAGAAATTCACTTTTGTTTACAAAACTGTCAGTAATGGTTGACATGATTGATTTTACATCAATTTTGATGACTCAAAAAAAAAAAACAAGATTTTTAGCTAAAATTTTGGACATGCAGCTAGAAAGGATTAAAAAATACTTAAAAATACTTTGGTTTTTCCTCTTAATAATGACAAACATTTAGACAATAAAAAAATTGTTTCATTAAGTTTGGAGCTTCTTTTCATTAGGGTATACCCTTTTTAGCGAATTTTTGGACAAGCCTAATTTTATTCATTTATGAATAAGTCCTGAAAATTTCATTAAAATACAACAATAATTTGTTTTTTGCAAGAATTTCCAAAACAATGTGTTTTTTACACAAAAAAAGACACCAAATTCCCAATATTAATCTTTGATTCACACACTGATGCAAGAAAAACAAGATTTTTAACCAAAATTTCCAATTTGTTAGACAGGATTAAAAGGAAGACATTTAAAATTAGGTACCTCCACAAGATCGCTAAAAAAAGAGCATAGCATGATGAAAAAGATGCCAAACTTGACAAAAACAAAATTTTATCGTCTACATGTTTATGTTATTATTAAGAGGAAAGATCAAAGTTTATTTTAATTATTTTTTAAAATTTTTCCTCCTTTTTAGAACGATCTGAATTTTCATTTAAAAATCTTTGTTTCACCAGAACTAGTAAAATAACATATACAATTTTTAGTACACTTTTTTGTATGGCACACATTAATTTGGAAAATCTTGCAAAAATAAAAATAATTGTTGGATGTTAATGAAACTTTCAGAAACTATTCACAAATGATCGAAATTATTATAAATATATTTTCTTTTACTAAACACATGGCAGAAATATTTTTTAATATTTAATACCCCCCATAACTAATTATATGAAAACTTTAAAAATTCGATTGAGTCCACTTTAGTAATTACAATAGTTAAACACACAAGGCTTTGAGGAATGCAAATCATGCTTTTTTTCTTTTTAATTGGACTCCACTATCTGAAAATCAGCTCTGAATTGTAACATAAAAAAACTCAATAAAACAAATATATTATTTAATTTCAAATGCTTTTATTTGCTTTCAGTAGTTTTTATGAATATGGACAATATTTTCTGAAAGCAAAAAATTTTTTCGATGAAAAATGAATTTTTAATACAATTATTTGCTATTTCTTTAATTATAGTAGATATTTACATTTAAGTTGTTAAAATATTATAAAATTAGTTAAAAGCCGCATCCACTTTCGTAAGTGTCTTTATGAGATAGATATTTTTTTAGTGTGTTGTAAATTGTATTGTTTTGACTAATCAGAAAACCTGCAGTAATTAAGAAATGTAATTTTGTGTTTATAATCAGGCTGTAATTATAAAGTACGGAAGACCAACCAGAATACAATTAAATTGCATTATTTGAGTTAAGCATTGTTCTCCGCTGTTAAGGCCTTTACTTTTGCAAAACACAAGTGGAGAAGTTAATTTGATTTTTCAATTTCAACTGAGAAGTGTACCTACAAGTATCAGTATCATCTTATGAAATTTATATGATCTTATTTTTATATTAATCTCAGTTATGGCATTTTTTTCCATAAATGAAATATCAAAATTAATAATAAAATGAACAAATACAAATAAACAGTAAAATGTAGTAAATGTACATAAAATTATAGTATTTTATGTATACTTCTGATAAAATTTCATTAGAAAGGTACCTATAAATAAATTAGATACCTTTCTTATGAAATTTAATTTAACTCTTAACAGTCTTATTTTAATTTCTTTATAATATTTATTTCCATAAAGCATCATAATGTAAAGGGGAAAGCTAAGTACAAAAAAAATAAAAAAATTAGAGTGCTGAAAGTTTTCCTTAAATAAGGTAAATAATTTGTTCACTTAAATGTAAATATTTTCACTTTTCTTCTTCCGTAGAACAAATTATCCTCACGGAATCCATCAATATGTCATTCACCACCTGTCAAATGATGCAAAAAGTTGACTGCTTTGAAATCTGTTTATGATTGCTTTGTTTTATTTTCAAATTACATCTTTTCGGCGCAGAAGCTAAGTTAATCTTGGTTCAAAATATTTTAAATATAAATTATGATTTCTGATTTTCTTAAAATAAATTTTGAATAAATGATCATTGATATTCAAATGAATTTCAAACTGAGATTTTCATTTTTTTTATAAAATGGAAAAAAAATGCTTGCCATCTGTCAATATTGCTGACTCAAAAAAAAAAACAAGATTTCTAACGAAAATTTCGGACATGCTAGGAACAATTACAAAAATGTAAAAAAAATACCCCTAAAATACTTTGATCTTTCCTCTTAATAATAACATAAACATTTAGAAGATAAAATTTTGTTATTGTCAAGTTTGGCGTCTTTTTCATCATGCTATGCTCTTTCTTTTTTTTTTTTTTTTTTTTTTTTAGCGATCTCGTGGAGGTACCTAAAATAAATAAAAACAATACTTTGGTCTTTCCTCTTAATAAAAATGTTGACGTTTAAAACTTTCTTTTATCAAGTTTGGGGCCTTTTCCCATTACGGTACGTTATTTCTTTTTTTTTTTTTTCTTTTTTTTTTTTTAAAGAAAATTTTTGAAGTTGCCTAGTTTTATTGGATTTTTTTTTTTACAATTCGGAACAAATTTTTGGTAAGTAGTGCTTCTGTTTTACAAAAAGAAATTGATTTAAAAATTCTCCAAGGAGTTGTTTTCAACATTTAAGCGTAATCTTTTCATTTTTTTTTAAACATTAATTTTATACAGTAAAGTTTTACATTTAAAAAAAGAATATTTAACCACGAGGTCGAATATTTTTTTATCTTTTTTGTCATGTCCAAACACCGTAAAATCCTAGTTAAAAAATCTTCAAACAAAACGAAATGACAAAAAAAAAAAAAAATCCAACTCACGTGATGAAAACATAGCTGAATTTATTTTCTTATTTTTATGATACTAACAACAAAAAGGACATATAATGGGGTATGCAATTTGGTAAATAACAATTTATTTTTTATCAAAATTATTTTATTTTTTTTTTTTCATTTCACTTACCACATTCTTTTTAAAATGCAAAAGAGAAAAAACAAAAAACTGTTATAATTTCCTTGTGTTCAAATAATTTTTGCAGAGATTTCTTTGCCAATCTACCAAAAGTTTGTTCAGTCCTTATACTAATAATTGAGATGAAAAAATAAAAAACAAAAAAGAAAAAAAAAAATACAAGACGAAAGTGAATTTAATTTTAATGTATGTACAAAACGAAAGAAATTAACCGGTGTTAGACAAGATTTCGTTCTCTATGTTGAAAATTCTTGGCAATTACGGAGCAAAGTTTTTCAAAAATAAAATGCATGACGTTTCTCCACGATCACTGACTCTGCTGCCACCGCTGAGGATTGGGTCTTGCTCACCACCCGAATCTATGATTTGAGGCTACTACATGTCAATTTTCATAAAGTAGAAATTTAATTGAAAACTAATTACAAATTTTACCATCTGGTGTCATAACGTGAATCGTTTTGTTTGTGTAACATAAAATAAAAATGTACACTACCAATGATGCATTATAAAGTACAAAAAATAAAAAGGAAGACATCATTAATTCGTTGTCACCTCAAAAAATGAAGTTGTATTTTTGACCATTTTTTAAAATTTTATTTATCAATGATTTATTTTGCAAATTGAATAAGAATTATTTCATGTAAAATAAATTTAATTCTTACAAAATTTTGATGAGAGTTAAGTTTGCCATATTAGACGTAGAACAAAGGTAAAAAGATTATCAAATTATGTAAAATGAACAAAGGAAAATAAAAGTAAACTTCTCTCCATAAATCTTCCATGCACATAGCTGATACTATTCTCCCAGAAAGCATCTTGCTGCACCTTCTGGAACTCACCTTCTCTGCCGATATGAAGTGGAAAGATTATATTGAATTCATTGCTAGGTCAGATGCTAAAGAAAGTCAGTTCACTATGTTGAGTGTGACAATTTTTCTCTCCAGAATCTATCTTACATATCTATATGACTACAATTCCACCATGCTTAGAATATTGTTGCCACATTTGGTTCAGTGCCCCTGCTATTTAGCTTGAGTTCCTTGATAAGATCCAAAGAAGGATCTGCAATATTATTGGTTCTGATCTGGCAGCTCAGCTCTGGTCATTTTCCCACCATCGTAATGTTGGCTCTCTGTCTTTTCTAGAAATTCATGGCAGTTGTTCGAATGAGCTCTTCACTATGGTACCTAGACTTTGAATTTAAATGTAACGCTAGACTCGTATCTCATCAATTTATAGTTGAGCTGGCGAGATGTAGCCATAAATTCTAGGCTACGTTTCTTCTCTCACCAGTGAAACTCTCTTCTGGCGCCATGCTTTTCAGCCAACTTTAATCTACAAAAATGTAAATGCAATGTCAATTGAGATCTACTGTCTACCTGATTACTATCTTCTCTTTTCTGCTCCTGATTAATATTTCTGTTCCTAATTCTTCAACACCTTGTGTTTTAATGGCTTCCTTGGGGTGATTTTGATTAAAAAGAAAAAATAGAGGTGTTTACACAACAGCGAATGAGTAATCTTTATTGTACAGACGAGTAAAATGTAGGGGGAGATAACTGTCCAAGTTATCAAACTTGGTTGAATTTTTCTCAACATCTCATGTTACATTTTAAAAAAAAACATTATTTCTGTATTGTTTTTGTACATATGAGAGCACAATATAGAAAGGCCAAAAAAGTCCAAACAAAATTCACTTCAACTTTTCAAACTTTGCTTTCATTACTGGTTTGGTTATTACATCTGTGATATCTGTGGTAGTAAAATAAATAATGTCTATTTTACCATGTTATAAAATGTTTCAAATCAGGGCAGGTGTGTACTACTCCAACCCCATCTTAATTGGGGGTCTCTTGACAGGGTTTTGTGACCCTCTCTATCTCATCAACATTTGCTTTTTTTTTCTACATCATCACAAGTTAAACTAAGCACTAATATTTTCACTGATTTTTATGTTATTCTATTATCTTATTTTTATTTTTGTCCAAATCTGTGAATTTGTTTTGTTCATGCTAAGTCTCAAAAAACACTGTATAAAATTCACTATTTTTTATCCATAGTGTTGAATGGGTTAAAATTATTCAAATTTTTAACAAGAGAAATCTCAAGCTGATGTTAAATATTGCTGTAAAACATTGTTGATTTATGTTTAAGATGGAATGACCTCTCATGTATTTCGATACATTGTATCTGTTTTCAATTTTTCTAGTAGAATCTTTGTTGTCAGTTCTCAAGAAAAAAATAAAATCTATAAATTCACTTTAATATATTTAGGATTTATTACAATTCTAATCCTCACGTTTTAAAACAACAAACAAGGCCAAGGATAGAAGGTAGTTGAAATAATAGTGGAGTCAATAGAAAAAGTATCTAAGTTTTTTCCCATTTTCTCAACATCATTAAATGAATCTATGTTGTCAGATGCAAGGATCTAATGAAGATATGACTATTATTTGTCCTTTATCCTTAGTTTAATTTTGACATACTGATCTGCTGGATTCTCTTTAAAATCATTTCTTGTAAGGCATTCATGTAAAATTTTGTTACAATTACCGCCAGATTAATACCAACTGTCATATATGGTCCGGAGACCCCGCTGTTCTTCTTAAGGTCCTTGAGAAAATACAGAGATGTATATGCTCTGATCTGGCATCTCGTTTGTAGCCGCTCTTTCACAGACGTGCCGTTTCCTCACTTTGTCTTATCTACAAATACTTTCATGGTAACTGCTCCGACCAACTACTTTCGCTTGTTCCCAAACTGCATGAATATTAAATGTGCTACTAGGCTGGCATCTCAGTCTCACCCTTTCATTGCCAAAACTGTTAAATGTAGCCATCTCTTCTACCCCAATAGCTTCATGTTTTGCACTTCCCATCTGTGGAACTCCCTTCCTCTTACTTGCTTCCCTGACATCTATAATCTCCAACGATTCAAATGCAATGTCAATCAACAACTCCAGATGCCTTGATCTATTCTCCGTCCTTCTCTTCATCCTTTATGCTAGTGGCAATCCCACCTTGCTTGGGGTGAAAAACTAAAAAAAAAAAAAAAACACACTGTAAAAAAAAATTTGTAAACTGGTCTCTTGTTTTTATTTGTCATTACTTTAAATCCTTCTAGTTGCTCTATAGAAATCTCACTATCAATTGGAGAATGCAATTTGTTGTTTTTTACAATTTTCTTCATTAAGTGGATTTTAAATACTAGCATCTGTATTATTACACATATTAAAATCTAGGAGGAAAAGTTTTATAGTTTAGTCCTTTTTATTTGACTGAATCCTCTGGTAACAAATCATGATTTATATCTTTCTGACCAATCTGTTTTTTTGTGTAAACTCATCTACTGCTTAATGTCTTCTAATAAATGTATCAGTTCAAAAAACATAATTATTATTTGAGTCAGTTAAATGCCATAATGGGTGGTCATGTTTCTTTTGATTCATAACAGACATGGCAGTAGGTTTTGTCTCTTTCTGCATTTAGCCTAATTTACCAACCAAAGATCTAGGATCCAGTCTGTCCTGCTATTCAATCCATAACTGAGAGAACAAAAGATGGATTCATAATTTTTCCAAAGGTATTTGCACATAAGTAAATGTAACAAACCCAATGGGAATTTGAACTCAGATCTCCGATTTCTCATTCTGAGCTGTTATTACTTTGGAATGCTTCAATCTAACAATGTGCCTTCAGAGTTCACCGTGTCTTTATAAGTTTGTGGTACACTGCATGCAGCTCTATAACAGCAATGAATAGAGCACTTCGACATCATATAATGGTAGGCATTACTCTGTTTTTAAATCTTTCTCTTTACATATATATTTAATATTACTGATTAACCAAAGAGATTACATTCCTTCAACTTATATTTATGAGCAGTCCTTTTATTTGACTGAATCCTCTGGTAACAAATCATACTTTATATTTTTCAGACCAATCTGGATTTTCTTTGTTTAAAACCATCTACTGATTAATGCCTTACAATAAACATGTCTGTTCAAAAACATCATTGTCCTTTCACTCAGTTAAGTTCCACATACGATACATGCTTGGATGGTCATGTCTCTTTCGAGCTGTGACCGACTAGGTAGAAGATTTTCTTGCAGTAAGTTGGTGTTTCTTTCTGCAGTAGCCTGGTTGCCAACCAAGGCTATAAGATCCAGTCTGCCCAGCTATTCAATTTACAGCTGGGAGGACAAAAAAGATATTCAATTTTTTACAATAGGAAATGTAAAAAAACCAATGAATTTGAATTTTTTTCAAAGGTATTTCCAACAATACGTAAATGTAAAAAATCACATGCAGCTCAATTTGAACTCTTTATATCCATTTTTAAGATTACTGAGATGATATCATAAATCGGAATACCACCATATAAAATGTACCTTCAGGTAAATTTAATAGTGTTTTGAATCCATGAATTTATGCGATTTAGTCAACCCATTATGCAGGAACAGCTTCCCAAGAAATAAAAGTAACTGTAAATAGGGGGCTTTATTTTGTTTCAATACATATCTATGTGTTTATTATTCCAGATTTAAGCCAAAAGAAATTAAATCCCTTCAATTTATATTTATGAGTAGGATCAGCATATAATATCCCTGGATCCTAAAACTGGTGTAGTGGAGAAGCCTGATCGAAGAATATGGTCAGTGCTTTTTGACCCTTGCCATCTTATTAGCATTTGCTTTTTTTCTGCCTGCATTTCTGTATGTTATAAATTTAGCACAACTATTAAAGCATGAAAAAAATTTAGCTGAGTTTGATGTCATTCTGTGGAATGCTGTCAATTTGTTTTGCTCATGCTAAGTCAAAAATAAACACTATTTTTTATCCATAATTTTGAAAATGTTAAATTGTTCAACTTTTTGACAAGAAAAAAGTCAAGTTGATGTTCAAAATGTTATTGGAACTACTTAGATAAAGTTAATACCGTTTTTTAAGATTTCCAATAAGAAAATTACTTTGTCTTTCGAAACTAATTTAAATTGACTGGAATGGGTTTTTGTCTTGAAATCACTAAAGAATTGAATTATTAAGAATATTTGAAAATGATACAGTAAATTTGGTTTTACTACAAATGCAAATCTTTATATTTGAATACAACTGTTTTGTATCCAGTGTGTATTTTTATGTGGCACTTCAAAAGCGAATTCTGGAAAAATGTAGATCCACAAATTCAAAAGAATATGGTTACTCTCAATTATGTGTTTGTATAAGGAGCTTCAAAGATGATGCTTGTGAAAATGCAGATTCACAAGTTTCACAGGTATATAGTTTCTCTACATGTGTTTTTTCAGATGTCGCTCCAAATTTGATTTTTCTGAAAATGCAGATTCACAAGTTTTACAGGCATATGTTTTCTCTCCAGTGTGCCTTCGCATATGGCACTTTAAAGATGATGCATACGAAGATGCAGATCCACAAACTGTACAATACGGTTTCTCTCCAGTGTGTGTTTGTATATGGCACTCCAAATGTGACTACTGTGAAAATGTAGAGCCACAAGCTTTGCAAGAATATGGTTTCTCTCAAGTGTGGGTTTGCATATGGTTTTTAAAAGATGATGCATATGAAAATGCAGATCCACAAACATCACAAGAATATGGTTTCTCTCCAGTGTGTGTTTGTATATGGCACTTCAAATTTGACTTATTTGAAAATGCAGATCCACAAACTTTGCAAGAATATGGTTTTCTCCAGTGTGTGTTTGCATATGGTTCTTAAAAAGATGACTTATATGAAAAAATGCAGATCCACAAACATCACAAGAATATGGTTTCTCTCCAGTGTGTGTTCGCATATGGCACTTCAAATTTGACTTATTTGAAAATGCAGATCCACAAACTTCACAAGAATATGGTTTCTCTCCAGTGTGTGTTCGCATATGCTGGCAAAAAGATGACTTATCTGAAAATGCAGATCCACAAACTGTACAAGAATATGGTTTCTCTCCATGGTGTTCAACTGTGACTTCTGTGAAAATGTGGAGCCACGAGCTTCACAAGAATATGATTTCTGTCCAGTGTGGGTTTGCATATGGTTCTTAAAAGATGATGCATATGAAAATGCAGATCCACAAACATCACAAGAATATGGTTTCTCTCCAGTGTGTGTTCGCATATGCTGGCGAAAAGATGACTTATCTGAAAATGCAGATCCGCAAATCTCACAAGAATATGGTTTCTCTCCAGTGTGTGTTCGCATATGGCACTTCAAATTTGACTTATTTGAAAATGCAGATCCACAAACCTCACAAGAATATGGTTTCTCTCCAGTGTGTGTTCGCATATGGCTCTGCAAATGCGACTTATTTGAAAATGCAGATTTACAAGTTTCACAGGTATATGGTTTCTCTCCAGTGTATGTTTTCATATGGTGCACCAAATGTGACTTTTCTGAAAATGCAGATACACAAGTTCCACAAGAATGTGGCTTCTCTCTAGTGTATCTTTTCATATGGCACTTCAAAGATGATGCATACTAAAATGCAGATACACAAACTGTACAAGAATATGTTTTTTCTCCAGTGTGTCTTTATATATGCTTCACCAAATTTGAGTTCTGTGAAAATACAGAACCACAAACTTCACAAGAATATGGTTTCTCTCCAGTGTGTGTTTGCATATGTCACTCCAAATGTTAATTATTTGAAAATGCAGATCCACAAACTTCACAAGAATATGGATTCTCTCCTGTGTGCATTCGCATATGCTGACAGAAAGACATTGTTTCAGAAAATGCAGATCCACAAATTTTGCAAGAATATGATTTCTCTCCTGTGTATGTTCACATATAGTTCTCCAAATATGACTCCTCTGAAAATAGATTCACAAGTTTAGCTGGTATATAGTTTCTCTCCATATGGCACTTCAAAAACGCATGTAAAAATGCAGATCCACAAACTTCACAAGAGTATGGTTTCTCTCCAGTGTGTGTTTGCATATGTCACTCCAAATGTGAATTATTTGAAAACGCAAATCCACAAACTTTACAAGAATGTAGCTTCTCACCAGTCTGTGTTTGAAGATGTGATGACCATTTTGCCTTCAGCAAAATTGCACATCCTCAAATATCACAAAATGTTGTTTTTCCACATGGCACACAAAAATCTCAATCATTAGATAAATTTGCACACTTCACAAGAATATAGTTTCTGTACCATGTTTATGTATGGTACAACCATGAAAATGCAATTCCATAAACTTCAAAAAACAGTTTTACTCCTGTATTTTTGCATGTAGCACTTCAAAGTGAAAATATATAGTCACAAACATCACAGGAAAATGATTTCTCTCCAGTGTGTTTGCATATAGCACCATAAATTTATACCATTATAAAAATTTGCAAATTAAAAAAGATTGTCTTTTCTTTAATTTTTATTCATTATATAACAATTTTTTTTTTTTTTTTTTTTGGTAGAAATGAACCACTGATTTGAAATGGCATGATTTCATGCCAGTTAATATTCACCATGATACTTTTGAGAATACAGATACAAAACATTTCCATGGAGAGTAGCATATATATATATATATATATATATATATATATATTATTCTTATGGAATAAATATTGTAAATATAGAAAAAATGGAAGTTTTTATTTCATTTAAATTCTTGATGGAAAGTAATAGTTTTTTTTAAAAATTCCAAAATCAGTTTTTATTGATCTTGATTTTCTGTTCAGCTAGAATATCTGTAAAAAAAAAATATAAAACATTAACAGAGATCATGAATAATATATGAAATCAGTTTATATTTTAACATACATTTAGCTGTATATTAATGCTACTTGAGATCAGTACAGGAACACAATAATGCAGCAGCCAGGAAAGATCAATAGAAAAATGAGAAAGTTTATCTTAACTTTCTTTTCAAGCTGAAAGGAATAATACACAATTTGCAAGTACAATGGTATTTTATAAAATAAATTCAAATATCTAAAATATTTTAGAGTTTATTGTTTCCATTTAGATAATCTCTGTTTTGATAAAGCACATGACTTCAGCAATATTGAAATTATGATATAAGGATAAATGGTGCACCAAATGGTGCACCATTTATCCTTATATCATAATGGTAAAACTAATAAAAAGAAGATGCATTTAAGCATGGATCTTGAAATGAATTTAAGATATCATACAAAAAGAATTCAATATAATAAAAAGATTCATTTAGGCATGGATCTTGAAATGAGGCCTAAAGACTGTGACATCATACAAAAAGTATTAAATTTAATATTAATAGCAATTCTTATGAATCTTATGATTTTCTGTCCAGGGAAAGATCTGTGAAGTAAAAGTAATGACATATTTTAACAGAGACAGTGAATAATACATGAAATCAATTCATATTTTAACAGATATATTTAGCAATATATTAAAGCTACTTGAGATCAGCACAGGGGTCACAATAATGGAAAAGCCAGGAAAGATCAATAGAAAAATGTGTAAGTTTATCTTAAACAAATTTCTTTTGAGTTGAAAACAATAATACATAATACACAAGTACAATGCTATTTAACAAAAAAAATTTCTAATATCTAAAATACTCTTTTAGAGATCACTCTTTCCTTTTAGATAAACTCTGTTTTGATAAAACACATGATTATAACAGTATGGAAATTATAATATATGGATATGATATATGGCAAATCTAATAAAAAGATTCAAGATGGTGATATAATCTGTCAATTGTTTGTCTGTTGAAATTAAAGAAACTGTAGTGATGAATATTAGTTTGGAATGAGAAATTAGAGAGTTGAGTTTGAATTCCAGTCAAGATTGTCACATTCACTTATATACAAATACCGTTGTGTAAGGTAGGACTCTTCTTGCTTCCTGGCTATGAGATGAATAACAGGAAAGATTAGGTCCTACAGTTTTAGTTGGCACTTAGTCTACTGCAGAAAGAATCAACAGCCTACTGCAAGAAAATCCTTTGCTTTGTTAGTCATGACTTGAAAGGAACATGATTACTCAAGTGTGTATCACATATGACACTTAACTACATAATGAAGGAAAATATCTTTGTGTCAATAAGAAAAAATTTGATATAATTTGTTTTTATGCTATAGAACCACAGATATTTTTCAAAGTTATGGTGCCTATTATATTTACATGCCAACAAATTTTCATAGTGTCACTATCAAAAATATTTGTGGTTCTGTAACATGTGGTTTGATAAAAGGTAAACACAATTTCTGAAGAGATGTATCCATAAATGTGTAAAAACTCATGATTAAATTATTGTTGTAAAAAAATTTTCTTTTAAAAATCATTGAACAGAAAATTGCTAAAGATAATTTTTGTTATTTATAAAATACTAGAAATTTGATGTCCACCAGAAGTATTTTTGGTATTAAAACAGATTTTTACACTTTCCTAGTGTTTGACCCCAGTTTGGGGTTAACTATTTGCCTTTGAGACCCTAACAGGTGCTACCACCCCGGGTCATGGTGGACCTGGAAACACCAGCCATTAAGAGGTGGTTCTATGCTCCTCAAAACCTCCTGATAAGGGGCCTTGCTGTTGGATGTAGTTTATCGTCTTACCCAGGACAAGGATTAAATAATGGACGTTTTGGATTAGAAAATTCAGTTTTATTTTACAATTCAAAAATGCAGAATTTTATTTTTAACTTTTAAAACATGGGGATTCATTAGTTGAAATATGATTTATCATTTTTTTTGATATTGATTATATCTTATTAGAAAAAAAAAAAAAATATTAAATAATGTTGTAGTTTTTTAAGCCATTACAAAAGAATTTTTTGGTTTCCTGGTTAATTTTCTTGCAGAGTTAAAAATAAACATTAAAAAGAAGTTCATTAAAAAATATATTTAAAATTTCCTATATTAATAAAGATTAGTATAGGTAATGTTAGCGTCTTTTTGTGGTAAAAAGGACATTCATTTGGAAATCCTTGCAAAAATCAAATGATTGTCAAAAATTAATGAAATCTTCAGGACTTATTCAAAGATTAATGAAATTATTTTTTTAAATGTTTCTTTTTTAGAAAATCTGGCATAAATATATTGTATTTTTTTTACATCTGTACCCCCCCCATACACACACACTTATTTACTTTTAAGAAATTAAATTTTGTAGAGCTTAATGTTTATATAAGTTAAAAGCAGAAGTCCTTGGAGAATTTACATCACCAATTTTTTTTCTCAAGCAGGACCCCCAGTTACAGAGAATGTGCCCAGAATCATAAAATGAAAAATGCAATAAAACTTTTTAACACTTTTAATTAGAATAATTTTAAAAGTTTTAAATCATTTGAATTTCTGTATTTTATTATAGAAATTGTACCAGTTAGGTGATAATGTTATTAAGTAAAAACTATATTTAGTGATCATAAATAGAAAAGCTTACTACAATTCATTGACCCCTTTTTATTTTAAGAATTTTGGAAATTTCTTTTTTGTGTATAAACATGCCGATTTTTGTAAATATGGATGTCCATACACAACATTATCAGAAAATGAGTGTTAGTTATAGCAAATTTAAAGCTGATTCAATGTACCTAAAATTCAATAAAGCATTAGATTCTGGAGAATATTTACTGAGTAGATAAGAATGATATAAAAAAGGCTCTCACATTACATTCCACTATTTTTACAGATATATACTCCATAGAAAAAAACATTAGATAAACTTCCCTCTGTCATTCAAGCCAACATGTCAAGACCTTAAATAAACACCCCACTCCATTTCTGCAATATTTTAAACTTAAAGCAAGATTTGTTTCAAATCAGATTAATTAAATTTTAAATCAGCTCATATTCCCCCAGATAAAGTTTCAAAAAGTAAACTTTATTTTGGAAAATTTTCTTTAATAAAGAGAGTTACATTGCAATGCCGGAAGGCTATCAAAGTGGTTTAATGGTTAAAATCAATGATGTTAATGATGTCAAATTGAAAATTCCTTCCAGTCAATTTCCATTACTTTTGAGAAGGTACCTGCAATAATTTGCTGAAAAAAAGAGGTGCAAACTTGATAAAAATAAACTTTTATTGTCAAAGTTTTTGTTATTATTAAGAGGAAAAACCCAAGTATTTTTTTGAGTATTTTATTATTGTTTTTTAATTCTTTGTAGCATGTTCAAAACTTTAAAAAAAAAAAGAAAACATTTAATTTTTTAAAATTTTGTTTTTCGTGTGTAAGTGGAGGTAGCAAAGATTACTATAGGAAATTTTAACATCTTTTTTCTCGTAAAAAATACATTGGTTTGGAAATTCTTGTAAAAATCAAATAATTGTTAGTTTTTAATGAAACTTTCAGGATTTTTTCACAACTGAAATAATTTTAGAAATCTATTTTTTTTAAATCTTTGTAGAAATATATATATTTTTTATATCTGTTACCCTGCGTACTGAAATGAAATTTCCAGAAATTAAATTTTGTCCCTCTTCATATTAGTAAAAGCAGAACTCATTGTTTTTTATGAGGCACCTATGTATTTTTTTTTAATCTTCATACTTTTAAGTAAGTCAACCAATGAGAAGGGATCCTTGTCATGTCAGGATCAAGCCAATGCAAATGATCAGTTTTTGAATTCAGAGTTACTCTCTCCTAGACAGTCAGTCTGTCTTGCTATTTACCCAAAGCTGGTGGTACGGGTTGGAGAAGAAGAGGATCCATACTTTTCCCAAGGGTATTAGCACGCAAGTGAATTTAATGGATCCAACTAGAATTTGAACTTGGCTCTCAGATTCCTCAACTCAAGCCGCTATCCATCCGTGCCTCCTTATTATTATTTTTTTTAATGAGTAACATGGAAGATTTTTAAAATGTCATCAAAGAACCAAAGGAAACGAATGGTCGATATAAGCAACTAAGCGTCTGTCACAATGAATGCAGAGATGAGAGAATACGAATTTTCTTCTTAAAGCACATTTCATAAAAACGCTTTTTTTTTTATTGATATCTCCAAACTCCTTATTATACTGTGTTTAAATCAAAATAAATTAAAAATCTCAAAATGAAATAAAATCTTATTAATTTCTCTTACTTAGTACAAATACACTTACTGTTTTATTTTACTGTACATTTTTTCTTTAAAATAATCTCTGCCATGATGAAATTTTATTTCCATTTTCTCTTTTGTTAACACTAAACAGTATACTAAGAGGTAAATTTGCTATTTAATCAGCACACTTAAAATTTTCCCAAATTGTCATATTTCCGTGTAAATGTACATGCTGAACTCAAAATAAGAATTAAATTTTGATAAAATCTACCGTTTTCGAGTTATCTGCAATAAAAATTCGAACTCAGTGTAGTTCAGCCGTCGGCAATTACTGGCCTTGTTTAACTACATTCACTGTGGAATATTTTGTGTGCGGAAGCTTAATTAACAGCCTTTTTACTGCTCTTAAAACTGATCTTACTCGTCTAAATTACTGCGCACTTCAATTATGTCAGAAAGCAATGACAAGTGTTGTTTTTTTTTTCAACTGTTATAGTATAGTAAATCTTTCTTTTTAAATAAAAAAATTAAATAATAAAGCTTTTTTTTTAAATTAAAATAAAAAATAATTAATTAATGCGCAAAGTTTGCACGATCTTTGAAAAGAACATTTATTACAAAATAAAAAGAAATGCTCCTTCCTAGCATTTTTTATTTTGTAAATAAAAAGTCATGCTCTTTATAAAGTTCGCACAAAGTTTGCGCATTAATTATTTCGTTTCTAGCATTTTTTTCATTTTATTTTGCAGATAATCATGCTGTTTACAAAGTTCGTGCGCGCGCTTACCGACACAACTTAAGTGCGCAGTAATTTAGAGGAGTAAGATCGCTCAAGTAAGAGCAGTAAAAAGGCCGTTAATTAAGCTTCCGCGTGCAAACTGTTCCGCAGTGAATGTAGTTAAACAAGGCCAGTAATGGCCGACGGCTAAACGCGACTGAGTCCGTAATTTTATTGTCGATAACTCCAAAATGGTAGGTTTTATCAAAATTTAATTGTTATTTCGAGTTTAGCATGTACATTTACAAATACATGGAAATATGACAATTTGGAAAAATTTTAATAGATATTTAGCGCAGGGCTTAAAAAGAAAATTTATCCTGTAATAAAAAGAAGCGAAAAAATAGTGGGACACGAAAAAAATAATGATTTCTCTGTCAAAATATTCTTCCACGTACCTTTCAGACCAGGACATAAGGAAAAAACAAAACAGAGTGAGTTCTTTGTTCGTAAATGATTTTGTTGGGATTTCACTGTAAACCTATCGAATTTTCGTATTATTCGTTTTTAGTTTATGTAATAATGTCGAAGTTGAAATATTTCGCATAATAATAAGCAAAAAAAATGTTGAACGGTGTTAGACAAGATTTGGTTCCTTGTGTTTAATAGCTTTAGATTTCTTGGCATTTACGGAGTAATAAATAATAAAAAGTGAAGTTATTCAATTGTAGAGTCACGTCTGCTGGCACTACGCATGTGTATGGCGCTCCTCCTCACATTATGACAACTATGTGTTACAATCCTGCCTTAGGTGGGAAAACCGGTTGAATGTTTGTTTTCTACGCTGATAGAATTTCGTATTTCAGCTTGCCTGAAGGATTTGTTACCTGTAATTGACGTGCTCATCCTGTATATCGGCTGTCTCTGTTCTCCTTGGATGTCTTGTCGAGAAAAAGTAAGCGGTATTAGACAAGATTAAGTTCCTTTTGTTTAAAAGCCTTTGGTTTCTTGGCATTTACACAGAAACTATTCAGAAGTTGACGCAGGAAATTTCTTCATGGTCACTGACACTGTGTAGTGTAAATTGCGAATCAGTTCTAACATGGGCAAAATAAAAAAAATAAATCTTACTAGTAGAGTAAAATAAAAATGGAAGACAGCGTATAAACATTTAATTATACAATTATCAAAATATTTTTTGTGCAAAATAAAAAAAATTTAAGTCTCGACAGAACCTATTTTTTGTGCAAAATAGCTGAGTTGGGGTTACAGAACTCGAGAGGTTGGAAGAATCAGGGGTGATAAGCAAAGTAGAATAACCCACTGAATAGTGCTTAATAAGGGGAAGGTGTATCAAATGCCAGGGAAGGGTTAGGATACGTGCAGACCTAAGAAACTACTAAACATGCGTATGAAACGCGAACTTCATGTGCTAACAATGACCCAACTAGCTCAGCTACGGAACTTAAATGTTTTGAGGAAGTTAGACGTCAGTAGTCAATACTGGCAAATTCCACTTTCAGCAACGTCCCACGCAATGAGGACCTTCATCGTCCCGTCCAGAAAACACTAATTTACCCGTCTCCATTTTGGAATCTCATCAGTCAGTGAAATCTACCAGAAATACATGTCACAGATCCTAAGGTCCCAAGACGTGGTGACATGTAAAATGATGTTCTCGTCCATGACAAAGACGAAGCAGTAGCGCGCAGAAGGTGGGAGCAGATTGTGCGACGGCTCGGGGTATCCATATCAGGAAGACATCCAATAAAAGACGCAAATAAAAATTTAGTTTTTGAAATTAGCCCTTAACTTCGTTATACGAGTGCGTTCCATTTTCACAGGCTGGTGTGAATGTGGATCTGTGTTTTGATAAGCAAGATCGGAGTAACCCTCACCCTACTTAAGTTTTAGGGGCATACGCCAAATCTCTGCACGTCCCTGGAGCCAACATGAGCACAACATCCAATTGAGTAGCACATTCAAACAATCCATATAGCTGGCATTGCACTTTAATCCCGAAAAATGTGAGATATCCAAAATATCGCTCAATTTCCTGGGACTCACACTCAGTGTCAAGAGCCCATGACCAGACTCTGGGAGAGTCACTAGTGTTGCCAACTCTCCAGAACCGCATCCTGAAATGACCCAATCGAACTGGACAAGGACCTCGAGAGGCAACAACAGCATTCGTATACGCTATCTTGAAATCCCTACCAGCTATCGAAAGGTGCTTCAAAGAGTCGAAATAGACCACCAGAACTGATGAGATATACGACTGCTTTTTATTTATTTATTTGCTTGTTTGTTTTTTTACGGCTTGTGCCAAACATGCCACTTGTAAAAACAAATTGTGACTTCTTTCTGTGCCTTTATTGCCAGTCACAGAAAACGCACACTACCAGCTAAGGTGATTTTCTAAGTGTAGCTTAGATGTGGAAGAAGTCCGAAGGTATGGCTCGCCCAGTGAGGATCGAACTTAATTTTCAGTCGCAGTTGATCGTGGGTGATAAGCTTGCTAACCATTACACCACATGTAAATGTCGAAATGATTTTCTAAGCGTAGTTTAGATGCGGCATAAGGCTGAAAGTGTTGAGCAGCCACTGAGGATCAAAACTATCTACTCACCACATCGAATTGCTTCTACACCACTGCCTATGTTTAACTTGTCATACAAGAGAATGAAGCCCGCTATGCACAGATTGAAAATGAAGACCTGGTGATGGGTATGTAAATGTTTGTCGGACTACCTGGGGAAGCGGACGGCTGTACTTGACAACTGAAAACAGAACATAAGCTGGCTGTACCACTTTAGATATCAAAGACCTTGGCAATCTGCCAGACAGAATACACAGGTTTCGCTTGAGCCTAATGAGGTCCAACTATACAGTCCACTATGTCACCGGTAAAGAACTATACACAGCTAATTTCTTGTCTAGAGCTACATCCAGAAATGACATAATCGAACAGAGTAAGGACCTCGAGAGAGAACAGCAGCATTAGTACACACCATCACGCAATCCTTACCAGTCAATTATGTGCCATACACGATACACGCTTAGGCGATCATATATCTTTCGATACATGACTGACGAAGCAGATTTTTTCCCGCGGTAGATTGCCGTTTCTTTCTGCGGCAGACCAGTTGCTATCCAAGGCTATAGAACCCAGACTATTTACTCATAGCTGGGGGAAGAAGAGGATTCATACCCTTCCGAAGGGTATTAACACGTAAGTGAGTGTAATGGATTCGACTAGTATTCGAACTCGGCTCTCCGATTCATCAATCCGAGCCGCTATCCAGCCTCCCAATCCCTAGCACCCACCGAAAAATGCCTCGAGGAGTCGAAAGGAACCACAAGTATTTATGCAATATGCAACTGAATCCTTGAAATATGGGAGAAATAGATAATCTGATGGAAATGTTGATCTTCTGTGTACATGCAACACTCTTCCAACGAGAGTCTGACATATACGAATATGAGAAAGGTTTGGCTAGGGGTTCACCAATGTCACTAACAGTGAAGGTAGTTATTGTCTCCAAGATGAGGCTTTCTATTTTTTTGTGGCACTTCTATAAGGGCGGCACTTTTTTGTCTGTTGTAGCCTATAAGCCTGTATAGGCTGTATTAAAATAATAGTGGTTTAACGTCGGAACAATACTAATAGTTGAATGACCTTTTCGATTTCGAGTACCTTAAACTATGGCATATATATTGAACTATCCATTATAGGTTATTAATCATTCAGCGAAACTTAAACGGTCCTCTTGTGGTGATCACTTACATGTGCCACACCTCCGTTTTCTTTAATGTCATTGGTTCATAAATATATGATACTTATTATATGACAATTTTGCCATCGCACGTAATTTGAAATTTTCTCTAAAATCACGGATTGGTCCATTTCTGACCAATCGCGTATTTTAGTATCTTTCTATATTTTTTGTCAAGCTCGCTGGAGCCTATGCATCGTTATATAAACTCTCTCAACTGTTAGCCAACAGCCAGTAGCAGTTCAATTCTTGGAAAATAAGGCACGGCGCTATATTGACATTTTAATTCTTAATTATTACTCATTCGAGTAATCATACTAATTCCTATTGATATCACTCATGAACATTACATTTTTCTACACTGATAAAACACTGTGGAACTATTCTTTATTTAGCTAAGACTTTAATTGAACTTTGTGGTTAAATAACATTCAATATTGTACTCAACATTAATTAGCTAAACTTACTTTTTTTATTACGGAAAAAGGGAAGCTTTCTTTTTTCTTTATACTATTTGTTGATTGTTAATACAATATTTTATTAATGTTCACTGAGCTTGATTATTTTTCTCTCGTGTTTGTTGTGCATTATTCATGTGGGGTGTTGTTTTACAAGAAAACAGCTTTCCTTCTTTATTATATTCACGGTGATCCTAGCCAACAATACTTATTGCACCACTACACTCTCACCAAGCAGAAAAACTTATTTACTTCAACTCTCTTGTTTAAAGAACATAATAATAAATATAAAATATAGATATAAACTGCATTGTGACCTCTACGTATTTGGTCACCTCCAGCGTCTTTGCTTGTGTCTTTTCCACGTCATTCCTACCAAAAGCTAAATAAACGTGGCGATATCGCTACAGGATTGCTCGTGTGGACCAACAATTGATAAAAAAAATAAAGAACAAGAAGTTGTTGAAAGCCAAGCATAAAGGTGGAAGAAAAGGCATCAAGATTGCTTCATATTAGATTCGTAGTTAAGCAGAATTTGGCTTTACGAGGCCACCTGGATGGAATGAATCATGAGAGAAACAAAACTGATGTTGATCCTGAAGCAGCAGAAAAGAATGCAAATCCCTTCAAATTCTAATTCATTTGCTGTCGAAATATGATCCAGTACTACGTAAACATCATCTAAGACTCCAGCTGGGAAACAAGTTTGCTACTTCCTATCTGTTTTCTATTGTCCCACTGGGCTTAGGTTGTGTAGATATATGAGACTGGCCGCTGAAAAGTCGAAGCAACACAAAGACGATTCAACACATGGTAAATAGAAACTCAACAACGTAAGTAACCCGCTTGATCCGTCTTGATCCCAGCATTCCCTAGTGCGACTGAAAGCCTTTACAATTGTCATTATTGATGTTGTTATAACTTTCCCCCCTCCTAAGTTAGTTTATTTTCTTTATTAATTTATAACTTTTCCAAATTACAAATATATAATAATTACTTTCAATCTTGCAAGGAAGGAACCTCTTCAATGGACAGTCATAATAATAATAATATACAATAATTTTTATAATACATATGTTTTTATAATTCTAATAATCTTTTGCGTTAGATTTCAACTCCCTAAATAGATTGTACGCTGTTTTTTACAGACATTAAGTTTTGCCTTTGATTTTTGCGCAAAGTGTAAAAAATCAGTTGTTTTCAATGTTTCACCTTGAAGGTTGTAATTTTTTCAGTCAATTTGGACTCAAAACTGGCGCCGAAGAATTATCTATTAAACAAAAAAAAATTAATCGAAATCGGATGGAAACTGTGGAAACGCATAAAGAACATCCGATCACACACATACATCCACACACATTTCGAGAATTATAGATATAGATTCCGCCAGGTCTTGTGAAGACGTCATTTACTGTTTTTTTCATCATAGGTTTTTATTTCAGATTTTTTGTAAGTTTCGGTTGAGATAATGGCGCCTGTATTGATTTTAAATTTTACCGCTGTTTTACAAATTTTTCTACCACGGCTCATTTAAATCTGTTTCTGTCAGCTCTTCTAGAAAATATTTCTTTTCTTCATTTACTCTCAGCGTCATTAGTTTTACTTCTGAAAGTAACAGCGAAATGATTAATTTTCTAGCATTTCATGCAGTGTTTGCCTTTCGCTGGACCGCTTCTAAAACAGTCATGCATTTTATTATGTCTGCGGAAATTACTGTTGCCGTTGCTGTTTTAGAAATGTTCTTTTTAAATTTTGTATCTTCGTAGGTTTCTCTGGGTCTTTAGTTCGTCTACATTTTTCAGACGGATTTCTTCCATTTGAGATTTTAATTGTTCACTGCTCCTGGTCATCTCCGTAGCTTTCTCGCGTTTCAAATCAAGAATTAATTATAATCTTTCAGATAGGTCTTTATTCTGTAGTCCTGTCACAAGACAGTCTCTGATTCAGTCATTTTCCTTTGGAAATTCACAGGCTTCGAATAAAGGTTTCCACTGGTTCTCCTGGTAATTGAACTCGAAGATAAAATTTTAATCTTTCATGAATTATATTTCTTTTCGGCGTGAAGTTGGCATTGAATTTTTCCAGAGTTTCGATGCTTTATAGGATACAAATCCTATATTCCAACAAATGACTAAAAAAACACAAAGTAGATTTGCACACCCGCAAAACCGGATCAAAACGACCAAAAACAGATTTCACAATAAGGTGTGAAATTAATTTTCTGACCAATGAAAGGAGGCGATTTGCTAAACCAAAAAAAAAAAAAAAAAAGAAAACGAGCCAGTGTGAAAAAAAAGTCAACAATAAATACAGAGCTTTCAAGTCAGTCGCCAGTCAGTCAGTCAGAGAAGGGCGCAAAACCGAAAGTGGATTAGGAATGGACAACAACAACAACAACAAATTTACAACTGACTCCAAAACAATTCATAAGTACATTTTCCTTTTATCTTTATTCCACATTCACACTCTCTTTTTTTAAACTTAAATTGCTCGTAATTTTTTCATTTTTTACAACTATACAAAAACAAAAGAAACAGACATTATTCTGCTACTCTGTTAAAAGACAACGAACACAGACATTTTTATCAAAATCACATTTTTGCTTAAACGAACTAAAACATTAATCTTTTTTACCCTATTCACAAGATAATAAATACACAATGTTCTATTTTTTTTATAAACGTTCCTTATCGTGTTGTTTCTTCTTGAGATTTGCGTTGTATTTTGTGGGCAGGGTATCCCGTATTAAATTCTCCTTTAATCCGGGTACGCTGAACCCCACAGCTTTGCGAATGTAACATAGCACCGATAGCAAATTTGCACCGATAGACGAAAGCGTCACTGAAGAGACCTTAGCAGGAAAGGTTCATTTTTGTACACCTAAAATCTACATAAAACCAAATCGAAAGTTAACTTAAGTTACTGTTAAATGGAAAGAAAGGGTTAAATTTAAAATATAACTTGGAACAGACGGAATGGTTAACAGATACAGAATGACACAAACCGAAAGAAGAAAGACGAGACGACTTGAAGAAAATACCTTTATTGTTTGGAGCAGATATTGCCGAAAAGGCCACCTGGAAAATTAAATCCCACAGAGGGTGGGGAGAAACGGTGGAAGGACATTCGGAATGGGCCGAGAATTTTGCTAAAAAAAAAAAAAAGGCAGAAATAAAGAAATTAGTTTATGGCCACTGCTACGAGTACAAGCCAATGGCCTGTACTCGTAGCCATAAACTAATTTCTTTATTATGGCCACTGCTACCTAAGTACAGGTTACGAAAACATCTCCTGATGACCAGTCAGGAAAGGAAGTTGAATGAGGAGATAATATTTTGTAATTTGCGAAGGCAAAGTTAAGAAACTGATATATTTCGCCTGTCGAAAAGTGGAAATTTCAAACAGCCCAAGAAACAGAATTTTTAAAGATAAAGCGCCAGTTTCATAAGTACGATTGAGTGAACGGGATATAGAGACAAAATGCTGCTAATGGCTGTCGGAGGAACCAGCTGGTAAATTTCTGATTATATAAACATGACCTTAAGCTGGGAAAATTTGTTGACGAAAATTAAAACGATAATTACAATTAATGACTAAAAGTTAGGCCATACCATTTCTCCACGCGGTTTAAAAATCAAATTTGTCAAAATAACAACTGAGGTGAAGGGCCTAGATGAGATACCATGAATTGGGAAGTAATGGTGCAAGGCATAAATAAGAGAAGGTACGAGTTATACGGGCGGGCCAGTAACTGTAACCGCTAACCGTAGGAAGAAGTGATCTCCCAAATTTGGAGAGATAATTTTACGAACCGGACAACAAAGAACTCTTGTTGGAAGACAGGGGAAACCCCAAATCCCACAACCCCGTCAATCCCCATGCTGGTCTTGAGTAAGAGACAATATAATCAGAGCGCTGAAGCAACCAAGACATAGTTGCAGGTCAGAGACGCAGACGAGACCAAACAGCAGGAGGAGCTGCTGAAACCTACGTGACATGCCGCCGACAGAATTTCCGACTTTAACGCCTGTTCCAAGAAATTAGCACCGACAGACGAAAGTGTCACTGAAGAGACCTTAGTAGGAAAGGTTCATTTTTATACACCTAAAAACTGCATAAAACCAAATCGAAAGTTACTGTTTACGTTTGTATGACATTTTCCTTTTTTTTACATGGCTATTTCGTTGAGGTTTGACTCAGCGCATTGATCATTGCCATTAATCGATTCCACCAACCCTGTGATCAAGAACACAACGTCAGCAGGGCCAGGTGGACCGAAGAGGGCAGCAACCAAAATCGGTTGAACTACTACGTTGACCGCACGGCGTGGGATTGACCAAGCAGATCAAATCCAGAATCGACCTCGGCTCAACGGATTACAGAAATCTCTACGAGCAGTTTTGCCAATTACCCGGGTTTGTAAAATCAAACGGCTCTGGTGTAGTTCCTTTTAATGTTTGTTTTTTTTTCTTTCTTCCTTTTTTTTTTCTTTTTGTTTTTGACGAATAAAAGAATTTTTTTTCTAATTGGGTCCTGTCTTTCTAGAAAATAATTTTCTTCTTTTAGAAAGTATCCCTTTCTGACATCATGTTCCACTGGGCTTAGGGTGGAAAGATATACCATATGAGACTGGCCGCTGAAAGTCGAACCAACACAAAGACCACATGACACGTGGTAAACTCAACAACGTATTTATTTAAACTGCCCTCTGGATCCGTCTTGATCCTAGCATTCCCTATTGGGAATTTTGGAAAAATTAGAGCAAAAGGGAATTGATATTCAACATTGTAGAGGACAAGCATATGATAATGATGCGGTCATGGTTATTCGACATACTGGTGTTCATAAACGTTTGAAGGTAAATAATCAAAAAGCTTGTATAATTCATTCGCTGAATCTGGCAGGTGTTTGTGCAGATTCTGTTTATGTTAGCTGTTTGAATGTGTGGAATTTGTTCTATATTAACTCATCGCTGTAACGTTCTAAGTTTAATCACCAGTCAAATAATAAAAACTCAGTGAAGTGTGGGGCTTACCCTCACTTACTTTCCTAAAAATCGTCGCTGGGGGACGCTCCTTAAGCCTATGAATAGACAGTGACATTCTCCGTCATCATCTCTTTTCTGTTGGTCACTTAGACGGTAAAATGTAGGTCACACGTGGAGAAAATCGTCCAACACCAGGAGAGGCACACACGCACGCACCTTTCACTTCACTTTCATCTATTTTTTCTCTGGGACTGCTACACCATTCTCTACTCTAAATGTTTTCTTCTTTCACATTCTTTGTTTTTGTCACACGCAACAAACTTCTGTTACTGTCTATGCATAACTTTAATTAATAATACATTGTCGTTTGTTTATATATCTTGAAAATATATTTTCAATTGAGCACTGCTGAATTACAAGCTGCTTCTAAAAACAACAGCCACCTGCATTAATGTGAAGCTCTTCAGTAAAATGAATGGAACACTTTGGTTGATTGGCATTTGTTTACATTTGTAAAAACAATACGCTAGATTTGGCTGACTCATTCTGTCGAGTGAAAATAAAAATGATTTGGTCAGTTTCTACTCAAACCACTCTTCTAAAATGAAATCTGGAATTATTATAGGTTTCTATCTTAGAGCATTAAGAATCTGCAGTCCCCAATATTTACTTAAAGAAGAAACATACATAGAAAACACATTCAAAAACCTACAATACCCATAAGTGGTTCACCATGCTTCCTTTTTACCTAAAAGCGCATTGGAAGTCGCTGATTACGCCTTTAATTTACAGATAACAAGTCAACCTGTGGTCCATATGATGTTATACCTTTTTAATAACAGTTGCAATGATTTGATGGGTAACTGTTTTATGAATTAGTATTGGATATCAATCGGACCCACAGTTGTATTATGAGTTGTCTTTAAGGATTCATTTAGTGTCTCTAAAGTGAATTGCAGGTTATAGCTTTCGGCATTATTTGATTTAAAGTTTAGTTTTTGTTTTTCTGCTTTTTGTTTGAGCTTTAGAAATTGTTGGCTATCATTCTTGGTAGATGATTTTTTAGAGATTGTTTTGGTCAGCGATATCCTTTTTCTGATTATTTTAGTGTTACTTATTGAGAGGTGTTTTACTGTGTTGGTTTCGTATTTGCCTGCCATTTTCTTATTCCAGACAGATCTTGTTTTTGTAGCAGAATTAAGTCTGCTGACATAGTTTTTCTAACATTCTTTTTGGTTTCCTTAATTATTTTCCATGCTTTTGCTCGGACTTGCTTACATTGCAGTAAATTGAAGTTTGTAGGCGGTTTGTTGAATTCTCTTAGAGGTGCTGTTGTGTTTTTTGGTTCTGAATCTTTTAGAATACTTTTTTTTTTTTTGCTATAGAGATGAGAATTTCCGTAAAATATGTTAAGTCCTTGATGTTTTTTTCCTTTTACAATTTTTTCAGAACATTGGATTTTAAATTTGTCCTAGTTCGCTCTGCCTAATTTCCAACAGAGAAGATTTTTATCGTTATGTTCTAAGTTTTGTGGGACGATTGGCAAGTGATCGCTACCGTGCGTGTCTGCCAGTACCTTCCGAGAGAATCCCTGTAAATTGATGGATCACATAGAGATAAGTCTATTGCAGAGTAGCTTTCAACAAATGGATTTATGTAAGTCGGATTTTTATCATTATAAATGCAACTTTAGCTGTCCGCTACCACTTTTTCACAAATGTCGATTTTCGTGCAAAAAACGGATCACAGCTTCATACATTTTTCTGAAAACCTAAACTTCCCATTGGATAATAAATATTAAATTTATCTCGTATATCTTCACGTGTATTGTTCTCAATAAGCAACACAAAACATATCAGGCTCCAGACTGAGGCTCTTTCTGAGTGGTTAACAGATGTTAAAAAAAACAAACAATTTACCTGCTCACCACTACGTCCGAATAACATCAACCTAGTTTTTGACCTGACAAAAAACAATGCTGATCGGAGCCTGTCACGTGGTTAAAAAACATATAAATTGAAGGTACGAGCGAACCCAGTCAGTGAGAATTTACGACGATTAGAATTTGCTAAACGAGTTCACGACGCTTGAATCATTACTACAGCGAAGTACCAAGTTAGGACGTCAAGTTCTTAAACACGAAATAACTTCAATGAAATTCAAACTACAATTTAAACGAAACATCTCACTCACCAATTTCTACAACTTAAAACTTTATTCAATTACGTTATTGAATCTTACGAAACTCAAGTACGAACAATGCATTCAACTACGAGCAACGAAAACAAACGGAACATTCACTCCTCCAACTTCTTTAAAGCTAAAAGTTAATCAACATATTTTCAGCTTTATAAGATTCTGAACATTTTGAACGACAAGTTAATTCAGTTTTATTAGTAAAAACTTTTAATCTTTTATTAGTAAAAACTTTAGCCCAGTCAAAGGGAAGTAACTCTTATTATTGTTATTGTAAAACTGTTGTCATTTATAAATATAAATATTGTTCCTGTTAAGAAAAGTTATTTTCTTGTATTCTTTCTCTTGTTTGCTTTTTATTTTCTTACACATTCGTAAAGAAAAAAAATGTGTGGGTTGATTTATGCCGTCAATACCACTACACATCAATCGTTATTGTTTTTAAGGTTCTTTCTTTTTGGTTTCTGTCATTATGTGGTGCTGTGACAGTTAAAGTCCCCTAGTATCATAAAAAGGTGCAGGGAGTTGCCTTATGAATTCATGAATTTCAGTTTCATTTACTGGTTCATTCAATGGAATATAATTGAATTATACCGAGCAGATGTTTATTGGCCTGTGTAAGGTCAATTTAAGAGCAGTCGCTGTTACGTAGTTGTTAAATTTATTTTACTTTGAGGTACATTATTCCTAACTAGGATTGGTGTACTGCCTGACACTCGAAGCTCAGTGTCACGTGTGTAGTTGTATTGATGGTATATACTTTTATATTCAGTTTGTCATTTTGCTTAAGGAATTATTTCCTGAAGGCAACCAATTGCCAGTGACCTTTATGTTATTAGCAGAAGGTCGCCTTTATTCCATGCTAGTTTCATTGGATTATTATTTGATACATGATTGCTAAATGTTTTCAGGCATTAGCTTATTATGTAGTTGTGATTTAATTTTCCAAGGTTTTGAGTTTGTATGTTTTCACCGTTTGTAGTTCTGGCTTTCCACCTCCATTTTTTCCAGTTTGTCAAATTGATTTAGGGTAGAGATGTGGTCATTGTGAATTTCCGGTTTTTCTTTAGATGGTTCTGTTCTTTTAGGAAATAAGACAAAGTTTTTGATAGACAGACAGGAGATTGCTGTAACCTTTGCTTTGCAGATAATTTTTTGAGGAGTGGTTTGAGTTTGAGCAGCAGATTTTGTATTTGTTTTTTCTTTATTTATATAGTTTCATTAGATTACTTTCATTGTTCAGTTTGTACTATTTCTTCACATAGTTTTGAAATTTTGGCTACTGAGGGACAAATTTGTCAGGTCAACTGTTATTTGTTGTGGTCATATTTTGCATTATTTTTGCATAGGAAGGGCATTTCATATAGCTTTATACTGTTTGTCTTTCTTCTGTGAATGGGATATTTCATTTATGTTTCACTTCAACAATCGTCTTTTCCAGATTGTGAGCATGCTGGATGGTATTCCTGGCAGTTTGACATTATGGCTTCCCCTGAATACACACAGCAAAAAGGCTTCTAATGACTTTTCAATGGGGTTTTTACGTTTGAGCAAAATGTATGCAGTCAGTGTATTCTGAGGCCCCAACAGACAGATCATAGTAATAAGTCCCTGGTTGAATCAGTGTACTCTAAAGCAGTCCAAAGAACGTGCAGGAAAAGAGAGTCAAAGGTGAGATAACACTAACTGGACACAAGTTGAAATCAACTTTGACTAAAGGTGTTTTATTGTTAAAAGACCAAAAACACCAAATGAGTAATGATACACCTGAGGGAATCACAAGGTGATGAATAAAACATGTGGAAGAAAAATAAAGATGAGAAAGAATTCTGAAGCAGTGAATGGCAGGTGAGCCTTAAATATACTGAAGGGAAGCACACCTTCCAAAAGTCAAGTAGAGAGAACAGAAATCACCCCTAAGAAAAGTTTAGAACTTTAATACTGGCCATTAATAATTTATATATACTGAGATATTGTAAATATGTGAAATCTGAAATGGGATAAGCTACTACAAGAAGGGCGTTATTTTTATCTGGGCTAAAATGAAGATCATAATAGTAAATGCTTTGCTTGCAATGAAACAAAGATGTTGGACTGGAAAAGTAAATGAAGTTCCTTGAAACTGTTGCAACAACATTATTAATACAAGACAATGTGCTAGTTTTCGAAACCTCTATGAAGATTGTTCTCTTGAAACTCACTTTTTCTTGGGAGAACAGAAGTTAGGAGTAAATGAGAGGAAGAAAAATAAAATGGATTGGAACAGAATTCAAGAGCAATGAATAGCAAATGAGTTGCAAATATACATTGAGTTCCTTATGCTGTTACAGATTGGAACAGAATTCAAGAGCAATGAATAGCAAATGAGTTGCAAATATATTGATGGGAACACACTTTCTCAACGTTCTTGCATAGAGGACAAATAAAACATTAAATATAAAACATAATTTAAGTAGACAATGTTAATGCAAATACGTTTATTTGTTCTTGCTCTGTCTGCTTTAGGATTGCGTTTGCAAAGAAACTTTGAAAATGTCCAAAATGTATTAAACATATGAAAACTAAAAATTTCATATCTTTCATTATACAAAGTAAACCAAATTTCATCCCTGATTCATGAAGATATGAGTTTATTTCATCCCTGTACAAAAAATAAAAATACATACCTAAATTTTTTATATTTTCCTGTTTGGATCTGAATGTTGAAGTTTCTGACCTGCATGAAATTAATATATTTCATATTTTCTCTTGTGGTGTATTTTACTTTTATTGCAAATTTCAATGAAAAATGCAGATTCTTACGATTCAATTATGATTTCACAGATTACATTTATACTTAGATTTGTTAAAAATAGTTTGTAAAATATTGAAAATTATTCATTTATGGTTGAAGTGAATCCGAAATGTTTTAACACATTTTATTATAAGACCTTGAAAAGGAATGTTCCTAATATTTTCACATATAAAATAAATCAAAATTCATATTTACCTGATACAGGAATATATAACTTTATTTTATTTGTGTGCAAAAAGTACATCAATTTTTTTTTTTGCTTTGTATTCTTTACATCTGTATATATAGATTTTTGAGTGAAATGTAGGAAATTTATTTTTCATGTTATTTTCTCTACTGGTATGTTTTGCAATTAGGTTTTCAATACAAAGTTCAATGAAAATAGAAAATTCTTAAAATTCAGTTGTGATTTCACAGATGTCTTTTCTGCTTGTATTCAATAAAAAAATACGGTCAGGTTTATATTTAAATGAGAAAATTTGTACAAACTATTGACTAACACGACTAAGGTTTACAATCAGAATGTGTTTGCGTGTGCCTATTCAGTTGTGAATTCTTTGAAAACTCAAATAACACATAAAACACATAATTCACAAGTACTGGGTATCCCTTCAATAATTAGTTGTACAAGTCTTTAAATTTAAAGTATTCAAAATGATGTATTACAAATTTTAAATGAAAATTTTGTTGCCTTTATATGTAAATGTTTTTTTTAAATACATTACATTTCGGCTTACAGCTACATCATCTTGAAACACTGTATGATTACCAAAATTAATCAATGTTAAGCCTATTCAGTACCTAGATGGGTAACTACATGGGAATACCAGGTGCTGTAAGCTTAGATGTGTGGGTGGTGTAATGGATAATAGCTTGGAATTGTTAATTGGAGAGTCAAATTTCAATTCCTGCTGGATTAATTATCTTCATTTATGTACAAATACAGTTGGGAAAGGTATCAATCCACCTCTTTTCCTTCCTAGTTATGGGCTATGTAGTAAGCCTTATGCCCCTAAATTATTTAAAAAAAAAAAACAAATTCTTACAATATCAAAATATTTTATGGCTTTAAATAACCTGCTTGATAAACCATAGAAAATGAATGAATGAATCACTCAAATAAAAAATTACATTTTCAAACTTTGACCAACACATTGCACAAAAACATGGCTTCTGTGTACTGTGTGTTTGCACATGATACAGAAAAAATTATGACTCCAAAAGCTTCATAAGTAAGTGTGTGTTTACACGTAGCTCACTAATCCTGACATCTCAGAAAATGCAGATCTGCTAATACCACAAGGACAATGCTTCACTCAAACAAGGATTTGCAGGTAATACAGAAAGAATAAAAAAAAAACACTTTGCATGGATAAGTTTTCTAACAAGTGTGTATTTGCATATGACACTCCAAATATGCTTTCCGGGAAAATGCAGCTCGACAAACGCCACAAGTGTGTGGTTTTTCTCCAGTGTGTGTTCGGATATGGCAATCCAAATATGACTTCGCTGAAAATGCAGATCCACAAATGTCACAAGAATAAGGTTTCTCGCCAGTGTGTGTTCGCATATGGCGTTCCAAATGTGACTTCAGTGTAAATGTAGATGTACAAACTTCACAAGAATATGGTTTCTCTCCAGTGTGTATTCGCATATGACATACCAAATTTGACTTAAGTGAAAATGCATATCCACAAACTTCGCAAGAATATGGTTTCTCTCCAGTGTGTGTTTGTATATGGCGGTTCAAAGATGACTTCTGGGAAAATGTAGATTCACAGACCTTACAATAATATGGCTTTTCTCCTGTGTGTGTTCGCATATGGCATACCAAATTTGATTTTCGTGAAAATGCAGATCCACACACATCACAAGAATGTGGTTTTTCTCCAGTGTGGGTTCTCATATGACACTCTAAATTTGACTTCTGGGAAAATGCAGATCTGCAAATTTCACATGGATATGGCTTCTCTCCAGTGTGTGTACGGATATGATGCTCCAAATGTGACTTCAATGAGAATGCAAATCCGCAAACTTCACATGAATAGGGCTTCCCCCCAGTGTGTGTTTGTATATGATGCTCCAACGATGACTTTTGGGAAAATTTAGATCCACAATCTTCACAATAATATGGTTTTTCTCCAGTGTGTGTTCGCATATGGCATACCAAATTTGATTTCCGTAAAAATGCAAATCCACAGACTTCACAAGAATATGGTTTTACTTGCTTGTGTCTATGCATATATGCAACTAAACGTGATCAACTTGAAGAATATTGTGTCCTTCCACTGCAAACTTCATGGAACAAAATCTAACTTCTTTACATAGATTTGTAAACTTTGTAAGAATATGTCTTCTTTTATTCATACACAACACGGTTTTTGTAGAAAAGACAAACCACACATTCCAAAGTACATGATTCTGCCACTTAATGTCCTGTGATGTTTTGAAAATTAACATAAAAAAATTTTATAAAAAATTTTGCATGAAGATTTTAGCATATATTTCTCTGATGTTGATGGAAACTAAAGCATCATGCTTTCTTTCATTTAAATTCCCAATAATAACAGTTTTTATACATATCATGTTTTTCTGTACAGCTGAAACATCTGTGAAGAAAAAAAGAAAAAATATATTAACTGAGACAGTGAATAATATATGAAATCAGTTTATATTGTTATAGATATATGTAATTATAGACTAAGTCTAGTTTAACCCAGTACAGGGACACAATAAGGGAAAAACTATGGAAAATCAAAGTCATTGCAGTAGGTGACCATCTGTGAAACAATTCTTTTCTATTTCTTTGGATATCAATAGAGTTGAAAATGTTTTTGCTAGTTTTATGCTGCAATAATGAAATGCCTACAAAACTTAAAATCATTGAAAATTTAAACATTTCTTTCTTCAAGGATGCATCATTACTGAGAGTAAATGAACCCATCGTTTTTGGTAGTGTGAAGTGAAATGGTCAATATATCTACTCAGCTGAACCAAAAATGCATACCAATCATGTCAGGCAGGTACCCGTGGATGGTAACAAAGAAGCAAGCCTGAAGTACCATTTTTATAAAAAATCTACTTTAACAAGTAGGAACACAAACAATATTTCTTCATGTTTTCATAAAACACAAAGTGATTCAGAGCAGAAAATTTAATAATTAAGAGAATCTTAAGTAAACTGAAGTGTAAATAAAAGAAAGTAATAAAGTACAGAATAACATATTGCTGATGCTTCTACAGGACAAAATCTTGCTAAGTCTTCTATTTTAATTACTCCTGATTCTACCCTCCCATTTATATGCAAAGAAGTTGGTGGTTGGCTAGGATATAAAGATGATTAATTAAGAGGCAGTTCCACACTCCTCAAAACCTCCTGATCCAGGTTCCGCTGTTTGATGTAGTTTATTGTCTTACCCAGGACACGGATGTAGTTTATCATCATACCTGTGACATCTGATGTATAAAGGGTTCTATCTGCATGAATGCATATAAAAAGAAATGTAATAATTTTAATTTTATGAGCACATTTTAGGAATCAACATGAAAAGACCATTCATTGTTTTGATGGTCTAACAAGATGAACTTCACAAACAGAAATAAAAACAATATTCCTTCATGTTTTCATAAAATGCATTGTGATTCACAGCAGAGATTTAATAATTAAGAGAATCTTAATAAGTAAACTGAAGTAAAAATAAAAGAAATGAATAAAGTACAGAGTAACATTACTTGTAAAATATGCTTCTATTTGAAAAATGTCTTGCTAAATCTTAAATTTTAATTATTTCATAGTCTAACACCACATTTATATGAAAAGAAGTTGGTGGTTAGTAAGCTTTTCCATTTATAATCAGTAGTTTTAACTTAATAACAATATCAATTGCTACAAATTAATGCAGAATTTAAAAAATTTAAAACTTTATAAATTATTATAATTAAAATTTGAAAACAATTCTTGTAAAAATTTATTATTCAGCCAAAAAAAATCTTTTTCTTATTAAATAATATCCATAATATATTTTAATCATAAAAGCAATGAAAGCTTTTCTAATTTAATAATGTCTTAATTTTATTGCATTTTTTTATTCTATAATTCAAAGCAGATTTTCTGTAATTGGAGGTTTTGTTTGACAAAAAAAAAAAAAAAAAATTGAAGATTTAAATTCTCCAAGGACTTGTCCTAACAACTAATATAAATCTAAAAGTGATACAAAAAAAGAATATTTTGAAATTTCATAAAATTAAATAAGTTGAGGTAAAATTGTAAAAAATGTTTTTACAATGATCTTTTAAAAATTAAACATTTCAAAAATTATTTCATTCATTTGTAAATTTGACAATTATCTGATTTTTGAAAGAATTTCCAAATCTGTCTGCTTTTCACTGCAAAAAGATGCTAAAATTTTCCGTGCTAATTTATTGATGCTAATTTTGAAGGTTTTATAAGGATAAAGAAAAAAATAATTTTTGCAACAAAAAATCTTTTGATCTTTCCTCTTAATAATAACACAAAGGTTTTGACAACACAACTTGGTTTTTATTAAGTTTTGGGCATTTTTCATCATGTATGCACATTTTATAGTGAATTTTTGGAGATATCTATATATTTAGATACCACCAAATGGATGCATCTTTCTGAAATGAAAGCATATAAATCATTAACCTATTGTGTGGCATTTAAGCTAGCTCATGCAGAGAGCTCTTGATTAGGCCTTCGTCACAATAGTTAGGGAGGAGTAAATGTGATAGGCCACAATAAACTACAGAATTGATCACTGCATTCAAGTATTGCATTAATATTTAAGCTTACCTTTTAAAAGTTCAATGACAATTCTTCTGCTGCCACTTAATTTAAAGACAGTATTTTAATGTATAAAAAATAAAATTATTAATTCTACTAATTCAATAAAAACTTACAGAATAAAGATTATATTTGTAAACTATTCATTAAACTATTAAGGTTAAAATAATTTATTTTTAAACATACATACCAATTTCTTGATTATTGCACTGTTGATGTTCTGAACTTCTTTAATTTTAATTTTTTTGCATGCTTTTTAAGTTGGGGGTGTAATTATACAAATTTTGTTTTTAACCTCTGACCCCACAGGCTATCGTACATAAATAAATGTTATTTTCATTAATTTTTAAGTAAAAAGTAAAGATTACTTTTACAAAATCCACTTAACCTTTAAATTTATTAAATGACTGAAATACATCTCTAGAGAGATTTTTTAAGAGATTTTAAAATTTGTTTATATTTTGTGTCTATAATGGTGGTCCAACAAGTCAATGAGCAACTATTTTAAAAGTGTCTAAAAGTTTTAATTACATCCGGAAATTAATTTATCTTTTGATACAGATTAGCTTTAGGTTATTATCTTTTATTAAAATAAAAACTAAAATTTAATTATTTAAAAGGATAATTTAAATTACCTAATTTAAATAGAATGAATTTTTTTCAGGGTTTTTTTCTATAATGTCCATCAAATTCCTGTCAAAAAAAGTACCTAATATATATTCAAAACAAAAGCAAATGAATTATTTTGGAGGTTGAATTTTTCAAATCGCACTGAATATTTAGAAAATGCATTAATTTCAACTCTTCTTATTAAATACTTTTGGTATGAGGAAAAATATTCAATGTTGATTTTTTTCCTGTCAAATTTGAAAAAGTATGTGTTTATTATATTTTATATTAATAACTGCATTGTTTCTTTCCTGGTATGAAAAAACAAAAAACAATTGGCTTTTACTGAATTATTTTTGGTAAGGTTCGGGATGAATTTCCAAGTATATGAGGGTGGGCTGAAAAGTTCATAGGCTGACTGTGAAGGAGCAATATTAGAGCTGTGAAATCTTTCATGCATTAATTTCAACTCTTCTTATTAATAACTGCATTGTTTCTTTCCTGGTATGAGGGAGGGCTGAAAAGTTCATAGGCTGACTATGAAGGAGTGATGCTAGATCTGTGAAATGTTGCATGCATTAATTTCAACTCTTCTTATTAATGGCTGCATTGTTTCTTTCCTGGTATGAGGGAGGGCTGAAAAGTTCATAGGCTGACTATGAAGGAGTGATGCTAGATAGGGCTGACTATGAAGGAGTGATGCTAGAGCTGTGAAATGTTGCATGCATTAATTTCAACTCTTCTTATTAATAGCTGCATTGTTTCTTTCCTGGTATGAGGGAGGGCTGAAAAGTTCATAGGCTGACTATGAAGGAGCAATATTAGAGCTGTGAAATCTTTCATGCATTAATTTCAACTCTTCTTGTTAATAACTGCATTGTTTCTTTCCAGGTAAACTGAATCTGACTGTTCAAATGTAACTAGTAGTGACTTCTCTTGAAAAAGAAAAAAAAAACTGACATCATAGTATTATCAAGTACCTGCAGAAAAAAGGGTTTAGTCTCCAAGAACATTCATGCTGACATGGTTGCTACATTAGGGGGTGATGCAACAGCTTTATCAAAAGTGCAAAAATGGGCAGCTAAATTTAGGAGGGGAAGGGAGAGTCTTCAATATGACCCAAGGTATGGATGTCCTGCAACTGCCACCACTAAGAAAAACGATTGTGCTCGTCACATGATGATGGATGACAAGCAATTGACTATAAATCAAATATCCAATGCTATTAGTATATCCTTTGAGAGTTGAAACTATTCTGTACAATGAATTTGGCATGACAAAGTTTTCTGCTTGACGAATGATGTCCTCTGATACCTGGTGAAAAGTGCATCTGCTGATCACATCATGGGAAAATCAGACATTGTTTGAGGCAGATTCCAACTGGTTTCCTTGAATGTTTCCTAATCTAGGATGAGTGTTGGGTTCATCACTTTGAGTCAGATGCAAAGAGACAATCCATGCAGTGGAAACACCCCACCTGACCAGTTCCAAAGTAGGTCAAAGTAGTTTCATCTGCAGGGAAGGTGATGGCCTCAGTTTTTGGGGATACAAAAGACAGTGTGCTTACTATCTTCAAAAAGGCCACACCATCAATGGAGAGTACGATGCCAAATTGCTGAGGCAGTTACAAAAGGCAACCAAGATCAAACACCCAGGTTTGGTTTGGTTTGGTTTGTTTTACAGCATATCAATCTCAATATGTTATTTAATGCTGACAACATTTTTATTACTGATAATATTTTTTTTTCTTCAAAAATGTATTGCTGGTAATAATTTTTTCTTCGAAAGTTTATTGCTGGTAATAATTTTTTTATAAAGTATTTTTGGTAATAAAACCTATTTTTACACTTTCATAGCCAAGCACTCAGGAAAACTGATGAAAGGCTCTTGTTTCATCAGGACAGTAGTTTAAAGGGCTGCTATATGTGACTGTGGCTTTGAACTGATTGATCACTATCCACTGTTCTCCTGATCTGACTAATATCTGTTCCCCAACATGAAATAACTCTTGACTGGGAACTAGTATTACAGTGATGATGACATCATATCTGCTGTTGATGACTTTTTTTGACCAACAGCTTGAACAGTCTTTTTTGAACAATCAGATGTCAATTTACATGGAAAGAAACAATGTAGTTATTAATAAGAAGAGTTGAAATTAATGCATGCAAGATTTCACAGCTCTAGCGTTACTCCTTCATAGTCAGCCCAACTTCATATTCCCCATTGATAGATATTAAATATATTTTTTTTTATTTACTGGAACATCTTCAGGGATTTTTCTTTATAAAACCCATCAGTTTATAATTGAGCTGGCTAGATGTAACCATAAATTCTATGCTGACAGTTTCTTTTCTCACATTTCTTTCCAACCAACTTTAATCTTCAAAAATTTAAATGCAACGTCAATCATGATCGATTATTCTCCTGATTACACTTTCCTCTTCCCACTCCTTATTAATATTTCTGTTCCTAATTTTTCCACACCCTGTAACTGCTTGTCTTAGAGGCTTTACTGCCTTGCAAGGGATGATGCCAACTTAAAAAAAAAAAAAACTGTAAAAAGAATTTTATGAACAGCCCTCGGGATATATAGAAAAGGGGATGAAACTTCCCTGCTTTGAGCATTTCCACAAATTTTTCTAATAAAGTAATCTATTCTTAATGCAATTTAGTCATTAATGATAGATACCTCCAAAATCTGTGCTAATAAAACTTAAAAACGTATTTAAAATAATTTGAATGTCTCCTTTTTGGTTTGATTTGAACATTTTGGCTCCATTTGAAAAGATAATAGCGTAAAAGCTGTTATAAAATAAAATAAGACATATCTCGGCTGATTTGCAGGCAAATAAACTAACATACTCAAGAGTGAGAGCCGGATGTGAACGGGACAAGGCCCCATCACAAAATGACCATTATCGCCGTTTACGCATAAGCCCGATGCACGAGTTCCGGTCGAAAAATAAAATATGATTTTAAAGTGTTTCTATTTTTCGACCAATAAAAATGCTTCCCTCCTAATTATACTCGTCGTTTTTCGAGCCTGTGAAGCCATAAAAATCACCATAAAAGGGGTCACACGGGGAAGTACTAGCAGTCAACAGGAGGCCGGGGAAAAGATCTGTCACAGTCAGTCTGGGCAGTCAGTAGAAGGAGCACCACGCCAACCAGTGAGAACTACTATGAGAGATCAACCCAGATCAACAGCTGGCCTATGAACTATACCACAAGGTAGCTGTCCCAAAACCACACGTTCCTATTGAAATAAATCATGTAAATCTATTTCTACTGTTGTCGTATTTCTTTCTTGCAACCATACGCTTGTCTATAACAAAGCTAATTCATAAAAAAGAAAAATAATTTTACACATTTTAGTAATATTTTAAGACATTTTTAAAGCATTTTTCCAGTCTGTCATTTTAATTGAAAAATGATGACAGAAAATTCAACCCACTTTAAAATATTTTAAAACATCAAATATCTATTTTTTAAATAATTTCGATTTGTTTTTGTTTGTGTGATTACATGCAGAATTTCGGAAGTATGGATGCGCAAACTTGTAAATCTATCATTAAAAGGTGACATGTTTTAAGGATTGTCCTCACCTACAGTGAATACTTATGAACACGTTCGGCTGTCAATAAGTCGCTTAAAACGTCAGAAAACAAGATCATGTCATTAAGAAATGTTTGTATTCAACTAAGTCATATTAACTTTTTAAATTTGCTAATTTTTCTCAGATAACGCTTCAGAAATATATATATTTTTTTTGCAAGATTTTTTAAACCGAGAATTAACTTTTGTTTACAAATGTGTCAAAAATGGCCGTTTTGATAGATTTTACTGAAGAAAAAATCGATTTCAATCAATATAATTCCTGTTTGAAATACACAAATTATTTTGCTTACTGGAGATAGTAAATTTTAAATCCTTTAGCTTTAAATTAAAGCTAAAATTAAAGCGTCATGCTTTTTTTTTATTTTTAAAACTTTACATATACCAAAATGGAAGTACCTAAAAAGCTCAAGTTTTTAAAAATCCAGTTTTCAAAATATCTAGCAACGAAATCAAATCCCACCTCAATTTATATTTTCATTCTCTATTTTTCCATTACTGACAACGAATTTAAACGAAATGAAAGAAATGATGAAGCAACTCAACAAATAACGATTTCTTTTTTTAATCAAAATTATTTGTATTATTATTCCACTTACCTTTCAGACTACCACGAAAAAAAAGACGATGATTTCTTTGTGTTGCATAATTTTGTTGGGATTTCTTCGTTAACTAATTTTTGTATTGTTTGTTAGTTCATATATTAATTGAAGTAATAATTAATGTCAAAACTGAATGATATAAAGATTAAGAAATTATGAAATAAAGAAAAATCATGAGAAATTAAAATCAGCCGAATAAAAACGGTGTTAGTCAAGATTTGGTTCCTTATTCTTACAATCTTTCAATTTCTTCGCATTTACGCGACAAAGTTAATCAAACAAAAAGTAGATGCATGACATTGCTGAACACCTGCCAGAATTTGGATGACAAATTTAGTCTAAGCATATAGTACCAAATTTTCAAAGTCTCGATATATGCTAGTTACTGCCAAAATTTTTTGCTAAAGACGATTTTTAAATTATGACTGTCACACTGTTATGTAGGTTTTTATTTGGAAGATAAATAGCATGAAAACTAAAAGCTATGGAATCTATAAAAAAATAAAATCACTTTTTTTACGTAGTTCAGTATGGTTTAAAGACACTTTTATTTAAAAACAGTCTCCTGGTTAATTCATCAACGATCCGCGATTTTAATTGAAAAATGATGACAAAAAATTGAAGATATTTTTATTTATTTACCCAGTAACAACAAAAAAAAAAAAAAAATTGCTTCATTTTTTTTTAAAAATTAAATACAGAAAAACTTTGTCTATAACAAAATCATGTTAGTAATAAAAACCCCACAAACCTTAAATGTGACAGAAAAATCAGTTCTGGACGAAAACGATGCGAGACTATAAGAATATAGGAAAACATCCATCCCAAGCATTCACACAGACGTGCACACATTCAGACACTACAAATACGAAAAAACATACACGCGAAAAGAAAGCCTCCACCAGAGAACTGAGATCTCCCCACCTAATAGAACTCTCCGGAAGTAGGAGCAATAAAGTCCCTTAAAATCACTAACGGAACTAAACCTTTTTCTACTCTTGACGTACGGTTATGGAATAAAAAACTAAACACGTTTTGTCTCTGTGTTATAAAGGAACCCCAGAAAACGCAACATGGTGTCAGCAAAAGGATTCTTTAGTTTTTTCTTTTCTCTTCCAGTAAACTTAGCTAGGGTGTGTTTGCTCATTGGCCCCCTTTTATTTCTGTCTCTTTTTTTCTTTAGTTTAACTCCCCATTCCCATCCCTCGTTAGGTGGTCAGTGATCTCAGTTCTCTGGTGGAGGCTTTCTTTTCGCGTGTATGTTTTTTCGTATTTGTTGTGTCTGAATGTGTGCACGTCTGTGTGAGTGCTTGGGATGGATGTTTTCCTATATTCTTATAGTCTCGCATCGTTTTCGTCCAGAACTGATTTTTCTGTCACATTTATTTAAGGTTTGTGGGGTTTTTATTACTAACATGATTTCGTTTAGTTTCTTGTAAATAGTTTATAACCATTTTTTTTGTATATACAGTATTGGGATGTTTTTAGCTTGTTGTCATTTATTCCCTTCCCTTCACAGACAATGATTTGTACATATGGGGACTATTTAGGATTTTCATTGAGACAATTAGGTATTTTTGTGGATGTAGTAAGAAAGGTAAGTATGGATGTGTTGTTTTGGTGCTAGGATTATTGTTTTGTATGATTGGGTCAGTGGTTGTGGCTAGCTAAGTTATAAATTAACACAAATGACGATTGTTCTTTTTCCCCCATCCCCTTTTACAGCCTTGTGCCACATTTGCTGTTCATTTACAGTAATAAATATCGTCAGAAGAGAATGATTTACAAAAAAGAAAAACTGAACGTGTTGTTGCACAGGATACGTTTTTTTTTGTTTTGTTTTTTAAAAAAAATTCATTGACTAAAATTAACATACTTTATACAAGTACTTGACAAAAGCACATGCATGTCTACCACCATTAAGGTAAGAATTTTCAAAATTCTTGTTGACATTTTCAAACTCAGATCTTAACATGGCAATCTCCCATGCTCCACCACTAAGTAGTGACTAGCTCCAATCTGGGGAAGGAAATAGATAAATTTGAATGAAAAGCAATGTTACACTCCAACGGGCCACTCATGAATTTGGGCAGGGGATGAAGGCGAGGAAATAAGTGAGATGTTTGTTTTTGAGGGAAACAAAGAGAAATATGTGGATAGCTACATAAACAAATTTAAAACTTTTGTGAAGCCCAGGTTGAACTTTTGAGTCTTCTGACACAAGCTCATGAGATATCGACAAGAGGCTAACGAGACGGCACATGCCTTCCTAGAAAGGTTCCAGCAACAGATAAAGTTATGCTGGTGGATCACTTTATATTTGGAATAACCTTCAGATCAATACAAAAAGTCTTATTAAAAAAAAAAGAAAAGAAGGGATTTAATGATTGCATCAGCTCTAAAAGTAGCAGAAATGGATGAAGCTGCGACCAGACAAGTAGAAGGTATTTGCATCCCGGCAGAAACGGCAACCATGCATGTGATTAAAAACAAAAGCACGAGGAAATGCAGACGCTATGGTATGGACCACAAAGTGGGAAAATGCCCAGCAAAGGGTGAAACTTGTATGAAGTGCAAGAAAATTGGCCACTTTGAACATGTGAAAAAAAGAACAGAAACGTGGATAAGTTTCCTTGGTGCCAAAAGAAAGACAAAAGCTGACAAAATGTACATACAACACTATAACAGAGCAGTAGTGGTGATGAATACACCAATGACATGTATTTCCATGTGATAGAAACAAAAGATACAGACAAAGTAGAGCTACCTAGTAATGCAAAAGAGGCATATGTAAAACAAGACAAAACAGGTGGATGTAAAACAAGACAAAAGAGGCATATGTAAAACAAGACAAAACAGATGGATGTAAATGCCAGAATTGTTACTGTAGCCATGAGCAACTGCCTATCACTTGAGGTATTCAAAAAATCTATGGGGTGTGCAACTAGAAAAGACTCCAGTACATCTATTTGCATTTGGGGGTACTGCAATAAAACAAGCAGGTGCATTTCTCCTTACAGTGAGACACAGGGACTCATTCACCAATACCACATTCCATATGGTGAAGACAAAGAAGCCAAGGTTACAGACATCCATAAAACTAGGCTTGGTAATATTCAACCTAGTTGTACAAATGGACGACCTTAACATAGCAGAATCTGGGAACATTTTGAAAAGAGCTCAGATCATACCTGGTGAAATATCATAATGGCAAAGGAACCAACAGTTCCTCAGACCTGCCAGGAGAGAGTCAAATAAACCCGACCTCAACATTGATGGCAACCACCCACAGGCAATAACAGGCTGAACCGAGGACTATAAATATGTAGCGAAAGGGATACGCAGCACATAAATTTGGCGGAGCTTTATGCGATGCTAGAATGTGTAAACATGTCATTAATGTGGGAAGCGAATATACTGCAAGGAAACAATGCACCATAATGGAAGCAGTCTATTGGTACAATGTCACTCCTAAGGATAATGTGTCGCCGCTGACTTCCCCTGCCAACCTAATTCATCGCTATCACGTCCACGTGTATAAGGGGACGTGCACCGTCCAATTGCGGTTTTCATCCAGACATGATCGCCCACGTCATATCCACTCTGCTGCTTGGGTCTATCTGGCGGGGGTGCATCGATACCCTTCAGTCTTACCCGACGTAGTGTGTTCTCATTTTGTGGAAAGTTGGTCAGGCACTTCCTGGGGGAGTGTAGCGAAAGGAAAGAGATACGCAGCAAATAAACTTGGCGGAGCTTGATGCGATACTAAAAGGTGTAAACATGGCATTAATGTGGGAAGCGAATATAATGCATCTTCACACTGATCTAAAGGTCCCCCAGTGGGAAGATGCAGTATATTCGCTTCCCACATTAATGCCATGCTTATACCTTTTAGCATCGCATCAAGCTCCGCCAAATTTATGTGTTGCATATCTCTTTCCTTTCACTACAAAATATTACCTATGCAGTACTAACCAACTAATCTTAAATAAAGGGAGATGTTCTATTACCTAGTAATCTTTATTAATAGAACTCTCCAGAAGTAGGAGCAATTAACTCCCTTAGTCACTAACAGAATTAACTCCCTTTTTACTGCTGACCTTCATGGAATAAACATGTGTAAAGCTTTGCTTGTTGTCTTGTCTCTGTATTATAAGGGAACCCCAGAAAACAAGCAGCAGAACTACCCATCCAAACAGAACCTCAATACACAGAAACAGGTCCTAAAAGAATTTCGTAACTTATTTGATGGGATAGGGTGTCTAATGGGAGAAGAGACTCCAATATACCACCAGTTGTCCACCTACCATAGAGAGTCTCCGTATCACCGAGAGACAAATTCAAAGCTGAACTGGAATCTCTTGAGAAGCAGAGGCATCATATCACCCATCACAAATCCCTGGGTAAACTGATTTGTATGTTTCTCCAAGGTGAATGGATCGGTTAGGTTATGCCTAGTCCTGAAAGACTTAAGCAAAGCCAGACAAAGACTACACTTTGTAACACCCACATAAATATTACCTATGGAGTACTAACGAACAAATCGTAAATAAAGAAAAGATGTTGTATTATCTAGTATTCTCCCTTAATAGAACTCTCTGGAAGTAGCAGTAATTAATTCCCTTAGTCACTAACAGTAATAACCCTGTTTCTACAGTTGACTATCATCAAATAAACATGTGTAAAGCTTCACTCATTGTCTTGTCTCTGTGTTATGAGGGAACACCAGAAAACGAAACAAAACCTGAAAAAAAAAAAAAAAAAAAAAAAAAAAAAAAATGCCTGAAGTATTCAAATAAGTGAAAGTGGTTTAGCTCATGTTTAAATAATATTTTTTAATATTGTATAACCAATATTTTTTATTCTATTGACCTTTTTATCACTTAGTAAAATTAATATTTTTCATTAATAGGCTGGCTAATCAAAAAAAAAAGAGACAATTCAAAACTGTTTATTTTCTGTTTGATCTTCCATACAAAAATAATTTAATTGTTGTAAAAGAAAAAAAACATTATTTTTAAAAATAGTTCTGATGCAAAAATGGCAGTAAACATTTTTTTTATTCTTGAAGCACATCTTTATTTCATAAAAATGGTCCCTTTTATTATGAAAAACAACAAAAATTTTAAAATTGCACTGAAAAATTAGAAGTCAAGTTTTCAAAAATAAATATTATACATTGTAGATTTTCACTGTCAAATCTGAAAGAAAATAATTTGTTTTATTAAATTATGCAAATTGGCTTTCTCTACCAATAAGTATTTTAAAGTTTTATTGAAGCTTTCAGGACAAATTTTCAAGATTTTTTGATTGGACATTGCATAAAATTTTACTGCAATAACATCTTTAGGCATTGTTCTTTGTAAAAAAAAATTTAAATGTTTGTCATCAACCTCCAATTTGGAAAGTGTTCATGGTAAATCTCAAAATGGAGATGTTTGATAAAAAATAAGAAAATTCGACAAGATTTTCTAACCAATTCAGTATACAATTTATTCATGAATGAATAAGAACTGAAAATTTTGTGTAAATAGGATCATTCCCTTACTTTTGGTAATTATTTTAAGAACAGTAAGAAAGACATGCATTTTCATGTTACATGTCCCTTTGCATATGGGCAACCCTGGCAGTTTCTTTTCAAGATTCTATTCCTATGTCTTTCCCATTTTCTTCTCTGATTTGAATTTATGTAACAGCATTAATCTGACATCTCTGATGTATAACTTACAGTATGAAGGAAGTCAAGTATAGCAGCAACAGGTATTAAAAATATGAAGTTTAAAGTTCTGTATTCTAGAATTAAGATTGTCTAATGAAACAATAATCTGATGGATTAATGCTTTGGTTCTTGAATTTGTTGGCATACTATATTTGAACAGTCCTGATTCAGGCATAATGGAATCAAGGCAAACAGTAACTAAACAGTATAAAAATAGGACGCAAAACATCCCTTAACAGTGACAATAAAACAATCTACCCATGTAGATTAAATAAGAGCTTCTCTTGTCTTCCTTCCTGCCAAAGTGAATTAAACCTTCAGGCCATTAAGTTTATTGAAATTTCTCTTCAGTGTGAATTTTTCTATTGATGGGTGAAGTGCCCTTACTCAGTTTATTGATCAAGATCCTGTTTTATCAATATGAATTGTGGTATTAAATCCCAAAGGGTGATTAGCAAAAGACTTTACAAATAAAGGGTGTTCCACTAACTTGCACAGATTTCAAATGTGAATTAAGTTTCAGCATCTAATGATTTTTTTTCTTTTTCTTTCAGATTGAAAAACTTTAATCTTTGGCAATTTCAACCATGGAAGATTAAAAATCAAACATGTTAAAGTTATCAAAGGCAATTACGAAAATGGATGTTCAAACAGAAATGCAAGGAGAAGTTCCTAGGTTGCATCATCTCTTGAAATAGTGAAATCAATTGGCTACCACGATCGTGCAACTTGACGCCTTTAGATTTCTTCCTTTAGGGTCATCTCAAAAGTAAGGTCTGTACAAACAAGCCAACAACAATTCAACAGCTGAAGGATGAGGTAATAAGGCATATTGGTGAGATTGAGGAGCAACTATGCAGAGATGTCATCAAAAATTTTCACCATTGAGTGGAGGCATGCCATTGAAACCTTGGAGGACATTTGGGTGATATTATTTTTCACACATAATTGCCATGACTTAAATAACATGATCCAATAGAGAAATAAATAAATTTTCATCATTAACACTGATTTATTTACTGCTGACTTTGATCCATCTTAATGAAACACCCGTTTATAATGAAATAATATAAGTCCACTTAACTGAAGTCCTTGGTGTTGTAGTAGAATGTTTTACATACTCATATTAGTATGGATCTCATAACTGCAAGTAACGTCCTGTCCCTTGCAGATCTTGGCAGAAAAGAGGAAGAGAAACAGAAGGGAATAGCGTTCTTTGAAAATTGGTACCAACATATTCTTACTAGTGATTGGTTGGTTTGGAAAGGTGTATTGACCAAGCAAATATGCTATACATGATTTCTAGAGAGTGTAGCTGACCAAGGGAGATAACTCACTTTACTAATATATATTTTCTTATACACTTTCCATTCCTGCAACATTCTAAATGAGTGAATAGACAGTGGAGAGTCTTTTCCCACTTTGTCTTTGGTCATGTGTTAAATACAATTGTATAATTGTAAATGTAAAATAAAAATTCTAAAATAAATGGGTTTGTTCATGTCACTGAAATTATCTGGGAATAATTGGAACTCTCCTATACTTGTCCTAGGATAGTGAAGGAAAGGATTTAACGGCTGTTTAGTGAATATGAGGCATAAAATGATGATACTTGACATTCCAGTAATATTCTAAATATTTTCTAAGAAAACAACCTCTTCAGTATACAATTCATTAATGAATAAAAACTCAAAAAAAAAAAAAAATCATTAAAATTGAATAATTCCTTGATTTTTTGTAAAATTTAAACAGATGTTTGGTCACTTTGGTGGAACCTAGAAAAAAAACCCACCATGAATCATTAACATAGATAATTGCAAAAGGCATTACAATAAAAATGAATTAATATCTGAAACTGTCTTAGTGTTTGTCTATATTTCTGAGACATTAGGTTTATAATACTCAGAAGTTCATACCCAGATGTCCTCAAGATGGATAAAGGCGTTGGTTAGATCCAGTGACAGACCCAAAGAAGGTGAGTTCAATTCCTGGTTAAGGCAGTGGAGAACTTTCAGAGGGAAAATTAGCAGGAAATAACTGATAACTGACATCCATCAAACATGGCACGTGGAATTAGAACCCCAGCGATCGAAATAAAGGATTCGGTTCGAAATTCCAACCACCTGAAGAAGGCCGGAGCGTACAATGGCCGAAACGTTGTGACAAATATGGCGACAAAGATGAGGACAATAGTCCGACTAATGTAAATACTGTGAAACTGTCTTAGTTTGAAATTGTGAAAAGAATTAAATGTCACTTGTTTTTGAATACTGTGAAACTGTCTTAGTTTGAAATTGTGAAAAAAATTAAATGTCACTTGTTTTTGCAAGACAAATATGCAAGCCATAAACATTGTCAGATCTGGCTGATTGTGAAAGCTAGAAGCCATTGTTTATAATCCCATTTGCCCTTTCTGACTTGATTGTAAATTAGCTGAGGTCAGTTTGCCTGAACCTGGCTATGTTTGTCAAGAGGATGAGATCATCAATACTCTACTTTCTTCCTGTATATGTATTCACCTGAATCTGGCTGTGCGTCATAAATGAATTGAGAGGATCCAAGCCATTTACTGTGGGAGAACATTTTGTTCCTCACACCTTTCAAGACCTCATATCATCTCTGGCTGAATTGGATGATAACGGACATACTTTCTGAAAGTCAAGATTTTGTAGAGAAAACGGAGAAAAAACGAGTATTGTTTCAGAATATAGCACCTCATGAGAGAGTTTTGTGTTAGATCAGAATCAAAAGGGGAAGGTAAACAAAGTTCAACCATAAAGTAGATACATCAACTGGTGTCACTTGGCTCCTTTTCACAAATGTATAGAAGGCTTGATTTTGAAACGAATCCAGTGTCGCAGTGGGAGAATAAATCACTAGGCCTTTTCATAATATACTCACAAGACAAGGAAATCTTAGATGAATAATCACTATATGAGTATGTCCCTGGTTGAATCAGATACACACTTTGAAGCAAGCAGCCAACCAGAAGTGGCTTCATAATGGCGAATTCCTTGGCCGGATATTTATAAGCATGTTATGGCTAAAATAGTGATTTAAGGCAGCATTGAGTTGAGAATATGAGACAGAAAAACTTTGAGAAGATATATTGAAAACCAAAATGGAGCAAAAATATGGATTCAAACCTATGAGATGAACAAGGCTCAGAGAGGTGTGGAACCTGGGAAAATTTAAAGATTCCTGGGCTTACACACATACAAAGAGAATTGCTGATGGGTATAGGTGTTCCCAATAATGGTATTCTAAATTTCCAGGAACTGGTTTTATGAAAGCAGGTAATCTTTAGGAACCTATTCTACTTATTTCATCTCAATCTAAGAATGGAAATAAATCACTTTACAGTATCAGAAAGAAACCTTTTACTTATTAAAATATTTCCAGATTGAAATTCTCTTCTCATCACATTTCTCTTCAGACTCTAGCGACATCAATTGTTTTATGGTTTCTTAGCCACAAACTGAATTGTTGCAGGCCCAAAGATCCAATGAAAGACCTCTCTATGACTAGAAGATATTCCACATTTTTAACTTCAAGACCATTTCTTTTGTCAGAATAAATTATATTTATCACAGAAAACCCTCTTTTAGCCACCACAAAACTTATAGCAATAGTATTAATTATATTTTTAGCTCTTCGGCTAGTTTTGGGTACAACATGTTTATGATAATTTCTTGGGGCATTTTCAGTGTAATCATGAAAATCATTATCAGAGATCTCATAGCAAAATACTTTACAAAAGTCTAGTAACTTCTCTTCAGCATCTTTCTAAGAACTATAGATTCTTCCATATTCCAAGAATCTGGGTTTATAATATTAACTAATTCATGAATTTTATGAGAGTTATTGCTTATGCTATCACAATCTGTTAGTCTTAATCTCATATTTATTACCACTGCATTGAGAAAGAGGTGGTCACTGAATAGCCATTAATTTCAAAGATTCGTTAAAGGAAGTGATAATTTTTGGTGAATTTGTTGCTGAATTTTCATGTTTGGCTTAACTTTCTCCATCAACAACTATTTTTTTTCTACACACTATTATCCATTTGTCTTTCTTTTTTTTTCTTCCATGCTGACTGCTGCTTATTTTTGTGGTAGATAGCACTTGTCAATTAGTTTCACTAGGTATGAGTGTAGCATAACTAACATTTTAGACCATCAGCTATTAATATATAAGATTATTTTTGGATAATCAAATAACCAGTTTGTTAAGCTTTTATAATTTTAAGAATTGGTTTGTGCAAATTGATAGGGTGCCACCACTGTGTATTCCCCCAAATTACTCCCATTAATCCAAACTGGGATTGTTTTAAAAAATCTCATCTGGTTTAATCCCATTCTGCAAAACTTGCATTATTTCATTACTAGAGTATGGCCTATATTTCACTCTGGTTCAGGCCAAGTCTTTACATGGAGGATTGCTGCCGACTAGGGATCACTGACTCCGATCATGGAAACAGATGGATTCTAAAAATAGGTAGCCAAAATGCTTAAGTTTTGTTCTGGGTCACGCTAATTGCAGTCAAAATCCATGCTGCTGTTAATCTTTTGATGAGCACAAAGAGATTTTATCAATACCACCAACACAAAAGGGAAGGAACTGACTTCTTCCCATGCATTCCCACTAAGGATTACTATCTAAAGTACAGTATCAAAGCAATATCACTGCCTCAGGTCACTCTTCTGTCAAGTAGAGTGTCATACCCACAATCTAATGTTGCATAATCCTCCTTATATATCAGCATAATAAACCTGTAGTTTAGTTTGACAAATGTTTGTGATTGTACTTGGCATCTGCCCTTATTTCTGTAATTACCATCCAAGACGAGAGAAAAAGAGATACCACCCTCTCACAGTGGAATTCAATTTTGCTGTGAGATACACAACATTTTTGAAAGAAAGTCCTATCAATAGGAACTGCCATCAGGAACACTATCATACCTATACAGTCCTATAAGAATATTCTGATGGTGTTCAAGCCCTCATGATTGAGGTCTGTGAACCAGTATAGCTTGCCACAAATCAAAGGAGGTGGTATATTTGGTGCCATGATTACCATGGATAGATGATCACTGAAGTGGTTAAAATGATGCTGTGACCAGTAGAAGGATCAATAATCAATGAAGTGGTTATAGCTTTGCACATCGAGCTAACTACAAAAGCAGCACATGTTGTTTCCACATGTAGATCAGGAGTTAAAGGTCATAAATCAAATAATACAAAATGGATGCAATCAAATTTGGCTAAAGGTATTTTATTGTTCAAAGACCAAAAAGAAAAAACAAGTGCACCCTCTAGAAAACATGAGTAGTGATATATCCTAGGTAGTTAAAAGTTGATGCATCTAAATGGAAGTAAAGAAAAAGACACATATTCATTTTTAGTTTTGTTTCCATGAAAGAAAAAAAAAAAAAAAATGCTGAAATATGCATTTGCTTGGTATACAGATTTCCACTTTCTGTACAATAAAAGTTTCTGAATGTTGAATAAGTCCATAAATATCCTTTCAGCCAATTAATATTAATATTTCAATTAAAAAACAAAACAATACCAAGGTATTTATTTTGTATACAGATTTCCACTTTTCCCTACATTCAAAAAGTTTCTGAACATTGAATGAGTCCATAAATATCCTTTCAGCCAATTAATACCACAGTAGAAAACCTTTTCGTCAGTCAGGAAGGATAGAGAAAATATCTCTATAAAAACAAAAAAATACCGAAAACATCTATTTTTGGTACAGAGAAAATATTTTAATTTTTGCCGATAATTTAAATAAAAATGTGCATAATAAAGAAGATAATTTTCTTCTAAATTTTGTTATTATCTATTGAAATATATTTTCATTATCTTGAATGTATTTCCAGAGAAAAACAAATAAAATGTTAACTTCCCTTGAGTATCATCCACTCATTGTTTTTTTTATAAAGGAAGATTGTCTCTCCTTTGTGTTTTTACATATTTAAAGCCTTCTCAAAACAATGATTTCTCTTCTGTGAATATCTACAACATAACTTTCAAAATTGGAACTAATGTAAACCTAACTTTATAGACTTCACACAATTAAGGTTATATTCAGCCAATGTATTGTTCATTGTGGGTGTTAATGCTCTCCAACATGTATTCCACAATTTATAAAATAAAATGTCACGTTCATTTGTTATTAACTGCTTAGAATTCATGTCACCTCAGAGTGCAACTGATTTAGCCGTAGCCATTTAAAATGAATATCAAAGTATGGTGACCATACTTACCATTACCTCTACTTACTGCTATACCATGATTTTTAAGACATCCCTATCAGTTATTACAATCACTATAATCTGAGCTGGCAGGTGTTTTGGTACACTATTCAAACTGAATCCCAACATGGTAAGGCAGGTTTTACCACTTAGCTGATACATCAACAAATTACTGCTTACTCACCCGTAAGCATGTAGATGTCAAATCTGTTAGGTGAATGCATTAGCCATTTATCACCATTCCCTCAACATCTCTCCACAGATGTCAACTGCATTATATATGCAGGCAGTAATAATGCAGACCACAAAATATGACAAGAATATGGTTTCTGGCCAGTGTATTTAGATGTAGGTAAAAAAAAAAAAAAATAATGTTGACATCCCTGAAAATACAAATATACAAATTTCACAAGAACAATGCTTCTATCATGTGGAGAATCATGAATGGTGCACTAAATTTGACTTTTCCACAAATGTAGATCCACAAAATTCACATGGATAAGGAGTCTGTCTAGTGAGTTATTGTGCATACACTCCAAATGGGAGTACTATGAAAATAAAAATCCCTCAAATTTATGAGAATATGCTCATTATATGAATGTGGCTTCAATGAAAATGCAAATCCACAAACGTCACAAGATTAGGGTTTTACTTACAATATCATCGTTTCTATTAAGGGAGCAAGTGCTCTTTACACGTTGGTACCCAAGCTTCATTTCCCTTGTTGTTCCAGGGTCCCAACACTAAAATCCTCTTATAGGGAAATAAGGAAAACAATGAATGCAAAGGAAGCTGATAAAAAAAACAAAAGAAGTAAATACATTTTTGTGCTGAATGTGAAGATAATCCTTCCCTTTGCCTTGAGTATTTTAATAAGAGACATATAAAATAAGAATCAACTTTTCCTAGTGGTGTAGCAATGTGTGCTTTTATGTTTTTTTTTTCTTTTATATCTTTTCAAAAACTCAGAAATTAGTAATATGATTTTTTTAATTTATTAGGAATTTGATTTCTATTAGATTAGAATTATTCTTGAGTTATTTTAATGGTTGTAGGCATTATTTTGGTTTCCTAATAAAGTATACATTTTTAAATTTCATAACGTTTTGCCAATTAAATTTTCTGTTTACTCCATCTTTTAATTTATCTGAATGCATCATGCAACTGTGTATGTGAAAATAAAAAATGGTCCCAAAAAACAACAGTAGAAATTTGAAAAGGAACACAAAATAAACGACAAAAAATAAAAAAAATATTTAAATTTAAAAAAAAAAAAAAAAGTGAATCTGGTGTACCATGATCTCATAAGTCATCAATCATATTTCACTCCCAATAATCTTCATAAAACTGAAATTGGAAAAAGACCCACGAAAGGTTCATGTGGTAGCTAATGTGTTAACAAGACTACCCTGAAAATGCAAATGCTCACTTTTCTCAATACTATGGTTTCTCTCCAGAGTGTATTCGCTTATGGCATACTAAACTAGACTTCAATGAAAATGCAGATTCACAAACGTCACAAGAATATGGTTTATCTCCAGTGTGTGTTTGCATATGACGCTCCATTTGTGAAGTTCGCGAAAATGCAGATCCACAAATTTGACAAGAATATGGTTTCTCTCCAGTGTGTGTTCGCATATGGCATACCAAATGTGCCTTCCGTGAAAATCCAGATTTACAAACTTCGCAAGAATATGGTTTCTCTCCAGTGTGTTTATACATATGGCACACCAAAGCTGACTTCAGTGAAAATGCAGATCCACAAAGTTGACAAGAATATGGTTTCTCTCCAGTGTGTGTTTGAATATGGCGATTTAAAGCTGACTTCTGGGAAAATGCAGATTCACAAAATTCACAAGAATATGGTTTTTCTCCAGTGTGTGTTCGCATATGGCATACCAAATGTGATTTCACTGAAAATGCAGATCCACAAACTTCACAAGAATATGGTTTTTCTCCAGTGTGTGTTTGCATATGACGTTCCATTTGTGAATTTCGTGTAAATGCAGATCCACAAACTTGACAAGAATATGGTTTCTCTCCAGTATGTATTCGCATATGACACACCAAATGTGACTTTCGCGAAAATCCAAATCCACAAACTTCACACGAATATGGTTTGTATCCAGTGTGTTTATACATATGATTTACCAAAACTGACTTCTGTGAAAATGCAGATCCACAAATTTCACATGAATGTGGTTTCTCTCCCGTGTGTGTTCGTTTATGGCACACCAAATATGACTTATGTGAAAATGCATATCCACAAACTTCACAAGAAAATGGTTTCTCTCCAGTGTGCTTAAACATATGACTTACTAAATATGACTTCCGTGAAAATGAAGATCCACAAACTTCACATGAATGTGGTTTCTCCCCAGTATGTGTTCGTTTATGACACACCAAATGTGACTTCTGTGAAAAGGCTGTTCCACAAACATCACAAGGGTATGGTTTCTCTCCAGTGTGTGTTCGTATATGACATGCCAATTTTGACTTCACTAAAAATGCTGATCCACAAACTTCACAAGAATAGGGTTTTACACCATTATGTCTATCCATATCTTGCCAAGTAAGTCTTGCTTTTTACAAGATTCACAAGAAAATATTTTCTCTATGTATTTGCTTACTTATGGCACACTAAATCTGACTTCATTAGAAAGATTTGTAAACTTCACAAAAATATGGCTTCTAATTTTTACACATATGTAACAGGTTTCTCTAGTAAAGATGAGCCACTCATTTCAAAGTACAGATGTTTTTGCTCAGTACTGTTCACTGTGATGCTTTTGAAAAACTTTCATAACTTTTACATGAATAATGAAGCATATATTTCTGTGTTCTTGATGGAAAGTCAAACTTCTTGTTTTCTTTCAGCTAAATTCCCAATAACAGTTTTTAGGAATAACATGATTTTCTGTTCAGCCCAAACATCTGTGAAGAAAAAGTAATGAAAGATATATTAAAACTAACAGTGAATAATATATGAAATCAGTTTATATTGTAATACTTGTAGATATAAAGTCTAGTTTAGAATAGCACAGGAACACAATACAGAAATCAGAAGATTACACAATATATCAATGGTTCTATCTGCACAAAGATGTATAAAAAAAATAACAATATCAGCAAAGTTTAAGTTGCACTTGCAAAAAAATAATGCATCAAAAGGATAATTTTTCTCTTGACACTGCAATTACTGTATTAATTCTACAACAATGTTTACTTTTTTAAAAACTATGTTTAGATGTTTAATAAAACACTAACGTATAAAAGGAATACGTCTATATTTCTGAGATGAGGTATTATGTACAGTATTTACATTAGTCGGACTATTGTCCTCATCTTTGTTGCCACATTTGTCACAACGTTGTACACTCCGGCCTTCTTCAGGTGGTTAGAATTTCGAACTGAACCCTTTATTTCGATCACTGGGGTAGACTGTTCTAGTTCCACGTGCCACGTTTGATGGATGTCAGTTATCAGTTATCTCCTGCTAATTTTCCCTCTGAAAGTTCTCCACTGCCTTAACCAGGAATTGAACTCACCTTCTTTGGGTCTTTTCAGTTCCCATTGATCTCTCCATTTTGGGCATATGAACTGATTGGCAAATAGCTGAGAACTTGTCAACCATTCCAAAAAACACAGTTGGCTTTGCCATTTGCTTTGCTTTCGGTGCTTAATAATTTAAGCCAGAACAAGATTTTTTCAACTAAAAAGATTTCAGTACATCTGTCCTATTCCGTCAAGCAAAATATATTTTTATTTCAATCTTTCTAGTTTAACACAATCTAACTTTCAAAAATTAACATGTAACCTTTAAATTAAAAAAAAAAAAGTTATATTTAATAAGAGGGTAAATATTTTTGCTTTTTTATTGATATGTCCAATGTGAATTCAATGCCATTGAAAAAAAATAAACTTAAAATGAAATAACTAGGTACCAGCAAAATGGATGCCTTTTTTCTGTAATGAAAGCAAAGATCAACACACATGTTTTAAATTAAATTCTTTAAATTAAATTTTCAATACTTATTCTTTAATGAATGAATTTTATTAAAAAACTTAGGGGAAATATTTTTTGGTGGGTATGTTTCAACCCCATCTTCTGACTTGATAACTCATGTGTATATTTTAATCTGGAAGTGTTCTTTCAATTTTGTTTTTAAAGTTATATAAAGAAAAATTCCTGGAACAACATGATACCTAGGGTTTAAAATTTTTAAAAATGAAAAATCTTTCTTGAAGCTTTTATGTCAAACTAATGAATTAAATGTAATATTTTCAAGTAGAAAAATATTTTGCTGAATTTCAAAACTAATTTGCATTGATGAGAAGGTTTTAAAAAATATCAGATTTTAGCCATCTGTCAGCATAATGTTATTCTCCTTATTTAAAAGTCTTTCAAAAATAAAATATACTTTTCTGAAACATGATCTGAGGAATATTAGCTGATTTAAAGTTTAATTAATTTGATTTGAAGCAAATATTACATATATATTAAAATATCACAGAGATGCATTTTTTTTAACACAGCGGTAGATGTTGACAGACAGCCAGAAGTTTATCTAATTTCTTTCTATGGAGGACATCTGTAAAAATTACTTGAGGAATATAATGTGAGTGCCTTTTTTATATCATTTTTAATTACCCAGTAATGTTAAAAATTTAGGAAAATATTCTTTGTAATCTAATGCTTTGTTGAATTTCAAGCACTTTGGCTTTAAATTTATTATAGTTACTGCTCTTCTGATAATGTTGTGTGTGGATGTCCATATTTACAAAAATCAGCACATTTATATATACACAAAAAAAAAAAAATTCATAATCCTTTTTAAAAAGTTGGGGATCACTGAATTGTAGTAAGCATTTGTGATTAGTAAATATAGTTTTTATTTAATAACAATATCATCTAATTGCTACAAATCAATGCAGAATTTTAAGATATAAAACTTTATAAATTATTCTAAATTAAAAAAGCTGAAAACAATTCTTGTAAAAATTCATTATTAATCAAAGATTTTTTTCTTAAGACAATAGCAGATTTTTGGTAACTGAGGATTGTTTTATAAAAAAAAAAAAAAATTAATGATTTAAATCCTTCAAGGAGTTTTGCATAACTAATATAGATACATCCACTAATTCATGATACCTAAGGTTTAAAAGAAATTCTTTAAAATGCAAAAGCTTTCTTGAAGTTTTCGTTTTAGCTTTAATTGAAAGTGAAAGGATTACACTTACTATTTCCTGTAAGCAAAATACTTTGGTGTATTTCAAACAGAAATTCTGATTGGAATTGATTTTTTCTATTTAGTCTTCTTTCATTGCAATTCTTATTGTTAAAAAAAATCATTCAAAAATAAAATATACTTTTCTGAAACTTTATTTGATAAATATTCACTGATCGAAAGTATAATTAATCTTATTTGAAACAAATATTATTTACTTTAAGTTTAAAATAACACAGAAATGCATTTTTAAACCAAACAGTAGCTGTGTTTTTAAACAATAGTAGCCATGTTTATGTGTTTGATGAGTGATGGCAAGTGATAACAAGGTGACGACAGGTTTATTGTTTTTCTATGGAACTCTTATCTGTAAAACATAATTTAAAAAATGTCATGAGAACCTTTTTTATTTAAGTACTCAGTAATCTTAAAAATGTTGGAAAATATTCTCCATCTAATTTTAGGAATATTGACTTTAAATTTAGTATAGTCCTCAGTCTTATTTTCTGATAATCTTGTTTACAGTTAACTATAATTTTAAAAAAATGAGCATGTTTATATACATAAAAAAGTTTTAATTTCTTTTAAAAATCTGTTACGTGAGTGGCATTAAGTTTTACCGTTTATGATTAAGAAATATAGTTTACACTTAATAATAATACAAATTAAATGGCTGAAATTAATACAGAATTTTAAGATTTAAAACTTCACAAATTTTTCAAATTAAAAAAATCCTGCCAAAATTTTTTTTTCTTAAGACAGTAGCATCCTTAATATATCTTATTTATAAAAACAATTAAAACCTTTCCTAATTAAATAATGCTATAGTTTTTTACATTTTTCATTTTATGATTCAGAACAGATATTTGGTAAATGGTGTTCCTGCTCGATTAAATTTCTCCAAAGAGTCCTGCTTTTAACTAAATATCAAAAGGCTGAGGTTTTAATTTCTCAGAATTTAATAAAATTAAGTAAGCAGTGCATGTGTGTGTGTGGTGGGTAATAGCTTCATTAAAATCAGACAATTATTTAATTTTTGCAAGAATTCTGAAATTTTTTTACCATGAAAAGACAATAAAATTTCCTATAACAATTTATAGCCCTTATCTCCCCATTCATGCAAAAAAAAAAAAAAAAAAAAAAATGAAAAAAAAAACCCTAAACTTAACCTTTACTACTCTAATTGTTCTCCCTACCACTGCATTTTTTTAGTGTACAAAAACAAACACCTACTGTTATAACTTTCTCTGTATTTTGTGTGTAGATTTATTTTTATTTTTTTGTATACTAGTAAAAGAATGGCTGAGTAATATTATTATTATGTAATGCATTATGTTTTGCATGCATATTTTGAGATTGAAAAAAAAACTGAAACACAAAATAAAAACAAATATATTAATAATTTAACATGCTTTAACTTTTATTACTCTTTGTGGAGTTCTGGGGTGTAATAAGAAGCAAAATGACGAAGACAGTATTCATTTTGTCAAAAAGTGACATGTTTTCCTCATGTTTACATACAAACAAGACACCAGTTTGGTCTTTCTTTCACCTAACTAGAATATTTGTCTTATTGACAAATAATCATTTTGTTGTTTATAAATAAACAAAATAATTCACTATCAGAAAGGCTATCAGGTATATCGACAGTTGGCAGAAGCTTCCATAAAATTAGTTATTCATGGATGATAGTAGCTGCAAGTGGTCATCAACGTTTTCTTTCATGTATTGATGTGTGGTTATCCTCAATTCACTGAGTAAAGCCTTCAAAATCATTGAATCAAAGAAAAACTCCTGAATAAAGACTTCATTGGATGTTGATGCAGCCATTTTTGTTTACAAGGAAAAAAATTAATGCAGGTTTAATCGATGTTAGAACTTGTGTAGAGTCTAACAGAATTCACAATGGCATCAGAAAAGGGAAGTTTAGCCTTGTTGCAAAGCCGTAGTAGGTGATTTCCAGCTTAAAATACCAGAAATAACAGTTGACAAGTCTTTATTTACAGCAACCATCTCCGGGTGACAGAATGCGCTGCAAAGGAAGAGCATTCTAAGGTGACAATTTTTGCCTCCAGTGCAGTAAAGGTTAATAAAAACAAAGTTTCATCAAAATGTTTATGTTATTATTAAGAGGAAAGACTAAAGTATTTTAAATTATTTTATTAAAGTTTTTAATCATTTCGGGCATGTTCACAATTTTGGTTAAAAATCATTCCCCCCCATCATCAGCAGTCAATGTAATATTTATTGGTGTTTTAGTGCCCTTTTGCCCCTGCCCCAGGTGTAAAACACATTGATTTACAAATTCTTCCAAAAATTGAATAATTGTCATATTTTAATGAAATGGAAGTTCAGGACTTATTCACAAGTGAATGAAATTATTTTTGAAATTTTTTTTTTTTTTTTTTTTACAAGTTTATTCTTTTTTTGTCAGGGTTATTTTGATAAAAACATGCCTATAAAGCTGAAGTAACTAAAATTCAATAAAATATTAGGTTAGGTATCTCCATCAGATTGCAGGAAAATGAGCATAGCATGATAAAAACGGCCTTAAACTTGACAAAAGCAAAATTTCATCATCAAAATGTTTATGTTACTATTAAGAGGAAAGAATGTATTTTTAAATTATTTTAAAAAATTTTTTCTGTCTTTTTAGAACATTCTAACTTTTGATTAAAAAAAAAACCTTTGTTTCTCTTCGTCGGCGGAAGTACTAAATAACAGCAAATTTTTGTGCATTTTTTTTTAATGACAGATATTAATTTTGAAAATCTTGCAAAAATAGATATAATTGTCAGATTTTAATGAAACTTTCAGAAACTCTTCAGGGATGATGGAAATTATGTTATTTTTTTTTAAATATATATATATATATATATATATATATATATATATATATATATATAATATATGGGTATATCTCTACAGCATTTCAAAAAAATAGAGCATAGTCTGATGAAAAAAGACGCCAAAGTTTATGAAAACAAAATTTTATTGTCAAAATGCTTATGTTTTTATGAAGAGGATAGACCAAATTTTTTTTTAATTATTTTTAAAAATTTTCCATCTTTTTTAGAATATTCTAAATTTTGATTTAAAAAACCTTGTTTCTCTTTTTTTCAAAACATGGAGTAGTAAATAACATAGATAATTTTAGCGCATTTTTTTGTATTTTACACATTAATTTGGAAAATCTTGTAAAAATAAAAATAATTGTCAGATGTTAATGAAATTTTCAGAAACTATTCACAGATGATCGAAATTATTATAAATATGTTTTTTTTTTTTATTAAAGTCATGGCAGAAATATTTTTTTTATATTTATTAACACCCCATATCTAATTTTATGAAAAACTCTAGAAATTCGTACCATCGGTTTTTAGTGATTACAATAGTTAAAGCACAAGGCTTTGAAGAATGTAAATCATGTTTTTTTTTTTTTTTTTTTTTTTTTATTTTGCCCCCGTACCTGAAAATCAGCTCTGAATTGTAACATACAATAAAAACAAATATACTATTTAATTTCAAATGCTTTTATTTGTTCTTATGAATATGGACAATATTTTCTGAAAGCAAAAACATTTTTCAATGAAAATTGAATTTTTAATACAATTATTTCTTATTTCCTTTAATTTTAAATCGATTTTTAAAAATTTTTTCATTGAATTTTTAGAAATATCATAAAAATTATGAACACCACCATCAACCTTTGTAATTGTCTTTCTTAGCTCGTCATTGTCTAGCGATTTGAAAATTGTATAATTTGGACCAATCAGATGATCCCCAGTAATTAAGAAATGTAATTATGTTTTGATAAAAAGCGCTTGAAATGTTTGTCATTAAAAAGTACGGAAGGTCACAAGCCATAAAACGTCACGTGGCATGAGTGTAAGCGCAGATGTCATTATTGTTAAATTCTATGTTTTGATAAAACATATTTTGATAAAAGTTATGGTTTAAGCTCCAGTAATAAAATAACAAAATAAAGGAAATTGGAATTCTAATTTTTTGTTTTTTATTATTTACTAATTACGGGGTAGTACATAAGCTGATTCACGTAAAAAAAACGTTACGTCACGTATGACCATCCGTATGATAACTCGAATCTCACATTAGCTATATGTGATGACAGTCATCACTCAGCACTTGCAAATTGACAACGATGTTAAGATCGCTTACTTTTTTTTCCTCGAAAAAAGTAAGTAAAAGCTTCTTTCAAAATATTTTAAATAATTTGCTAATTTTAGTCAAATAAATTTTGAAAAACGTAGAATTGATTTTTGGAAAAATTATAAACGAGGATTTTAACTTAGTTTACAAAATTTGAAAAAAATGGCTGATAGCTAATTTTTTTAAGTAATTTTGATGACAGAAATAAACAACATTTTTAACTAAAATTTCGGACATGCTAAGAATGAGTAATAAAATTTTAAAAATAATCAAAAAATACTTTGGTGTTTCTTCTTAAGAATGATATATATATTTAAGCCGATAAAAATTTATTACATCAAATTTGAGGCCGTTTTTTTTTTTTTTTTTTTAGCGATTTCGTGGAGGTACCTAAAACCCACCCCCATAAATAATTTTACGAAAACTCTAGAAATTCAATGTTGAAGCACGCAAGTCATTATATTAGTTAAAAGCACAAGCCTGTGAGGAAAGTAAATCATGTTTTGTTTTTTTAAAAATCGGACCTCATCTACCTAAAAATCAGCTCTGAATTGTAACATACAAAACTCAATAAAAAAAAAAATTGGTTTCAAAATTCTTGCAACAATCAACAAATAATTGTCTGATTTTAATGAAGCTTTCAGAACTTATTCACAAATGAATGAAATTATTTAAAAAATTTTTTTTTAGAAATTCTTGGTAATTATTTTTTTTAACGTCTGTTACCCCACCCAACCAATTTACTTTATGAAATTTCGAGAAATTAATTTTTGTAGCGCGTGAGGTTTATATTAGTTTTTCAATGTAGTATACAAGCATTTCATAAACACGGGGTTTCGTTTTTCTGACGTGCTGATTGATTTATTGGCAGCCTAATGTGTTGACAGCTAAAGTATGGTTGACCAGAAATTGTCCGAAATTTACGCTTTGTTATTTGTTTTTAACTACCTAGTAATTTTTTTAAAAAAATTAACAATATTTTCAGCAATTACCTCATTTTATTGAAATAATAATAAATATACCTTCCAGGGATTTCTTTACATACCTGTAAAAAAAAACAACAAAAAAAAAAAAAACAGGACGAACATCCGCTACCAAATTAAAAAAAAGAATGCACGAGAAAAAAAAAAACTATTTTCACTGTGATTTTTAATAAAAAAATTAAAATTAAACAAAAAATTATTCAGTAAATAGAAGATTCATTCATTATTGAATAAGAAAAAGGCATCCATTTTGGTTTGATGCACCTAATTAATATTTAAAAAATATTATTTCTTTAAAAAAATATCTAACATTGAAATCACGCCTCAACGAATTCTCATTATTCATGGTGTTCATTGCAAAACAACAATAATATCAAATAAATGAAGAAACAAATCATTAGATAACAGTTTCTATTTTTATCAAAATTAATTGTTTTCTTCCACTTACCTTTTCAGACAATGAGAAAAACAAAACCGGGTGATTTTTTTTTTTTTGTTCAAATAATGCCAATGGTGTTTGGATTTTCTGTCAACCTGTCCAGTTTTTATCATTTGTTCAATTCATATGAAAAGCGAAGCAAATGTCATAAAGAAAGAATTACGAAAAAACACAAGAGAAAGTTAAAATTACTTTTCAGAAAATATATTGCCGGAGATACTACGAGGCAGAAGAAAGAAAGTAATCGGTGTTAGAGAAAATTTAGTTCCTTGTGTTTAAAATTCTTCGATGGCATTTTTTTTTTTTTTTTAACCAAAATTGGACGATTTTTTTTTTTCTGAAATGAAAGCAAAAACTTGCTTGCCACTGTTTTAAAATATTTGTCAAAATCATCATATTATCCTATTCAAACGCAATGTTGTGTATTTATTCATTAATATTTGGTAGCTCCAAAAATGAGCATACATGATAAAAAAAAAAAAAATATGTCCGAAAGTTTCATCATGAAAAATCAAAATATTTAATGTTATAAACAGAAGCTTATAATTAAAGGATTTTTATGCAATTTTTTTTATAGAACCTGTGAAATTTTTGGTTAAAAAAAAAACCTCTGACGTCAACGTGGGTCCATAAATAAATTTGTATAGGAAATTTGAGTGACATAAATTTTGCTGTGAAAAACATTGATTTGTAAATAGCAAAAAAAAAAAAATCAGATATAAAATTGTCAATTCTATTTTTTTTTAATGAAACTTTCAGGATTTATTCACAAATTAAATAAATGAAATTATTTTTAAAATGTTTCTTTTTCAGAAAACCTTGGCACACGCAAAAAACGTATAGTGTTTAAAAACCTTTTTTTATGGATATTCAATCAAGTAGCTGCTTTGTTTTTTGTTTTTTTTAATTAAACAGTCTCTTTTATCCAACAACAGCTACCGGCCTGAATATTCAAGAAATCTTTAAAGAAAATATGCATCCACCAGCAAGATTTGAACGAACATCCCTTATTGGGAACTTTCATTGGATCTGACGTACCTAACTACTAAGTCTCACCTAGGACTTATGGTCAAACAAAGCCTGAAATAGTACTTTTTGAAAACACACTCTCTGCTAATTCTTGAAACATCTATAACTGCTATGATTTTGTACCCGAACGTACACAAATTTATTTTAAGAAATGGATTAAATCCAATATATTGTCGGAGTTAACTCCTCCTTAATTGTCCAAATTGTTCACTAGGGTTCACTCTCCCTACATCATAAATACTGGGCGATTTCTTGCCTCATTCTCTTTTTCTTCATTTTCAGTGAACACATCTACACTGTAAGCTCTCGCAGAAGATTGTGTCTTCCCATTTGTGGGAGACAACATGAACATTATATATACATACACGTATGTACAATCATTCACCAAAATAAAAACTATTTATGTTCACACACAAGCATAAATGTTAATGTCTATTGTAAATTTTGTTGTTTAATGTTTAATAGATATATTTGTTGATATATATACATTATTTACATTATTCGGACTGGGGTAGACTGTTCTAGTTCCACGTGCCATGTTTGATGGATGTCAGTTATCAGGAGATTTTTGTGGCCTAGCATATGTGCTGATTCCTTAAGTTTACAAATTTTCCAATGGTGTTCCTGAGCCGACCAAGCATACAATATGGGAACCAGTAATAAGGAGTGCCAGAGAAAAGCAAGGATAACAACAAAGTTGCAATATGAGCTCTGGTAAAAACATAGAATGATAACAGCAAAATTGCAATATGAGCACTGGTAAAAATGGTTGCTGAAGACATTAGGTTTATAATACCCAGATGTCCTCAAGGACACATGGCACAGTGGATAAAGGCGTTGGTGTAGTGAACGAGATAATCAAAACCCCGAAAAAAAGTTGCATTTTTGTGTGCGATCTCTGCGGGAGGATTGCCAAAAAAGTAGTCAGCAAAACTCTTATAGCGACTTACCTCGTCAACCCGCTGGAACGCATTTCTTCTACCGTTGATAGCGGCAGTCTAAAAGGCAAAATGATATGCCCAGAGCACCGATCAGCAGGTGGCAGCGCCATGGTGACGAATGGCTGGGGTCGGAAATTTTGACTTCAATTGGTTGAATAAATGCGTCTCTTTCATCAGCCTTTTTTCGTCGATATTGACAGCACGGGCTCTGGTCAACAATTGATTAAGCGTCAGGTCTTCCATTCTGGATGATTTGTGGAGTATCTGCAAAAACATGACTGGGCAATCCATTTCCCGGGTTTAGACACACTGGGAAAGTTAAAGTGAATACCACTTATCCGACAGACATACAGCTGGTCAGATCACAGCAGAACAAGGCCGATACTTTAACAAGGGTACCTGAAAAATTCTTGACGCTATTAAGAAAGAGGTAGAGCCGGTAATAAACATGTCTGTGTAAATCAGCAAGCAACTATTTTCAGATTTACTAAAATCTTTTGCATTAAAAGCGGCGGACATCCGGTGTAAAACGGACCTTATATTTTTGGAGGCACATTTATCCCAAAATCCAAAGCTGCTGTCAGGGCAGTGGTCAGAGGATGCAAGGAGTGTCAGTCCATCGACCCAGCACCTGTGCAATGGCAAAAAAGGCACGTCTCGATTTACGATGCTTTCAATGTCAGAAAGTAGGTCATATTGCCTCTAAGTGCCCAGGAAATGGAATGGGGACGCTCGGTCAGCGCAGGGTCTCTTGCATTGAGAGCAAAAAAGTGGCGCTCCCTTTGATTAATTACGCATCAATGGAATAACGCATACATCGTTAATAGATTTGGCTGCTCGGTCACTCACCAACAGTTGGATTTTTTGCCGACAGTGGAGCAGACAAAAGATGGACGAACTGACGGCTGATGGAAAGGCTCTCAGACGTGGGAGTTGGAAACATCAAACTCAGTATTAACAATATGCGCCCTTTTGAAAATTAGATTATAGAGAACTGAACGAACATGTAGACACATACACAGCTCATGCTGATGTGTGTGCACAAAAATGAGAGAATGGCGAACGAAGGGATCCAATGTCTCTGTGATTGACCTTGAAAGGCCTACTTGCAGGTACACGTGCACGGTCACTGTGGCCATTTCAGACGGTGATCCTTAATGGGGAGGTACTGCTTAACCCGAATGGGATTTGGACTTAATGTGGCGCCGCCATCATGAAATCATCGTGGATGCTGTGCTATCTCAGGATGAGACAATTGTCAGCGACGTCAGCCTACATTTGGCGACATCTACATCAACGAAACCTTAGTACCTGTTTTTTCACAGGTGAGAAAGCATCTTGCTGACTTTGGGCTCGAATGTAAAAACCCAGAACGACTGGAGGATGGTGCTCGGCTTGCAGGTCTGGGGAGCACAACTGATTTTTACTGGAAACGTGGGAAGCTCCGGACATTCCCAAACACATGACCCGACGCAGCGTGTTTTTCGTTATGTGGAAAGCTGGTGGGACATTTTCCCGTGGGCAGGTGGATCCGCATTGCAACTGCATTTATTAAACGTGAGGGTGACTGCTGTCACTTCCGGCTGGCATGACACAACAAATGATGCTCCCCTTAGACACATGATAGCGGAAGTCATTACTAGGGTGCGTCAAGACGACCCTTACGTGGTAAATGGTGCGTTGACGGATGTGAATTTAACGTCTGGGTCGAAAAGCTCCTTTGCAACAGGAGTGTCTCTTGAAGTAGGTGACACTGTCATGGAAGATGCGTGTTGGTTGCGTCCCGAGAAGGAAAATTCGGGCATTTTTGGCTACGGCGTTCGTGAGTTATTTTCCTGACGCGTATCAAGTGATTTTCTTTCTTTGTGTTGTGAAAGCCACAAATTTGCTTTGAGAACGCTTACTCTTCAGTTGGTTAGATCCAGTGACAGGACCCAAAGAGTGTGAGTTCAATACTAAGGCAGTGGAGAAATTTCAGAGGGAAAAATTAACAGGAGATAACTGACATCCATCAAACATGGCACGTGGAACTAGAACAGTCTACCCCAGTTCAAAATTCCAACCACCTGAAGAAAGCCGGAGCGTACAACGGCCGAAACGTTGTGATAAATATGGCAACAAAGATGAGGACAGTAGTCTGAATAATGTAAATAATACCTCATCTCAAAAATATAGACATATATATATTGGTTTTCTTTATGGTAGATTCAGTAGTGGACCTTCTTCTATCAGGAATAAACATACGTATTCCTAATTTAACAACACGTAAACCCACAGTCCGCTAGAATATTTTATATTTATTTTGTTTAAGTGTTATTTTTTTATGGATACTCATATTCAAGTAGATGCTCTTTTAATTAAACATTTTTTTTTTTAGCCATCTACATATGTTAGATCCAATGATGCTTTGCCATAGGTTTGAATCCTACTGGATGATGCATATTCTTCTGACACAAAATATTCAAGCCGGTAGATGTAGTCATATTTGTATCTGTATATATAACTAGCTTAAAAGCAGCTCCATCGGGTGGCATTTAAGCTAGCTCCTGTAGAGGGGCCTTTGATTGGGCCTTCATCACAATAGGCAGGGAGGAGGATATGTGATAGGCAACAATAAACCACAGAAGAACTCAAAACTGATCACTGCATTTAACTATTGCAGTAATATTTAAACTTACCTTTTAAAAGTTCAACAACAATTCTACTGCTGCCACTTACTTTAAAGACAATTTGATGTGTGCAGGTCCTTATTTTCTGTACAAACAATTATTTTTATTTCCTGAGTGACTTTTGCTGGATTTTGTAATTAATTTTGATTATTCCCAAATCTATTTCCAACTTATAAAAATTATCATACAAAGAAATTGTTGCAAACAATCACTTAACAAAGAAAAACAAATCTAGTAATGAAAACTTGGGAAATCAAAATTTTAGGATTGCAGGTCTGGATCCAGCCTGGAATATTTTTAATTTGCTCACAGAGTTGGCCTGATTCCAAAATGGTATATGTTGGGTCCCGGCCTCTAAGAGTAAAGTTGAAAAGGTGTGACACAGTGACACACTGACATTGGCATTTATTACAGAAATATAATATAGGAGGAGTTTATGGCCTAATGGTAAACAATATGCAAAATTAAATCAGTGAACAGAGTTCAAATTCTGGCCAAGGTAGCTTGTGTTCACTTTGCACCAACATTTTAACTATTTTAACACATTTTATTTAAAAAAAAAAACAAAAAAAAAAAAACAGTTAAAGCATCTTTCTCAGAAAATATTTTGCTCGTAAAATTCATATTCATTGGAAAATACAAGTTTATTTAATCCATGTAGAAAAAATACACCTTAAAATTTTTACATCAATTTGTCTTGTTTGCATCTCTATGCATAAATGTTTGACTTATGAGCATGAAATTTATATTAATTATATTTTCTCTTGTCATATGTTTTGCTATTATGTTTTCATTATAATTTTCAATGAGAATTACCACAAACCTAAACTGAAACAAAAGTATTTGTTTTGGAGGTGGTGGTGGGAATTATAGTTTCTCTATTTTCACATTATGTTTTCATTACAATGAATTGCTCCAAAGTTAAGAATGTGTGAATCAAAAATGAATCAGTGATCAGAGTTCAAATTCTAGGTAAGTTATTTTATGTTCCCTTTGCAATTTTATTCGAAAAGTTTTAATACATATTTACTTGTTCTGGAAAATATGAGTTTATTTAATCCATGTAGAAAAAAAACACCTTAAAATTTTTATACTGATTTGTCTTGTTTGCATCTCTCTGTATAAATGTTTGACTGATCTGCATGAAATTTATATTATATTTTCTGTGATATTTTTGCCATTGTGTTTTCATTATAATTTTCAATGAAAATTACCCCAAACCTAAACTGAAACAAAACTAGTTGTCTTACTGGTGGTGTATGTAGGGGAGAGGGATCTTGAAATAGGCTTTCATCAGTTGCACAGTGAGTTGTCCCAAAGATAAGAACGCCATGAATCAGGAAAAAATTAACAAATGTACAACATTCATTGCACCAAAACTAGGAGGGGTTTATGGTTTAATAGTGAAAAATATGGAAAACTGAATCAATGAACCGAGTTCAAATCCTGGGTAAGGTAGTTTAATTTCCCTTTGCACTTTTATTTCAAAAGTTTTAATGTATTTTATTAAAGACTCAGAATGTTAATATTTTGATATACAATAAATCAAAATGCACATTTACCTTATTCTTGAAAATACATACCAATTTTTTTTATTTTACCTATTTGCATCTGTATATATAATTGTTTGACAGAACTCCATGAAATTTATACACATTATATTTTCTCTTGCAACATGGTTTTGCCTTTGTTTTAAATGCAAATTTTAATCAAAAAGCAGATTCTTAAATTTCAGTTATGACCAGCAGCATGGACCTATCTTTGTAAAGTGTGCCTTCAATTTGTGGATGACAGTTGAGGTAGTATTGTCCTCTAGTCAAGCTATTTCCCAGAAGTTTGAAAGGTAATCAATAGTACTAACTAGCAGCATGGCCCGGCGTTGCCCGTGCTTGATTCAAAAATCGTACGACTCATACAGCAATCGCTATCACTTGACTTAAAATACTTTTGCCCTTCCTTGTCTTTAAAAGAGTGCCCTTTGCCATGCTGATGTTGCTACATGCCTTACTTCTTGCCTATCTCACACTGCCAATTTTTTCTAAAGCTCTACACTAAACATTAAATCCGTTATGAAAAAAGAACTAAACAAAATGAACACAAAATGATCAGCTTTAAAAAAAAGGACTCGTAACTGGAAAAAACCGAATGAAAAAAAAATGTTAACAACAAATACTTTTTCACACCCAAACCAGTTCTGCAGAATCAGAATCAACGTTGAGTTTAAGCAAGCGAATGTGCCAATTGGAGTAAAGTGCTATGCAGATTTAAATTTTTCCCACTTGTGATGAATGCAGTTATCAATTTTTTTGCAAGCTAGTTAACATTCATGTCAGTCAGCTGTTGGCTTTCATGCTGGCCAATAGAATCTTCCTGCCTATTTGTGGCAGCCAGCTATAGGCTCTCACTCTGGCCAGTAGAAAATGGCTGCAAACTACATGAAAACTGCCATAGAAGCATGAAAAAATTGGTTATTTCCACTATCGATGGAAGTTGGAAAATGCAAAGTCGGCCTTGGCCTTCCTGCTAACTTGGAGCATGGGCATGTAAATTTTGGTACAAATCCATCGAAAATTGTGGCCGTGCATTTGTTACACACACACACACACACACACATCCTGCCTTTTATAGATAGAGATTTCACAGGTAACATCTTTATATTGGGTAAAAAAGTTTGACAAACTTGATAAAAATATGATTTGTATATTAACATGTTCATTTTTAAATGATAAGTTTGTAAAAAGTATTGATTACCAAGATTTAATTTTATAAGCAAGCATGTTCCTGGCAAACTAAAATCATGTTTCAGCACCAAGTTCCTAGCAAACTAAAATCTATATAATCAACAAGACTATTATATCTGTCAAGTGTGTAGCATTACTTTACAAATATGATGTAATTGAAAATGATACATTACAGATTAAACAAAAAATATTTTCTATTATGTACAAAAATGTCTTCAAATCAATTACATTTGCAAACACTGACCCACACATTCATAAGAATATAGCTTCTCTCTAAAGCATAGATGGCAAACAACTAAGCCGCAGGTCATGAACTGACCCACCATCAATTTTTTTGTGACCTATAAGGAGTCAGTGACATAACATCATGAAATATGGCTCAGCCAATCAAATTTAGCATTTTTAGTGTTGTTTGTGCCTTCTGTATACCTAAATACGTTTAGCTGATACTCAATCAATTTTATCATGTTTTGTCATTCTGTTATATAGGAATAAAGTGTCACTGCTGACATTTGAGTTTGAACATAGATTGCCAGTGAGCAAACACAGGCAATCCCATTATTGAATTATGTAGACCACTTGACCATAGAGGAAATGCATATATATAGGAAGTAGCTGACAACTATCACCCTTTCTAGTCTATCCTCTATTACTATTCAGATCCCTATTTCTACTCTATCCTCTTTTAATATATGGACCACTATTCTCTATACGGATTACTATTCGAGTGAGCATTATCGAGCAAGTACTATTAGTGTGAGTGCTATTCAAACGCGTCTGACACCAGTATTGTTCAACAGCATTACTATAGTTGTAATCTGTGATTACAAAGTCTCTACTTCAGCGAGCATTTACGAAAGTGACAATGAGTGTTCACTGACATCACAAAATGTTCAAAAACTTCTAAACCTCACCCAAAAAGAAAAGCCATAGGTGAACATTTTTGTGACAAAACACTACCACTTTTTATAAATCTAGAAAAACCAATTCAGATTTCAGTCTTAATCTTTATTTTTTTTTAAGATAGCCTAAAGCCAAGAAATGGAAAAGTTTTAAACATGAGGAACCAAATTTTCTCTAATATTGCTTACTTTCTTTCTTCTACCTCTTAGTATCCATGTCAATTTATTTTCTGAAAAGTAATTTCAACTTTGTCTTGTGTTTATTTTTACTTTTTTTAATTCTTTCTTTGTGATATTTGTTTTGGCTTATAATGGGCTAAAATGATCTGGTAGGGATACAATCACAAACTTAAATTCATGAAAATAAATTTGATGATTTTTACATTAATTTACAAATTTTACATGAATCTTTTGTAGTTCAAACTCAACTCAAACAATAGATAATAAAAGCTGGTTTCATCTAAAGTGTTTTCACAGAGAAAAAGGAACCAATAAGCATATGCATGAATGGGAGTGAATATTTAAAAAAAAAAAATGTATTTGAAAATATATTAAAAGTAGAATTAATGACATATAAATTCAAATTAAAAAAAATTAAAAAATTCTTGTGAAAATTCATTACTCATTGAATTTTTTTTAGTGTCTATAATATATTTTCTTCATAAAAACAAAAGTTTTTTTAATTAAATGGTGTCTTAGTTTTATTGCAATTTTTATTTTACAATTCAGAGAAAATTTTCTATAACTGTTTGACAAAAAAAATATTCTTGATTTAAATCCTCTGAGGAGAAGTCTCTTTATAACAAATAAACATTTACTTAAGCATAAGCTCTATAAAAAAAGAGTTTCTCAAAATTTCACAAAATGTGGGTAACAAATGAACAAAAAAAAAATCTATTTTTACCAAAATTTTCTAAAGAAAAGAAACATTTTAAAAATAATTTTGTCTGTGATTCCTAAACGTTTCCTTAAAAACTGGAAAGAATTTCCAAATCAGTGTTTTTCACTGCAAAAATTTCCCATACAAATTTATGGTTCCTTGTTGATGCCAGAATAGAATTTTTAACCAAAAATTTCAAAGTTTCTAAAAAGAATTAAAAAATTCTTTATAATTCAAATGTTTTGATGATAAAACTCTGTTTTTATTAAGTTAGCATCATATTTTTCCCTCATGTATGCTAATTTTTAGAAGTACCTAGTATTTTCTCTCCAGTGTGTGTTCACATATGACACTTCAAATGTGACTGCACTGAAGTCAGATCCACAAACTTTACAAGTATATAGTTTCTCTCCAGTGTGTGTTTGTATATGACCCACAAGACATGACATCAATCAAAATGTAGATCCACAAACTTCACAATCATGTTTTTTCTCCAGTGTGTTTGAATATTGCAAATTAAACTAAGACTAAGAAAAATAGTCTCTTTCTCTCTTCAAATACGGTATCCCAAAACTGACTTCCAAGAAAATATGGTTTCTTTCTAGAGTGTTTGCATATGTCTCACTAAATATGATCTATTTGAAAATACAGATCTATAAATTTCCCAAGAAATGATTTTCTCCAATATATCTTTACCAATAGCATGTTTAATCCAAGTTCATTAGAAAGATTTGCACATTTCAAAAGAATGTTTTATAACTTTTACTCATATGTAACACTGCCTTTGCCAAAAATAGAATATTTTAACTACCCTTATTCATCAACAATGTTTGTTGTTTTAAAAGGTAATGATTAGAATTGTAATAAAATCTTAACATATGAGCAAAGAGAATTTATACATTTTTTGTTCTTGTGAATGTACAACAAATATATTAAACACTATTAGATTCTTTATTTCAAAAAATAATTTTATATTTACAACATTCTAAAAACTAATACAATGCAATATTTATCATTTACCAATTTATATAGAAATGAAAACATTTTCATTCATAAACATTTATTAAAGTATATGAACCAACTATAAAGGAAATTCTTAGTATTTACCATTTTATAAAGTTCAAATCAACTGGCAATTAGATGTTTTGCCAACCATTCCAGTAAATAAATAGTGTAAATAAGCAATCTAATCATGTTTATTACTTGTTAATTCTCAAGAACAAAGGAAATGTATAAATTCACTTTCATTATATGTTGCGGTTTTATTGCAATTCTAATCAATTTTTAAAACAATAAACATTGCTGAGGAGGGAAGATAGTTAAGAGCAGTGTCAATGGAAAAATCATCGTTTGACACTTATATTTTTTTTTTTGCTGCTATGAAGGTCCAAGTTCACCCAACAATTATTTAAAGGAATTTTAAATAAGGTTCAGGTATGTTTTTTTTCTAACCTTAAATGGTTAATTAGTAAAAACGTTAATTTCCTACCAAATGTATGAAGAAAAAATGAACTTCATTTTATGACATTAACAGAGAAATTAAACTTAAATTCTGTGCCAGACAATCTCTAACTGAAGTCTCGTCATGCATAGGGATGTGGATTTCTGACAATATATATGCAAATATTTTAATTTACTCTATTTCTGTAAGCCATTTAGGTGTTTATTTGTGGTTATACTGAATCCCAAATGTTTTAATAGATTTTGTTAAAAGACCCTGAAAAGGAATATTCCTAATACTTTCTAAATAAAACTAAAATTGATATTAACCCAATTCATGAATATATGACTTTATTTCATTCATGTAAAAATAAATAAATAAAATACCAATTTTTTTATATGTACTGTTTGCATCTGCATTTATAAATTTTTGTCTATTCACCATGAAATTCATATACATTATATTTTGATACCTTTTGCCATTATTTTCTTAATATACAGGGTGTTTCAAAAAGAATATGCCAAAATCATTACACTGTTTTTTCAGGTCTATAGCATTGTAGTGGACTGAATCAGTGGTTATTTGATAGAGTAGTTATCAAAGTTTGATTGGGTGTCAGTTTCACCGCTGTCTTTAGTATAACTTCCGCTGCAGCTACAAACAGGTCAAACCTATCTTGACATGCTCCAAAAATGGCTATTCACTTTACTGCAAGCAGATTCGAATGACTTCATTTTTCAGCAAGATGGAGCACCACCCCATTGGCAAATCGGGGTTAGAGCTTATCTGAATGAAAACGTGCCTCAGCGATGGATTGGGAGGAGAGGTGCTAAAGACCTTGTGCTCTGTGCTTGGCCTGCCAGATCCCTGGACCTCACTGTGTGTGACTTTTTCTTGTGGGGGGTATGTTAAAGACCAACTTTATGTTCCAGTACTTCCAGCAAGTATCGATGACTTGAAAGATCGAATAACAGCTGCAATCAACACGGTGGACCGTGACATACTGAGGCGCGTTTGGGAGGAATTCTCATATCGGCTTGATGTTGTTCGCGCTGCCGGTGGTGGCCACATTGAGCACTTATAAAACATGAAATGAAACTTGAATGTATATATAACACATGTGTTCATGCTAGAGGTTTGTAATTTTTTTCGTTTTTGACATATCAGGTGATGATTTTGGCATATTCTTTTTGAAACACCCTGTATATTTCAGTGAAAATTTCTTACTATTCAATTGTGAAGTCACATATGTCTTTATTGGGTGGATATGTTCATCCAAACTTGTTAAAAATAGGGTTTGTACATTAGCATTTTTTAGGTTTAAATGAAAACATTTGTACAAACTATTGACCAACATGACTAACATTTATAACCGGAACGTGTTTGCATGTTCATTCACAGCTGTGAATTCTTGGAAAATCCATGCAATCATTTTAAAAGGGTGCTTTACAGATTTGGCAAGAATATTTTCTCCCCATTTTATATAAAGCTATGTTTTTTTATAAATCTATTACATTTGCAAAAATTAGCTGACACACTTCACAAAAATATTGGTACATGATGCCGCAAACATGATTTTAGCAAAAGTATCATTACATGTATCATGACTTCTCTCCTGCGAGTGTTCACATACAGGTCACCAATCAGACTTGTCTGAAAAATAGCAAATCCAATTTCTCAAGAAGACAGTCTCTCATTCGTATGTTTTTGCATATGTCACATCACTTATGATCACTTAATGGGAATGTCGATACGTTGACCTGAAAAGAATAGGGTCTCTTCCTCTCTGTGTTTAAACTTGGTTTATCAATATTGACATCTCTGAAAATGCAGATCTGCAAATTTCCCAAGAATAATGCTTCTTTCCAGTGGTGATCTGCAGATGTTGCAGTAAATCTGGATTTTCTACAAATGGAGATCTCCAAAATTTGCATGGATATATTTACTATCCTGTGTGTATTCGCATATGCCGTTCCAAATGTGACTTTCGTGAAAACGCAGATCCACAAACAATACAAGAATATGGTTTCTCTCCAGTGTGTGTTCGCATATGACTCACCAAATGTGGCTTCTGTGAAAAGGCAGCACCACAGACTTCGCAAGAAAATGGTTTCTCTCCAGTGTGTATTCGCATATGGCTCTCCAACATTGACTTCCGCGAAAATGCAGCTCCACAAACTTCACAAGAATATGGTTTCTCTCCAGTATGTGTTCTCATATGGCTCTCCAAATGTGGCTTCTGTGTAAATGCAGAGCAGCAAACTTTACAAGAATACAGTTTCTCCCCTGTGTGGGTTCGCATATGGCGCTCCAGTTGCGACTGCCTTGAAAATGCATATCCACAAACTTCACAAGAAAATTGTTTCTCCCCAGTGGGTGTTCGTATACGGCACTTTAATTTAGACATCAGCGAAAATGTAAAACCAAAGGCTTCACAAGAATATAGGTTTTCTCCAGTGCCTTTGCATATGTCACTTAAAATTAAATGTCAGTGAAAATTCAGAGTCATAAACTTGAAAAGAATATAGATTCTAGTGTGCATTGGTAATGCAAATTTGACTTCAGTGAGAATGAAAATTCATAATCCACACAATATCTTCAGTGTGTCTTCACATATGGCATTGCAAATTAGACTTGAGAAAATGTAAATTCACAATCCACACAATATCTTCAGTGTGTCTTCACATATAGCATTGCAAATTAGACTTGAGAAAATGTAAATTCACAAATATCATAAGAATACTGTGTCCCTCCAATGTCCATTCATGTCACACTAAGTATTTGAAAAATTTGTAAACATAACAAGAATAAGGCTTCTCTCTAAATATTTGCTCATATGTAACACTAAGATTTTATAGAAAAGGCAAAGAACGCATTTCAAAGGCCATGTCTTTTTGCCAGTTAATATTCGCTGTGATGTTCCAAAAATATACATACACAACTTTTGCATGAAGTTCCTGGCATATCTTTTTCTGTTCTTGATAGAATAATCAAGTCTTCTTTTCTTTTATTTAAATTCCCCAAAACAGCAATTTTTATGCACAGCATGATTTTTATTCAGTCAAAACATCTGTGAAGAAAAAAATAATAAAACATATTAACAGTGAATAATGTATAAAATAAAAATTTATATTTCAACAGACATTTAGCTATGCATTAAGGCTTCACTGAGATCAGCAGAGTGACAGAGTTATGCAGCAGTTAGGAAGGATCAATAGAGAAACTGACTTTAAATAATTTCCTTTCAAGTTGAAAAGAATAATACACAATATACAAGCACAATGGTATAATACTGGAAAAGTTTCAAATATCTAAAATGGTCTTTTAAAGATTGTTCTTTTCACTTATAGCCAAAATCTAAATGACTGGAATACTACGGCAATTATGATATAAGGCCATTGAAACTAATAAAAAGACAATAATGCAGCAGCCATGAAAAAAAATCAATAAGTTTGATATGATATTCTTATAAGCTGAAGGATTAATGTGCAATATGTAGGTACAACAGTATTTTTTGAAAACTTTTAAAATGTCTAAAATATTATTCTTACAGAGATTATTCTTTCCGCTTATAACCAAAATCTGTTTTGGTAAAATACATGTACCAACAGTAGAGCGATTATGGCACAAGGCCATTAAATATAATACAAAGAACATTCATTTAGGCATGAATCTTGAAATGAGGCAAAAGACTGTGGTATCATACAAAAAGCATTAAATATGACTCAACAACTGAGATGTCAGTGAAAATGCATAGCCACAAAGTTCATATGTTTTTTCAAAAATGTATAATTAGTAATATTTTTTCCCAAAAATGTATTGCTGGTAATAATTTTTTTCTTCAAAAATTTATTGCTGGTAATAATTTTTTTTACAAAGTATTTCTGGTATTAAAACCTATTTTTACACTTCCTTAGTATTTTGACCCCAATTTGGGGGTTAACTCTTTGCTGATAGCTGGGGACCTAACAGGTGCTACCACCCCAGGCCAGGGTGGATCTAGGAACACCAGCAATTAAGAGGTGGTTCCATGCTCCTCAAAACCTCATCAGAAGCCTTGCTGTCAGATGTAGTTTATTTTCTTACCCAGGGTGCAGATGTAGTTTATCGTCATACCCAGGATGGTGAAATATCAGCAAGAGTGCAGTACAACAAACTTTACAGGAAAATGGTTTCTCTCCTATGTGTTTGTATATTTTACAATAAATTTATACCATTAGAACAATTTGCAAACTTAAAAAGATTGTTTTCTAATTTTTACTTATATGCAACATTTTTTTCGTAAAGAAAAGAAACCACTCATTTCAATGTATATGATTTTATGTCAGTTAATAGTCACTGTGATGCTTTTGAAAATGTATGTACACAACTTTTACAGGAATATGGCTGCATCTATTTCTCTGTTCTTGATGGAAAGTGAAGAGTCTAGTCTTCCTTTATTTAAATTCTCAATAATAACAGTTTTTATGTATATCATGATTGTTTAGCCAAAACATCTGTGAAGAAAAAGAAATAAAACATTGACAGAGATCATGAATAATATATGAAATCAGTTTATATTTTAACAGATACATTTAGTTTATATATTAAGGCTGGTTGAGATTAGCACAGGGACACAGTAATGCAGCAGTCAAGAAAGATCCATAGAAAAATTAGTAAAGACTTTACAGGAAAATGGTTTCTCTCCTGTGTGTTGTATATATCACAATAAATTTATACCATTAGAACAATTTGCAAACTCTCAAAATCTAAAAACATCTTCAATAATTTTCTTTTAAGCTGAAAAGAATAATTCACAATAGACAAGTAAAAAGGTTTTAAAAAAATGTTCAAATATCTAAATGTCTAAAATATTATTCTTATAGAGATTATTTTTTCTGCTTATAAGCAAAATCAGTTTTGGTAAAATACATAACTAGAACAGTATTGAAATTATGGCACATGGCTATCAAATATAATAAAAAGAAGATTCATTTAGGCATCAATCTTGAAATGACATCATAGAAAAAGCATTAAATTTAAAGCATAATGAACAAAGGAAGCTTTGTTTTTTTGCTCTGAAGAGAAAGAGTCATCCATTTAAAATATTAAGTCATAAGGTTTGTTCTGTCAAAACTTGTATAAATCAAGGTGGTGATACAAATCTGGCAATTATTAGTTATTAGGAAAGATTTCAGGTATGAATCCTAAAATGATGCAAAACACTATGACATCATACAAAAAGCATTGAATCTTTTTGTTTTACTTAAAAAAAACCCCAAAAGAATGAGGAATTCATTTAAAATATCAAATGATAAAGTATGTTTGTTCTATCACCTGATGTATAAATCAAGATGGTGATTTGAATTTGTTTATGTTATCATTAAGAGGAAAGACCAAAGTATTTTTTAGTTATTTTATTAAAGTTTTTAATCATTTCGGGCATATTCAAAATTTTGGTTAAAAATCTTGCTTTTTTTTTTGTGTCAGCCATCACATAATATTTAGCATTAGTTTTTAGCACTTTTTTCCAGTTGAAAAATACATTAATTTGAAAATTCTTGCAAAAATCAAATAATTGTCAGATTATAGTGAAACTTTCAGAACTTATTCACAAATGAATGAAATTATTTTAGAAATGTTTGTTTTTTTTAGAAAGTCCTGCTAAAAATATTTTTTAAAAAACATCTGTTACCCACTCTTACTTAATTTTATGAAAACTTGAAAATTTGACTTTTGTAATTTTGTGATTATATTAGTTAGAAGCAGAAGACTTTGAAGAATATAAATCAGAAACTTTTTAGTAAATTTTGACCTGATGTTACCTAAAATTCAGCTCTGAATTGTAAAATACAAAACCCAATAAAACCAAGACATTATTTAAAAAAGCTTTTAATAGCTTTCATGAATAATATATTAAGGACACTATTATCTGAAGCCAAAATATTTTTCCGATGAAAAATGAATTTTTACAAGAATTGTTTTCTTTTTTCCCAATTTTAAATACAAAATGTGATAAATTTGTTAAATATCTTAAAATTGTTTTAATCTGTGTATTTTTGGAAATGCTGTTATTAAAATATCTATTATACAGATCATAAATTTGAAAGCTTATTACAATGTGACACGATAGTATTTAAAAAAAAATTTTTAAATGAAAAAAATGTATTAAAAACTTTTACTTCAAAACTATGGATGCACTGCCCAGAAATAATAGGTCCAGCAATTCAAAAGAAAAATTCAGAAATAATGTCTCATATTTTAGGAGTTGTTTTTATGTCAAATTTTCTGTCTGAACATCATTGTAGCATTTTCAATTTTTTTTTTTTTTTTTTTATATATTTCACTAAACATTTTCTTTTTATTTTATAAACATAATTTTTTTCTTTTTCAGTGAGAGGCATACTGCAATTATTAAATTTTTCTTTTTTAGATTCAAGTTTAGGGATGGAAACAGTGCAGGCCTTGGACATATCTTTGCTAAAAAGTACCTAAAAAAAAAAAAAAATCAATAAAATATTAAACTTTTGAAAGTATTTAATTTTTAAGAATTACTTTATGGTTAAATAAGCTGGTTCACTTAAAATTAAAAAATACTATCACTTTTGCCCTTCCATCCAATAAATTCCCCTGATGTTAGTTGTCCATACATGGATGTAAACATCAATACACACCTCCAAAACCAATCACCACAATATGACATGCTTCTTGTATTTTCAACTAATTTTTTTCTGCTAAAAAATTGAACTACATTTGTTTCCAATTACATTAAGCTAGGTACCTTTATGAGATTCTTAAAAAAAAAGAGCATAGTATGATGAAAAATATGCCAAACTTGATGAAAACAACATTTTATCATCTAAATGTTTATGTTATTATTAAGAGGAAAGACCAAAGTATTTTTTAATTATTTTAAAAAAATTTTCCTTCTTTTTAGAACATTCGAAATTTTCATTAAAAAAAAACTTGTTTCTCTTTGTATCACTAGAACTAGTAAGATAACAAATTTTTAGCACTTTTTTTTTGCATGATAGACATTAATTTGGAAAATCTTGCAAAAATAAAAATAATTCTCAGATGTTAATAAAATTTTCAGAAACTATTCACAAATGATGGAAATAACTATAAATATGTTTTCTTTTTTTAAAGTCATGACAAAAATAATTTTTTTTTATATTTTTACCCCCCCACCCCAACTATTTTTATGAAAACTCTAGAAATTCAATAGCTTTCAGTTTAGTGATTATATTAGTTAAAAGCTCAAGGCTTTGAGGAAAGAAAATCATGTATTTTTTTAATTGAACCCCCACTACCTAAAAATCAGCTCTGAATTTTAACATACAAAACTCAATAAAACAAAGATAGTATTTAATTTCAAATGCTTTTTGTTGTTTTGAAGAATATGGACAATATTTTCTGAAAGCAAAAAACTTTTTCAATGAAAAACGAATTTTTAATACAATTATTTGTTATTTCTTTAATTATTTTAAACTTTTACATTTAAGTTGTTAAAATATTATAGAATTAATTGAAAGCTGTATTCAGTTCCGGAAATGTCCTTATGAGATAGATCTTATTTTAGCAATTTGTAAATTGTATTGTTTCGACCAATCAGAAGACCTGCAGTAATTAAGAAATGTAATCTTGTGTTCATAATACGGTTGTAATTATAAAGTACAGAAGACCAGCAAGAATAAAATTAAGTTGCGTTATTTGTGTTAAGCATTGTTCTCCACTGTTATGGCCTTTATTTTTGTGAAACACATGTGGAGAAGTTAATTTGATTTTTCAATTTCAACTGAGAAGGGTACCTACAAGTATCAGTATCATGTTTATGAAATTTATATGATCTTATTTTTATATTAATCTCAGTTATGACATTTTTCCATGAATGAAATATCAAAATTAATAATAAAATGAATGGAAATACAAATTACACATTAAATTGTAATAAATGTACATAAAATTATTGTATTTTATGTACACTTCTGATAAAATTTCATAAGAAAGGTACCTATAAATTAATTAGATACCTTTCTTAGGAAATTTAATCTCACTCTCAACAGTCTTATTCTAATTATTTTAAGTAAAGATTATAATTTCTAATTTTCTTATGGTTTTGAAAAGAATTTGAAACTGAGATTTTCATTTTTTTTATAAAATGGAAAAAATGGTTGACATGATTATCTCTCAATTTTGCTGACTCAAAAAAAAAAATTTTTAATGAAAATTTCAGACATGCTAGGAACGATTAAAAAATGTAAAAAAATACCTAAAAAATACTTTGATCTTTTCTCTTAATAATAACAAACATTTAGATGATAAAATTTTGTTTTCGTCAAGTTTGACATCTTTTTCATCATGCTATGCTCTTTTTTTAGCAATCTCATGGAGGTACCTTTATTTTTTAGTGATTAAAAATAAACAACTTCTAGACAATTTATTAGTTTTGAAAGACAGCAAAGTATTTTATTGCAAATATTAAATTTAACTTGAAATTAAAAGTAAAATAAAAGCTTCAAGAAAGAATTATTTTTGATTTTTTTAAATTCATTTTAAAACCTTAGCTATCATGTTTCTTTGGCGATATGGTTGAACTAAAAAAAAAAAAAATCTTGAAACTGAAATGAGAAATTTCTATAAAAATATTATTTCTGCAAAATATGACATGATGAAGAAATAGCTGTATTTATTTTCATTTTTTATTTCGCTAACATTAACAGCAAATAATGCAAGTCAATAAATAAATAACGATTTCTTTATCAAAATTATTTGTATTTTTCCACTTAACCTTTCAGAAGAGGAAACAAGAAAAGTGAAACGTTGTGCGCAAATCAAATACAGTGTAACCCGGATATAAGAAAGTTGTTGGGACCAGAGAAATCTCTTATATCCGGGTTTGGTCTATTTTATTTTTATATACATTAATACAGGCTCTAATTTGGGACCAGAGAAAATCTCTCTTATATCCGGGTTACACTGTACTCAATGATTCCGTCCATTAATGAACAAGTTCTGAATTTTTTTTTTTTTTCTGAATCGGATAACTTCGAGTTTTAGCAAATATTCCCAAAAGGTGGGAAGCGATGTTTTGCTTTCATTTCGGGGGAGGGGGGGCATCCATTTTTGTTGGCGGTATCAATTTTTTCTACATGTCTAACTTAAACTCAATTTCCGTCTGCGGTTGAATTAAATAAAAAAAATCGGAATAACAAAAGTTACAAAAAAACCTAACTAGTTTCCTTCAGTTCAGTTCAGTTCATATTTAAAAAACATTATTCCTTTTTTTTAAAAAGTTTTTTAGTTTAATATCTGACCGGATAAATTCATATTTTCATTTTGCTAATTAAATACTAACAAAAAATAAAAATGAAAAAAAGTAAATAAATAAGTAAAGATTTCTTTTTTATCAAAATTATTTAATTTGTCACTTTTTAATTTTACACTTACCTTTCTGACGAGAAAAAACAAAACGGGTTTTTCTGTTCAAATGATTTTGTTTGTTGAGATTTTCCTCTGTCAACCTATAGTCTACCCGATTGTTGTCTTGTTTATATAATAATGTCGAAGTTCAAACGAATGGCACAAAGAAAAGAGTTAAGAAATGGAAAAGTACTATACAAACGGGAAATTCATTTTATGAAAATAAATACGCGTGGAAATATAAGACGAAAAAAAGAGAAATTAAACGGTGTTAGAGAAGATTTGGTTCCTTGTGTTTAAAATCCTGATATATCTTAAAAGTAAAACAGTTACGATGCAAACTTATTCAAAAGAACGAAGGAATGGGCCGTGAACCAGATTAGCTTGGTATAGGATAGCAATGACGATCAACCTCAATTCAATTCCTCCTTTTCGACCTTCTGCCACAATTGCATTTCTTTATACAATAAAGCAAAGCTATTCAAAAGTTGAAAAAAAGTATGACTTTTTTTCTTTTTTTTACTTCACGACTATCTCTACTGTCGACGTTTAAGGACTAGTAGTGTCTTTCATCACCCGAATGTTACGGACCCTCATCAAAGCCCCTCCTAGTAAAATCTGTATCCAGAAATAATTTTTTTACGTTCCCTCTTTTATTTTTTCTGAGAGAACTGACCTTTTATTTAGAATGCTTCTAAAATATAAACATAGATACAGATTCTAGGAGGGGCTTCCGCTTAGATGAGATTCCGTAACATTCGGATGACGAGAGACACTGCCCTTAACGCCGACAGAAGAAATAGTCGTGAAGAAAAAAAAAAAAAAAAAAAGGTCATACTTTTTTCAACTTTTGAATAACTTTGCATGATTTATTGCTTGGTTAAAATCTGTCAACATTTAAATGTTGACAGATTTTAACCAAACTGGCATGCATGTGATGTGAGTAAAGACTACATTTTTATATTTCTCTCTTAATCACGTACGACGTGATTTTTAACTGGATGAAATCCAGATGGTGAAAAAGAGAAAGGTGAGCGAAAAGATATGCTCTCACTCTACCATGTCATTTTTATAAATTTTTTATTAAGTGCAAATTTTATTGAAACCAAATTATGTCCAACAAAAAACTTAACTTTCGCGTCAAAAAAAAAAAAAAAGGTTTGCCAAAAGGACGTTTTTTCCTTTAACACCGCTGCATCTGAGTATGCCCGTCTACCCAATCCCTGTTGGAGAGGCCTGATCAGGCACAGTTGTTTGTTCAACAACCACAGAATTCACCCGTGTTTTATGCTTATGAAGTGATTTCAATCTTAGTTATATCAATAATTCAAAATTTGAAAATGATCAGTTATAATGAAAAAAGTTTTTTTTAATGTAATATTTATTTCATTTATAAATTTTTAGATTCGTTTTTAACTATTTTCTACTCAAGCAAATTTATATTGTCTCCATACTCGCTGCAGAAAAAAAAATAATACATTACAATTTTATTTTCTTCAAGTGTTTTTTAGCAAAAATAAACATTTTTTAAAATTATTTTTAAATACTTTTTATGGAAAAAATTTGAATATAATTGAAAATTATATATATATATATATATATATATATATATATATATATATATATATATATATAATGTAAAAGACAATAGGAAAACCATATTATTAACCTACTCATTTCGTCCAATGTGGATTTTTTTCAAGGCAAAAACAAAATTAATTTAGTGAATTTATTGTCTCGAAAAAATTCACATTGGACAAGACGTGTCAGCTAATAATACAGTTTTCTTATTGTCTTTTACCTTTATACATATTGTTAACAAAACAGGTTAACTCCGAAAAATTATATATATATATATATATATATATATATATTAATTGATTTAAAATATAGTTTTTCCGCTACACAGTTATAACCATGTTTCAAAAATGGAAGCTAAAAATTTCGAATTTATTTTTGTAATTAAATTAAAGACATTAGTTCCATTTCATCCTCAAGCGAATTTTGGAGTAACTTATTTTAAAAATTACTGGGTTTTACAGGCACTGCAAAAATTCATAATTCATATTTTCAAGGATACAGAGAAATCCATTCATCCAGAAAAGGGGTGGTTGAGTGTTCATTATCTCTGTATTTTGTTGCATCAGTTATTAGTTACGTTTGAACAAGGGTTTTCGTTTAGGGATGTATTTTTCAACGAATTCTGATATCAGTTAAATGCATGTCGTCTGGATTTTTTAAAAATTTTATTGTTAACGGCAAAAATTCTTACGGCATTTTTTTCTAATTGTATATTTAAAGATTTTTGGGGGATGTTTAGGTTAGAATACGTTTTATTTAACTACGATTTTAAAAAATATTTTCACTTTTAATTTTTAATATACTATATTTCTTTTTAAAACAAGTAAATGTATTAGAATTACTTACAGTATGTAAAATTATTTTCACATCAAGTATAAGTATGTATATTACCAGGTCACAATTTAAAAAAAAAAATTATATTTAAAATATTATTTATGTAAAATTTATGACAATGACGGCAAAAATAGCTAATTCAATTCACTGATTTAGTAAACTTTTATTTTTTATAAACTTAGTAATACATAGTTTCTCATGTAAGTCTCATGTAATATCTATAAGAACACTGGATTATATATCTTACTGTTCTTTCTTTCTATACATATATATTATATATATATATATATATATATATATATATATATATGAACACTCTCCACTCATTTCTATAACCTATTATATATGATCACAGAATTTAATTAGGTAGGTTATTTATTGTTTCCTTTTGCCTCTCTTGTCTTCAGCATGTCCTATGTGTGTTGGAATGTGTCACGAAAAAATAAATGATTTCGTCTCTTTCTCTCCTGTTGTCGTAGCGACGGACACAGTGTCCACTTCTGAGACTGAAAAAAAAACTGCCCTCCTTCTCATTTCAGCCCTTTACATAGAGCTTGGTAACTCACCTATACAAAACACCAACAAGCCAGCTACCAATCACAGTTCCCACGCCTGCCCACCTTCATTCACTTTGGGGGTGTAAAGTTGACCGACCAACTCATTACACGCCCCCCCCGATCTTAAGATCACAAAGCTTCTCAGGTCCGCATATATACAACTTGCACGCTTGACATATTGGGATAACCACACATGCGCGAACTCGTTTACATTGAGGTGTCAGATTTCCAGATTCATCCCGTGTCTCGCTGTCATGATCGCACACCGTGCAACTCAGGACAGGCCTCTTCTGCTGGGCACTCCTTCTGAGCGGGATGACAGGGTCCTCATCCTTGGATGAACTCTCATCCGTTGAGCTACCATCCGCCTCTGGACAGCTGGCCACGTTGACGTCCTTAGGTAGAGTACTGATGTTTGAGGTAGAACTCAGTGGATCCGACTTTAAATACACCACTCGCGCACCATCTTCAGAGTCACTTTCATCATCTGATGACGGTTTTAACCCTACAACTGGCCGCAAGTCTTTAACATGACGAGGCACGCCATCAACCTGCACTGACTGCGGGCTGATCCATGCGTACCTGAGCCCATGTTTTTTTTTTCTTTAGGCCATGAGTGAATTTTGTTTTGCCAAAAGTTTTTTTTTATCTCAGCACATTTTGGTCACCTTTTTCGTCAGCTCCCAGTCCGAGTATCGGGTTCTGTCAATCTTTTAAGTCCTATCTTCACTGATCTTTAACTTCTAATTCTTCTTTGATTGTTCATGGCAAGGTGGTGTTTTATTCGGGATGCAACCAATATGCTGAACAAATCTGTGAGTGTTTTAAGTTTTAACTTTTAAAAACAATCTAATACTCACTTAAGGAACTTTTTAGGTGCTAAGAAAAATATTTTCAGCAAGTCTTTTTTTTTTTATGAACATTTATTCTTTCTTTAAAGTTAACGGTTATTTTCTTCTTCCTTTCTTTCTCTTTGTATTTGTGTTTATCCCTTTACCCTTTTTTTGTACATGTGAATAAACATTTTCTTCTTTTATTGTTTGGAGTTTGAGTCTTTCTTTATTCTTCCGCCTAAAAATAGAGAATTGTCTGCTCTAATCTTTCAGGCCATATTTGCTGTTTTTATTCAAATGTGTTATATTTTTAACCTCACCCCTTTCATGTGGGAAAAACGGGACAAATTTTCCACCGCCAATCTAGTAATGTGCTTAAATTCATAAAGTCTAAGTGCCATAGTGGAAAGTTCATCAGAACAATTACCATGAAAATATTTATAGAAAAGACATGTTGGCGAGAAAGTGACTGAAACCAAGATGCCAGTTCAGAACCAATAACATTGCATATGTACAGTTTGTGATTGTAACAGCGGAGACATAAAAATAACAATGTTCCTGATGTGTATTTACCACGTGAAAACAATTATTTACAAAAATTAAACAAAACTATGTTAGTAAGTAATACTCCCATAATTCTATATTAAAACAGAAATATCAGTTCGACAGATGAAAAATAATGTATGACTGAAGAAAATAAAGACCTATTCATCCCATCAACCACAAGCTCAGACGGATACACACGCAAAATGTGAAAAGCGTCCCACATCCACTAGAGAACTAACATCTCTGTCACCTAGCAATGGAAGGGAGGAAGAATTAAAGAAAAGAGGGACAAAATAATAGGGACCGATGAATATACATAACCTAGCTAAGTTAACTGAAGTAAGAAAAAAAGGAAAACTTTGTTATTTAGGGATGAGTAACCATTGTATAACCGGGTAGACCAAGATTTCTAACCTGCATCCAAATGCCATTTAGTTGGCACAGACGTGAAATATTCACCCACTTCTCGCCAAATTACGATGAGGTGAGTCGCTTCCTTTCCACACTGATATTAACTTTGAGATGGTGCTTAAAGAAAAAGATAATTTTGGAAGTGGTAACCTTTGAATTCCCCATGGAATTCTGTCTCGTCGTCCACATGAATCTCAGAATGTCAAGCAAGCAGAGAAACGTATGGTGCTCAGTCTTGCACTACAAATAGCGTTATCTCCAAGTACGAAAAACTTCCCGAGCAGCACGCAGACCATGAAGCCTTCAATTAGCCTTCACACTACAGGGGAAGAAGGTGTGCTCGATAGTTCCTTCCCACCAGTGGCGTAGCTAGAGTAAACGTCACCCGGGGCGGTCCGCTCAAATGTCACCCCAATGACTCCGATTCACCCTATGCTGAATGGTTAGCTGTAGCTAAATTTTCATACATGCTCTACCTCTACTTTACTCTACTGACCGGTACGTTACTGTTTACATGTATGATCCAAGACAAAATCCAATACCACAAAATAATCAGTTCAAATCAAAAGCTGAAAACATTGCTATTTTTCCTACTCACAAATTTCCCGACAATTTATTAGAAAATTTCTGACGGGAGGACAAAACTGGGGGGTCATAAATTATTTCTGGGGAGTCATATGCCCGTCTGCGAAACCCTGTCTCCACCACTGTTTTCAGACTATTTTTGTCACCTTAGCCTGGTTGAAAAATTTTGTTGGGGGTGACATTGAGTCACCCCTTCTGTGCTGGCACCCGTGGCGGTCCGCCCCCCCCCACCAGCTACGCCACTGCTTTCCACTCACCAGATCGAACGCATTCCGGCGAAATTGCTAGTCCCGCTGAACAAAGCTTCTTGCCGACTCAGAGTGTATCCTACAACACTAGCAGCCGAGCATGGGATGCCTCATCGTTATTGAGGGATTTCAACCCGAGTAGTCACCGTTCTCATTGGTTTACACTCACAGCAGATATAGGAAGCTGATGCGGAGTGTATGTTGATGAATCTCAACGCTTGGCATACCTAGACCACCTTCAGACTGGTGAATATAACTGATCTCATGACACACCCGAGGAGTCTTGACTTTTCATCAAGAGAGAGAACAAAACTTGAATTAAAGCAAGTAGTTCAGCAGATGGAAGTGGACACCCGGCGAATCAGTAAAGAAGGATGGAATAAATGTGTGAAACAAAAACTTCCACCCGCCCGTTGAAGGATAGATTTCTCAGAGACCAGCTTCAGCCTTCTCCTGAACCTCTGACCAGTTCATTTCTACACTAACGTAGTCACTCTAGGCACTATTCGTTACAAGCACGCCCCCATTGTCAGCACAGACGAAGTACCTGGCTGAGGTGGTAGCACCAGTTAGCATAAGGACTGCGTAGGACTGGATTAGACTTTAGCTTGAACAGGGACCGCAGTGTTTATTTCCAGGTAAACTGATATCTGAATTTTCAAAGACTGTTTAATCCGTTGATCAAAAAGTCATCAGCAGCAGATATAAGCTCATCATCACTATGATACTAGCTCCCAGCTAAGTTTTTTTTCATGTTGGGGAACAGATGATAGATGGATTAGAACAGGGAGGGTTAGCAACAGGTTAAATACCACAGTCACATGCAGCAGCCTCTTGAAACCAAGGACTTGTGTGCTGGTGCACTGCCCTAATGAAATGAGTCCCCTTTTATAAGTTTTTCTGGACATTTGCTCTTGATAGGCTTTTGTAACTATCGCAGCAAATTAGCATAGTACTCTCCATTAATGGTTTGACCCTTTTGAAGATAGTCAAACATAATGCCTTTTGCATCTCAAAAACAAAAAAACTGAGCCCATCGCATTCCCTGCAGACCAAATGACTTTTACCTTCATCGCAGCTGTTGAGGAGTGTTTCCACCGCATAGATTGTCTCTGGTTCAAAGTGATGAACTCAACATTTATCCTGGGTTAGGGAACGTTCAAGGAAACTAACGAGAACTGCCCCAAACAATGTCGGATTTTCCCATGATGTGATCAGCATGCTATGCTTTCGATCAGATGTCCTAAGACATGACACACATTGGCAAGTTCATTTTGCAGAATATTCTCCTGGGATATGCTAATAGCATTGGCTATTTGATTTATTGTCAGTTGCCTGTCAACCATCACCATGTGGTGAACACAATCAACATTTTCCTTGGTGGTGGCAGCTGAAGGATATCCAGGCCATGGGTCATATTCAAGAATCTCTCTTCCTCTCCTTAATTCAGCTGTCCACTTTTGTACTATTGATAAAGTTGGAGTGTCATTCTCTAATGTAACAACCATGTCAACATGAACGCCCTTGGGTGCTAAACCCCTTTTCTTTAGGTACTTGATAACACCACAATGCCAAATTTTGTCCATTTTTCAAGAGAAATCCCTACTAGTTGCATTTGAAGTATTCTTTGAACAATCAGTTTACATAGAAATAAACAAGGCAGTTATTAATAAGAAGAGTTGAAATTAATTCATGTAAAATTTCACCGCTTTAGCGTCACTCTTACATAGCCCATGAACATTTCAGCCCACACTCGTACACCCAGAATGTCATACATGTGTAAATTTCTACACGCGACAGAACTGTAGAATCTCCCACAACACAACCAGCCTTACCTCTTTGTAGGAAATGCACTCTTCCTATCTAGTAAGCCAAATTCTACTTTCAGGCACTATAACAAGTATTCATTGGTCAATTACCTCCAATCTGGCTTGCTGATTGGTCAGTTCGACCAATTATCTTTTTGCCTGCACGCGACCGATCTGTTTTCTCGCTCATATGCTGGGAGCCACCCAGTGATTATATAAACAGAAAACGTGTGAACCTTCCGAGTAGTAATTACCAAGTTTCAAGATGTAACATTCACCGACTCCCGTCTTAGTCATTGCTGACCAGACGTTAAAGACAATTACCAACTTTATGCAGTCAGTAACACGCACTCACAGAGAACTTTCCAAAATACTCCACGTCACTCAGAATCACGATTTTGCCGCGCAAAAGATACATCGCTGACTCATACTCGATCAAGATTTAATCAACTCTGTGTACATCATTTCTCAACTTTGCTTATTTAAAGTGAATTAAATTCGCTACTTATTAAGTAAACACTAACGAACGAACGACCTTACAAAAACACACATTACACTACAGTTAAAGGTAGATCACTCTTAAAAAACTCTTTCTAAAAGACAATTAATATCAACAATCGCAAATATCGACACAAACAAAAAAGACTGCAAATGAACGAACAATTGCAAAGAGAGACATCCTGAGATCTAAAAAAACCTCATACACATTTCGCCTACATAACATACATCAATTATCCTATCTGTATATTGTTTGAATTGTATATAAATGTTGTATTGATTTCTAATTGAATATGTCTCGTTTTTCAATTGCATTTTAAATTTCGTTTATTTATTTGTTTGGGATGCAGAAAGACACGCAACCAACTCAAAATTCCTTCTGATTCTTTCTAACATAATTACTAAACTCTGCACGTCCCCAACAGAACAGCCTAAAGAGACAATAATGTTACATATATAGGATACAAATCCTATATTCCAACAAATGACTAAAAAAACACAAAGTAGATTTGCACACCCGCAAAATCGGATCAGAACGACCAAAAACAGATTTCACAATAAGGTGTGAAATTAATTTTCTGACCAATGAAAGGAGGCGATTTGCTAAACCAAAAAAAAAGTTAACGATCCAGTGTAAAAAAAAAGTCAACAATAAATACAAAGTTTTCAAGTCAGTCGCCAGTCAGTCAGTCAGAGAAGGGCGCAAAAGATCACAGAAGATTGACAGTAAATTCCATCACTGACTCAACCCGAAAGTGGAGTAGGAAGGAACAACAACAACAACAAATTTACAACCGACTTCAAAACAATTCATAAGTACATTTTCCTTTCATCTTTGTTCCTTATTCATACTCTCTTTTTCAACTTAAATTGTTCGCCCCTTTTTCATTTGCAACTATACAAATATATATTACTCTGCTACTCTGTTAAAAGACAGCGAACACAGACATTTTTTATCAAAATCACATTTTGCTTAAACGAACTAAAACATTAATCTTTTTACCCTATTCACAAGATAATAAATATACAATGTTCTATTTTTTATAAACGTTCCTTATCGTGTTGTTTCTTCTTGAAATTTGTGTTGTATTTTTTTTGAAACAGGGTATCCCGTATTAAATTCTCCTTTAATCCGGTTACGCTGACCCCCACACATATACCTGATCCCGCTTAGTAGAATATTAGCGTTGACGATTGAATTTTGACAACACTAGAATTATTTTTGCAAGACACTGACATGTGATGAAATCCTCATAGAATTTAGTATTGTTGAAGTTATTGCTAACATTTTTTGTCAAGATTTACAAACTCTACATTTTATTCAACTTTGCAAACCAATCAATGAAATTTGAATAAGCTGATTTGTTTAGAAAAATACTTTGACAAAAAAAACCCTACATCATGGTTTAATAATTTCTTAAATATTACTAGCAGTAGAGCCCGGCGTTGCCCGGGGATGTAACAGTAAGAGATAGATCAAGTATCGACCATCATAAAGATTGAAAAATAAAATTGACAAAGATTATTGTTTAAGGTTGACGGACACGCATGTCTTAATTAGTTTTTTTTTTTGTTTTGGGTTTTTTTTTTACGAATTGGTCAAACCCAAACTCAAACAAAAACATTGTTTTCAATCGTTATGAGTCTATCGATTGAATAGAATTTTATTATGAACAATTGTCTTGTAAATGGAATTTTTAAAGCATTCTGAATGTAAAAGTAAAGAAAAAAGTGTGCAAGACAATAAGAAACTCTACCTGCCAAAAGAAAGTGAAGTTTTGTTGAAAAATGTAGGAAATCCGATCCCATATATAAATGAACACACACACACACACACACAACCTGGGTTTTATAATAGGTATAACTCGATATGAGTTGCCCCCCTTTCATTCTGGCAACAGAATCGTGTCTGATCGTGTTTTCAAATTGATTTTGTGCAAAAACAATTGTGTTTTTCCAATGTGTGGCGCTGTCAGAACCACTGCAAGGTAATTTTATGTAGTCCTGTGAAGTTTTGTTGAAATCGGTTGAAAAATGTGGGAAATCCGATCGAATATATAAACGCACAGACACACACACACACAATCTGCGTTTTATAATAAGTAAGATTTAATTTTATAGCACTATATTTTTTTAAGAAAATTTCTTTTTTTCCTTTTTAACAGTGAAGAATAAATTCTTCAGATTTTTTACTCTTGAGCTTGCAACATACAATTAGCCATTCATAGATATTTCTTTCGGGGGTCGAATTTTGAGTTTTTGAAACGTTTGACCTTATGATTTGTTTATAGTTCTCGCAAATGCAGGTCAAACTGGAAACTGGATTCTTGTATATAAAAACTTAAAGAAAAATATGCAAAAACAATATTGCGTTTTTATTGGTTATTTTAATCATTAAACTGTTTTTAAAATAGTTGGAGTATGATAAATAATAATTCTTTTTAATTTTTTCAAAAAATTAATGAAAGTTTATTGTACTAAAATATGCACACTAATAAAACCAACTATACTTTGTAACCCATTACTTGTTTGTACTTCTTCCCCAAATTTGGTTTCGGTGTGTTAATGTACGACTATTTTAGAGTGTGTGACGGATCGCTGGACGGACGGACTAATGGAAGTCACAGAATTTTATACGTAGATCTATATCTATAAAAGGCAGGATGTGTGTGTGTGTGTGTGTGTGTGTAACGAATGCACGGCCGCAATTTTCGACGGATTTGCACCAAAATTTACATGCACATGCTCCACGTTAGCGGGAAGGCCAAAACCAACTTTGCATTTCCCAACTCCCATCGATAGTGGAAATAATCGATTTTTCATGCTTCTACGGCAGTTTTCATGTAGTTAGCGGCTATTTTGTACTGGTCAGAGTGAGAGCCTATAGCTGGCTGCCACGAATAGGCAGGAAGATTCTACTGGCCAGCGTGAGAGCCAACGGCTGACTGACACAAATGTTAACTAGCATGCAAAAAAATCGATAGCTGCATTCGTCACAAGTGGGAAAAATTTAAATCTGCATGGCACTTTACTCCAATCGGCTCATTCGCTTGCTTAAACTCAACGTTGATTCTGATTCGGCAGAACTGGGTTAGGTGTGAAAAAGTATTTGTTGTTAACATTCTTTTTTCATTCAGTTTTTCCAGTTACAAGTCCTTATTTAAAGCTGATCGTTTTGTGTTCATTTTGTTTAGTTCTTTTTTCGGAACAGATTTAATGTTTAGTATAGAGCTTAGAAAAAATTGGCAGTGTGAGATAGGCAAGAAGTAAGGCATGTAGCAACATCAGCATGGCAAAGGGCACTCCTTTAAAGGCAAGGAAGGGCAAAAATATTTTAAGTCAAGTGATAGCGATTGCTGTATGAGTTGTACGATTTTTGAATCAAGCACGGGCAATGCCGGGCCATGCTACTAGTTAGTACTATTGATTACCTTTCAAACTTCTGGGAAATAGCTTGACTAGAGGACAATACTACCTCAACTGTCATCCACAAATTGAAGGCACACTTTGCAAAGATAGGAGATTCTATATCAGATGATTTCCGACACAAGGCCACAGATTAGATCCTCTTCATTTAAGCACTTATCAGAGAAATGGGATCGTGGACGTTTCATGGTGAGCCTTAGAAATCAATAAGCAAATGGCAAAGACTGTTCTGTTGTTAAACGTGGAAAACGGCTCATACAGAGAAGACCATTTTCCAGCACTGCTCGACTTTAGAAATACACCAACTCAAGGAGTAGGAAACGGCCCTTCCCAACGTCTACTATAACGTCCCGCAAGAAGCAATCTACTTAAACCAAGGACTGTAAACTTTGAGGCTTACGTTGACATCACGTTGAAACACAGACCCTCCAATGACTGAAGTTAAGCAATGTCGAATCTGTTCAGGACCTAGATGGGTGACCGTTTAGGAATATCAGGTAGATGTGCAAGTTTGGACATGCAGGTGGTGTCATGGATAATGCTTCATAACTATTAATCAGAGAATTCCAGTTGGTCTCATTATGTTAACTTATGCACAAATACACTTGGAAATCCACCTCTTCTCCCCCAGCTATGGGTTTTACTAATTAGTAAGACTAAACAATCATTATCTCAAAAACAAATTTCTTGCAATCTTGAAAATATTTTCAGGCTTTAAATAAACTGCATAGGGTTGATAACAATCAATCAATAAAATACTGATTAGGTACATTGGCATGGCTTTTTTGATTTATTTATATTCTCTGGAATATAAATGTATAGTAACTACCATAATCAAAAAGTTAGGGATCAGTTTATATATTGATTGTAATACAGAATGGATCCCCCACTTTATAATTTCTTGTTTAAGTATGAATCCACTTCTTTCCCTGCCCACCCTGTTATGGGCTAATTAGTAAGACTTATATCACTAAGCCATTATTATCTCAAAAGAAACAATTCTTATAACCTAAAAATATTTCCTGGCTTTAAATAACCTGCAAAGGGTTGATAAACTGCAGAAAATGAATGAATCAATGTAAGGCCAAATATTACGATCATCACATGCAGGTGATTTGCCTGCAATGAGTGAAGGTGACATTGTTCAAATGCTGCTATACAAGAAGGGCAATTGTATGTGGGAGAAAGGCCTCAGAAGTCATTGACTGAATTAGCTTTCCTATGAAGTCCAGACGTCAAGTGGAATTAACTGACAGACACACAGGACATACAAATAATACAAAGTATTCAACTGCTTAGAACCATATCGTCACCATGCGGGGAGTTGCCAAAGCCTTGGATGAGGGCTACAACAGTCAGCGTTCCTGGAAGACTGTGAAACTCCTGCGGGGAGTTGCCAAAGCATTGGATGAGGGCTACAACAGTCAGCATACCTAGAAGACTGTGAAACTCCTGCGGGGAGTTGCCAAAGCATTGGATGAGGGCTACAACAGTCAGCATACCTGAATGACTGTGAAACTCCTGCGGGAGTTGCCAAAGCATTGGATGAGGGCTACAACAGTCAGCGTACCTGGAAGACTGTGAAACTCCCTGCGGGGAGTTGCCAAAGCATTGGATGAGGGCTACAACAGTCAGCATACCTGGAAGACTGTGAAACTCCTGCGGGGAGTTGCCAAAGCATTGGATGAGGGCTACAACAGTCAGCATACCTGGATGACTGTGAAACTCCTGCGGGGAGTTGCCAAAGCATTGGATGAGGGCTACAACAGTCAGCATACCTGGATGACTGTGGAAACTCCTGCGGGGAGTTGCCAAAGCATTGGATGAGGGCTACAACAGTCAGCATACCTGGATGACTGTGAAACTCCCTGCAGGGGAGTTGCCAAAGCATTGGATGAGGGCTACAACAGTCAGCGTACCTGGATGACTGTGAAACTCCCTGCGGGAGTTGCCAAAGCATTGGATGAGGTCTACAACAGTCAGCATACCTGGAAGACTGTGAAACTCCTGGGAGTTGCCAAAGCATTGGATGAGGGCTACAACAGTCAGCGTACCTGGATGACTGTGAAACTCCTTGGGAGTTGCCAAAGCATTGGATGAGGGCTACAACAGTCATGCGTGAAACTCCTGGATGACATTGATGAGGGCTACAAAACTCCTGGATGACTGTGAAACTCCTGCGGGGAGTTGCCAAAGCATTGGATGAGGGCTACAACAGTCAGCGTACCTGGATGACTGTGAAACTCCTGCGGGGAGTTGCCAAAGCATTGGATGAGGGCTACAACAGTCAGCGTACCTGGAAGACTGTGAAACTCCTGCGGGGAGTTGCCAAAGCATTGGATGAGGGCTACAACAGTCAGCGGACCTGGAAGACTGTGAAACTCCTGCGGGGGAGTTGCCAAAGCATTGGATGAGGGCTACAACAGTCAGCGTACCTGGATGACTGTGAAACTCCTCTGGGGAGTTGCCAAAGCATTGGATGAGGGCTACAACAGTCAGCGTACCTGGATGACTGTGAAACTCCCCTGCGGGGGAGTTGCCAAAGCATTGGATGAGAGGGCTACAACAGTCAAGCGTACCTGGATGACTGTGAAACTCCTGGGAGTTGCCAAAGCATTGGATGAGGGCTACAACAGTCAGCGTACCTGGATGACTGTGAAACTCCTGCGGGGAGTTGCCAAAAGCATTGGATGAGGCTACAACAGTCAGCGTACCTGGATGACTGTGAAACTCCTCTTGGGAGTTGCCAAAGCATTGGATGAGGGCTACAACAGTCAAGCGTACCTGGAAGACTCAAAACTCCTGCGAGGGAGTTGCCAAAGCATTGGATGAGGGCTACAACAGTCAGCGTACATGGAAGACTGTAGAAACTCCCTCGAGGGAGTTGCCAAAGCATTGGATGAGGGCTACAACAGTCAGCGTACCTGGAAGACTGTGAAACTCCTGCGAGGGAGTTGCCAAAGCATTGGATGAGGGCTACAACAGTCAGCGTGCCTGGAAGACTGTGAAACTCCTGCGGGGGGGAGTTGCCAAAGCATTGGATGAGGGCTACAACAGTCAAGCGTACCTGGATGACTGTGAAACTCCTGCGGGGAGTTGCCAAAGCATTGGATGAGGGCTACAACAGTCAGCGTGCCTGGATGACTGTGAAACTCCCTGCGGGGAGTTGCCAAAGCATTGGATGAGAGGCTACAACAGTCAGCGTACCTGGAAGACTGTGAAACTCCTGCGGGGAGTTGCCAAAGCATTGGATAGAGGGCTACAACAGTCAGCGTACCTGGAAGACTGTGAAACTCCTGCTGAGGGGAGTTGCCAAAGCATTGGATGAGGCTACAACAGTCAGCGTACCTGGATGACTGTGAAACTCCTGCGGGGAGTTGCCAAAGCATTGGATGAGGGCTACAACAGTCAAGCGTACCTGGAAGACTGTGAAACTCCCTGCGGGGAGTTGCCAAAGCATTGGATGAGGGCTACAACAGTCAGCGTACCTGGAAGACTGTGAAACTCCTGCGGGGAGTTGCCAAAAAGCATTGGATGAGGGGCTACAACAGTCAGCGTACCTGGATGACTGTGAAACTCCTGGGGGAGTTGCCAAAGCATTGGATGAGGGCTACAACAGTCAGCGTACCTGGATGACTGTGAAACTCCCTGCGAGGGGAGTTGCTTAAAGCATTGGATGAGGGCTACAACAGTCAGCATACCTGGATGACTGTGAAACTCCTGCTGGGGAGTTGCCAAAGCATTGGATGAGGGCTACAACAGTCAGCATACCTGGATGACTGTGAAACTCCTGCGGGGAGTTGCCAAAGCATTGGATGAGGGCTACAACAGTCAGCATACCTGGATGACTGTGAAACTCCTGCGGGGAGTTGCCAAAGCATTGGATGAGGGCTACAACAGTCAGCATACCTGGAAGACTGTGAAACTCCTGCGGGGAGTTGCCAAAGCATTGGATGAGGGCTACAACAGTCAGCATACCTGGAAGACTGTGAAACACCTGCGGGAGTTGCCAAAGCATTGGATGAGGGCTACAACAGTCAGCGTACCTGGAAGACTGAAACTCCTGGGGAGTTGCCAAAGCATTGGATGAGGGCTACAACAGTCAGCGTACCTGGAAGACTGTGAAACACCTGCTGGGAGTTGCCAAAGCATTGGATGAGGGCTACAACAGTCAGCGTGTACCTGGAAGACTGTGAAACTCCTGCGGGGAGTTGCCAAAGCCTTGGATGAGGGCTACAACAGTCAGCATACCTGGAAGACTGTGAAACACCTGCTGGGAGTTGCCAAAGCATTGGATGAGGGCTACAACAGTCAGCATACCTGGAAGACTGTGAAACACCTGCTGGGAGTTGCCAAAGCATTGGATGAGGGCTACAACAGTCAGCATACCTGGAAGACTGTGAAACTCCTGCAGGGAGTTGCCAAAGCATTGGATGACGGCTACAACAGTCAGCGTACCTGGAAGACTGTGAAACTCCTGGAGTTGCCAAAGCATTGGATGACTACAACAGTCAGCGTACCTGGATGACTGTGAAACTCCTGCGGGGAGTTGCCAAAAAGCATTGGATGACGGCTACAACAGTCAACAGTCGTACCTGGATGACTGTGAAACTCCCCTGCGGGGAGTTGCCAAAGCATTGGATGACGGCTACAACAGTCAGCGTACCTGAAGATGAAACTCCTGGGAGTTGCCAAAGCATGGATGGCTACAACAGTCAGTGTACCTGGAAGACTGTGAAACTCCTGCGGGAGTTGCCAAAGCATTGGATGAGGGCTACAACAGTCAGCGTACCTGGAAGACTGTGAAACTCCTGCGGGGAGTTGCCAAAGCATTGGATGAGGGCTACAACAGTCAGCATACCTGGATGACTGTGAAACACCTGCTGGGAGTTGCCAAAGCATTGGATGAGGGCTACAACAGTCAGCGTACCTGGAAGACTGTGAAACACCTGCTGGGAGTTGCCAAAGCATTGGATGAGGGCTACAACAGTCAGCGTACCTGGAAGACTGTGAAACACCTGCTGGGAGTTGCCAAAGCATTGGATGAGGGCTACAACAGTCAGCATACCTGGAAGACTGTGAAACTCCTGCGGGGAGTTGCCAAAGCATTGGATGAGGGCTACAACAGTCAGCGTACCTGGAAGACTGTGAAACTCCTGCGGGGAGTTGCCAAAGCATTGGATGAGGGCTACAACAGTCAGCGTACCTGGAAGACTGTGAAACTCCTGCGGGGAGTTGCCAAAGCATTGGATGAGGGCTACAACAGTCAGCATACCTGGATGACTGTGAAACTCCTGCGGGGAGTTGCCAAAGCATTGGATGAGGGCTACAACAGTCAGCGTACCTGGAAGACTGTGAAACTCCTGCGGGGAGTTGCCAAAGCATTGGATGAAGGTTCCAATGGTCAGTGTACCTGGAAGACTGTGAAAAGACCTATTTCCAAAAGGTGATATTACATTATCATTTAATGTATATCCCTTTGTATTACCATTTAATGTATGCTCCCTACTCAACAGTATAGATTCTCACTCCCTTATGTATACACTTCCCCCTCTTCATTTTTCTTCTCTCTCTCATTCAAAGATAAAGCCCATTACAGACAAGTTTTCTTTCCCCACTTAAAATTCTGTCATGTACTGTCAATGACTTTACAATAATTCTCCGGAAATTATCCAATGCAAAAGAAATCTCAAGAAGAATGTCTATTATACTATGGTGGTTATGGGGCTTATCAGTTATGGGTGAGTTATTTATCTTACAACAATATCAGTTCCACAATATATCTGTATAAATGGTTTAGGTGTATATTGGCTTTGTGTAATGACTAAAAGATAATGCAAAAAGTGTTGAAAAATACAAAATAAAAATTTATATTACAAAATATAATAATACAGTAGGATAAAATTTAAGTTGATGTTCCAAGAGTTCATGTATACAAGTACTGGCACATAAGAGAAAGAATTTAGGTGGAATTAAATTCATATATATATATATAAATGTAGTAACAGTCAATTGATCATATGGTGAAGGAAGGCATGTTTGTTTTCAGTGTAGTAAGGATGGGTTTAGTCGTTTAATGTCGTCAGCTAGTTATGCAAATGTATTTTGTCTCTGGGCATATTATGAAGACTGTAGCATCAGAGAATGGGCAAAGTTAATTTATCAACTGTGATTTTGGTTAATTGTTCATTTGTTTATATATCTATAGACCTGATTTGAAAAAAGTCACTCATTTTTCATTGGCTCATGGCCTTATATCTTGGTTTTAAAAGCATTCTGATTGGTTGGTCGAACTATCTACGTTTCGAGATGGTGAAATTTTTGTCTCCTTGATATTATTTATTTCTTTTCTTACATTCTGGTTTGTGGGAGCATTTTGATTGATTGGTCGAACTATTGCTTTGTTTATCTAACAATTTTTATTATCCACCAATTTTTAGATAAGGTGAAATTTTGTTCTTATTTATTTTTATTTCTCTATACAATTCAACCATGCATATCACTCATGCTGTAATACTCTATACAAGCTTCTGTCATGATTTTCTTTGGTTTTTCCTAACATCAGCACATCATCAATATATGCTACCACACCCAAAATTCCTTGAATGAAAATATCTATAATTCTTTGAAAAGTATCTAACACAAAAGAAATCATGAAAGTTTAAATGTTCCCAGGTGAGTGCTGATGTCGATATAATTGCCAGGCTATTCTTCTTGATCCACCTGTTGATACAGACAAGACAGGTCAAGTAATGTGTACACTGATTGAACTCCAACTTTGGCAAATAAATTTTCTATAATTGGTAGGAAGTAACAATTGACTTTAACAACATGGTTGACGGTTTCAAAGAATTCAAATCTATCATTACAATTTGCACAATTGGAACTGCCTGGTTTGCAAATTTCAATGTTGAAATGATCCCATGGTCTTTTAGTCTGTGAAGTTCTTTCTCCAATTTGGCTCTTAAACTCTGGCGAACTGTTCTAAAGAATTCTAGGAGTGGCCTTTTCTTGCAAGAATATCTTCAATTCCATGCTTTTTATTGCACCTAATTCCTCTTTGAATACTTCAAAGAATCTGGTTTGCAGAGGACAATTCATCACATAGTTAATTTTTCCCCATTTAAAATGCAAATCAGCTAACCATTTTAATTTTTTTTATTTTAGCTCATACAGAATCATTACTGACACTGCTGCACCCATGTCTATTTCCATATGTACTGTTTACCCTTCCATTGAAATCAGACTTGGAATAAATGAGCTGAGAGGTCCTCATCAAAAACATATAAGCTTCTACGTCTACCATATGGTGGGTGTAAAATAATTATTTGACTCAGAAAGTGTCCATAGTCCACAAAGAGATTGACAATAGTTTTTTTCCATTATAGCAGGAATTCACAAAGTAAAGTCAGGTTTCCTCTGACTACTAATAGATGAAGGGACAGTTAGAATCTGTGATTATTTTTCATCTTGATTTCATGTCTGGATTCAGATTGACAGCATCACACACTAATGTCTTGTCCCAGACAATGCATATGCTGAAAATTACAATTTTGTTCAATGAGACTTGAACACTTGCCAAGCACAACAGTGGGAAAACTGCATCAGTCCATTCACATTTTACACCACATCAACTTTAATCCCCTCTCCTGTGTATGTCTGATTATTTAAAATATGACTTATTTCGTCCATGTGCAACAAATATATCCCCATATATTTTTGATTAGTCCTGTTTGCAGACATATGTATAAATTATTGACTGACTTGCATGTAATTTATATACATTATATTTTCTCTTGTGATATGTTTTGGCATTTATGCTTTCAATGAAAGTTTCAATAAAAATACAGATTCTTTTAGTTGTGATTTCACAGATGACGATTATACATATATTTGAAAACAATGTTCAGCCACACACTTGATAAAAATAAGGGTTGTATGTTGGCATGTATAATTTTAAAGAAGAAACTTGTAAAGAATATTGATTCACATGGCTAAGGTTTATGCCCAGGGTGTTTTCACAAGTGCATTTTTGGTTGTGAATTCCTTGAAAATGCAGACACATAATTCACAAGAATATGGTTTATCTTAAGTGTATAGATATACAAGTTTTTTCAAGTTTGTGTTGAAAAGGATGTATTACAGATTTTACAAGGATATTTTCTCTCAAGTAAAATGGTTTTGCAATACGTTCTTTTTGCAAACACTGACTTACACATTCATACGATTATGACTTCCATCTAGTGACATGTTTATACACATCACAGTAAATATGACTTCAGCAGAAGTATTCTTACATGTGACAAAAAATATGGTTTCTCTCCAGTGTCAGTTTCCATACAGTTTTCTCATCAGTGTGTGTTTGCATATGTTGCATCATTAAACCAATTGCAGAAATGCAGATCCCAAAACCTGATAAGGATACAGTTTCTCTCCAGTTTACATGTGATTCACCAATGTTGGTATTCCTGAAAATGCAGATTTGAAAATTTTGCAAGAAAAATGATTATCTTTTTTGCAAATGGTGCACTGAATATTCTGTAAACGTAAACCAGTAAAATTAGCAAGAATACACTTTCTAACCAGTATGCGTTCGCATGTGGCGCTCCAAAGATGATTTCCGGGAAAATGCAGATCCACAGACCTCACAAGAAAATGGTTTCTCTCCAGTGTGAGTTCGCATATGGCATACTAAAATTGACTTCCATGAAAAAGCAGATCCACAAATTTCACAAGAATGTGGTTTTTCGCCAGTGTGCGTCCGCATATGATGATCCAAATGTGACTTCCGTGAAAATTCAGCACCACAAACCTCACAAGAGAAAGGTTTTTCTCCTGTATGTGTTTGCATATGACGTTGCAATGGTGACTTCAGCGAAAATGCAGCTCCACAAACTTCACAAGAAAATGGTTTCTCTCCAGTGTGTGTTCGCATATGACACTCCAAATGGGATTTCTGGGAAAACGCAGAACCACAAATTTCACAAGAATATGGTTTCTCTCCAGTGTGTGTTCGCATATGGCATACCAAAACTGACTTCCGTGAAAATGCAGACCCACAAATTTCACAAAAATATGGTTTCTCTCCAGTGTGTGTTCGCATATGGTACACCAATTTTGACTTCACAAAGAATGCAGATCCACAAACTTCACAAGAATATTGCTTTACTCCCTTGTGTATACGCATATGCCTCAACAAATATGATCTTGTTGAGGATACTGATCCACAAACTTCACATGAATATTGTTTCTCCCCACTGTGTGTTTCCATATTGTACACTAAATATGACTTTATTAGGAAGATTCACAAATTTCACAAGAATATGGCTTCTCTTTGATTTTAATCATATGTAACATAATGCTTTTATAGTAACAGCAAACCACAAATGCCATGTTTTTTATTGCAAGTTAAAGTTCATTGTGATGCTGTTGAAAATATAGATACAAAACTTTTACATAACAATTGCAGTATATATTTCTCTGTTCTTAATGGGAAGTGAAGAGTTCTGTTTCCTTTCATTTAAATCTCCAGTAAGAACACCTTTTATGTATATCATGATTTTTTGTCCAGTCAAAACATCTGTGAAGAAACAGCAATAAAAGTTATATTAACAGTGAATAATATATAAAATCAGTTTTTTTTATCACTTCACCCTAAGCAAGGCAATAAAGCCACTAAGATGCAAGAGGATACTTAGCCTTAGAGAATATGAGAAAAAACTGTTAAGAAGAGAGAACAATAAAAGAACAAGAATAAAGATGACAAAAAATAATGATTGACATTGTATTTAAATTTTTGACGATCATAGTAGACTGGGAAGCAAGAAGCCAGAAGAGTGTTTCATAAGCAAGAAGTGTAATAGAAATTGTTAGCATAGAACTTATGGTAACCTCTAGCCATTTCAAGTGTAAAATGATGAAACTTTGCCATCAACCTTGTACTTCACTTAAATGCATAAAGTCTATACAAAGGAAAGTTCATCAGATCAGTTACCATGAGAGTATTGACAGAAAAGGCACAGGAAAGCCACTTTATGGTGATGGGAAAGTGACTGAAGTTGTGATGCCAGGCTAGTTTATATTCTAATTGACATACATAGTTATTTACAAAGGCTAGTTTGGCCCAGTACAGGGACACAGAAATCTAGAAGTCAAACAAGATCAAACACATTGCTGTAGTTGACAATCAGTGAAACAAGATTGTTTACCGTCAAGTACCGTCTAATATATAAATGGTTCTATCTGCAGAAAGATGTATAAAATTAGATAGAATAATTTCCCAATCTACATATTTTTTTCTCTTTTTCTCTAGATAAATATACATTAAATATATTTTCTTTGGATAAAGATACAGTTGAAAACGTGTTTGAAAATGTTATGCAGCAATAATGAACTGTCCAATAAAAGTGGAAACATCTCTTCCTTGAAGAATGCAGAATTATTGAGAATAAACAAACAAAAATGTTTTTGGTTGTATGAAACGTTCCATACATCTACACAACTGAAGCAAAATAACAGAAAACTACCAGACTAGTGATGTACCTGTAGTAATTGAGAAGTGTTAGTATTTTTAAATAAATGGGGGAAAATATTCACTAATTTAAATATCAATATAAATTCTTTCAGAAAGTCAAGAATTATATTGGGAGGACATATGTAAATGAATTTTGCTCTCCTCTGCAAATTTTTATGAATATTTCCATTTGTTTTTTTAGAGTTTATCAACCCATTGCAGGTTATTTAAAGCCAGGAAATATTTTTAGAATGTAAGAATTTGAAAATTGGAATTTGGCTCTCAGATTAATAATTATCCATTGTACATCCAAGTATTCAGCACCTGGTATTCTCAAGGGATCACCTATCTAGGTAGTGGCCAGACTCAACTTTGCTTAACTTTGCTGATCATACAGGAACCAAAGTTTCAACACTATATGGCCTATCTATTGTCTACAGGGAGACAATTAACAGATGAAATAGATTTTGATGATGTCATTAAAGAATTTGCCAAAAAAAAAAAAAAAAAGTATCAAGAAAAGTTACTTTGTAGAAAAATGTAATTTTTAATTCAAAAATAAAGATGCTCCTAATTTTTTACACTTTTTCCCCTTACATGTCATTTTTGCTTTTTAACTTTTACTGATAAAGTTTAAGAATGTTTGATGTATATTTAAAGCATGCTATATTTGAGTATATATGAAAGTAATATTATAATGCTACAGTTTTATAACTTTAAGAAGGAGTCACTGTGCAATATGTACTTTTTTGTGGGAGTGGCAAACTCAAGGGCTACCCTGGGTGGCACACACTCTAGCTATGCCACTGCTTCTGCCCTGTTCCAATTGTTAATTTGATAGTCACTGACAAAAAAAAGAAAAACAAAAATTGTTTATGATGCATCATTTTTTTTTTTATTCAACAATCTTTGACAAGTATCAAGAATTTGTCCCTTATAAGCAGGTACCCCCACAAAAAGAAAAAAAAGAAAACTTATTTAGTTTATTTCAAGCTCGTAGATTAAATTTAATAAAGACATATTTTTTATGTTTAACGTTGTTATTTTATAGATACAAGTATTTAAGCAAATGCTCTGTTTATGATAAACAGTATTAAATAACATTTACCGGCCTGAATGTCCGAGAAATTTTTTTCATAAAATTTTTTTTCTTTGACAGGATTCGAACCTGCATCCTATACGGAACCGTCATATGTTTTGACGTGCCTAAACCACTTGATGCTACAAAGAACCAATCGGTAGACAAGGTCGAATTTACTGCTTATAAACTCCAATTTTCCATGAATCTAGTACATTCATAACTGCTCTGGCGTAAATATGTAAACAAATGACGTCATATATTAAGAAATGGACAAGGTCCGACAATTTATTTATTAAAGACATATTTTTTTATGTTTAACGTTGTTATTTTATAGATACAAGTATTTAAGCAAATGCTCTGTTTATGATAAACAGTATTAAATAACATTTACCGGCCTGAATGTCCGAGAAATTTTCATAGAAAATTTTCGTTCTTTGACAAATTGAACCTGCATTGAAAATGGAACCGTCATATACGCTGACGTGCCTTTACCGTTTGAGCCTACAACCAATCGGTGGACATTTCGAATTACTTATAAACTCCAACTTTCCATGAATCTCATATACATTCATAACTGCTCTCTTTTTATCGAATGTAAACAAATGACGTCATATATTAAAAAATGGATATTTCTTGTTCACAATTTATTTATTAAAACATATTTTTATGTTTAACTTTGTTATTTTATAGATACTTTATATTTAAGCAATTCAGTTATGAATGTAAATTCATTTTCATAAAATTTAATGTTAAATTGCATTTCCTAATCTACCGATTGGTTCTTTTAAGTTTCAACGGTAAATTTTGGGAAAAATTTGGATTTTCAAGGATACAGGTTAAAAATAAAAATAAACGAAAAATTTTGTTAAAAATTAATATCGAGACATTCAATATAAATGTTATTTAATAAACTGTTTATCATAAACAGAGCATTTGCTTAAATACTTGTATCTATAAAATAACAACGTTAAAATAAAAATATGTCTTTAATAAATAAATTGTCGGACCTTGTCCATTTCTTATATATATGACGTCATTTGTTTACATTCGATTTGCCAGAGCAGTTATGAATTTTCGAGATTCAAATTCTTTTGGAGTTTATAAGCAGTAAATTAGACCTTGTCTACCGATTGGTTCTTTGTAGCTCAAAATATAAAGGCACGTCAGCGTATATGACGGTTCCAATTATAGGATGCAGGTTCGAATCCTGTCAAAGAACGAAAATTTTCTATGAAAAATTTCTCGGACATTCAGGCCGGTAAATGTTATTTAATACTGTTTATCATAAACAGAGCATTTGCTTAAATACTTGTATCTATAAAATAACAACGTTAAACATAAAAATATGTCTTTAATAAATAAATTGTCGGACCTTGTCCATTTCTTAATATATTAAATTTAATGTTTCCAATAAGCAAAATACTTTGTTGTATTTCAAACTGAATTTAAATTGATTGTAATTATTTTTTTCAATTTGCTCAAATTGGGCATATTTAGAAATCTATAAACAACAATTGTCTTTATTTACATTATTTGGACTATTGTCCTCATCTTTGTTATAATTATCACAATGTTTTGTCTGTTGTATGCTCTGGCCTTTTTTAGGTAGTTGGAATGTCAAACTGAACCCTTTATTTCACTCGCTGGGGTAGATTGTTCTAGTTCTATGTGCCATATCTAATGGATGTCAGTTATCAGTTATCTCCTGTTAATTTGGCCAAAATGTTGTGATAAATATGGCAACAAAGACTAGGACAATAATCCGAATAATGTAAATAGTGTACATAATAACTCATCTCAGAAATATAGACAGATAATTGTCTTTATTAAAAAATCTTTTAGAAATAAAATATATCTTTATTTGAGGCAGATAAAGTGATTTAAACTTTAATTTAAACAAATATTATTTTTAGTTTAAAATAACACAGAAAAGCATTTTTTTGACACAGAGGTATGTGTGTTTATGAGGTGTTGACACATCTATCTATAACCTAATGATTGTGAGAAGACAAATACAACATAAACACGTTTTTTTATATATTTTTTCACTATCCACTGAACTTTAAATATTATAAATGTTCTAATATTTTATTGAATTTTAGATACTGTAGCTTTATCGTCTTAGAAAGATGCTTGTTGAGATGTTAGAAAATTACCAATAAATTTAAAATTTACTATAGTTACCACTCTTATTTTCTGATAATGTTGTGCCTGAATGTGTGTATTTACAAAAGTTAGCACATTTACATATAAAAAAAATTCAAAATTCTTTTTAGAATAGTGGTGTGGGGGAGCAAATTGTAGTAAGCTTTTCCATAAGTAAATATAGATTTTATTTAACAATGACTGATATAAATTAATACAGAATTTTAAAAGGTTTAAAACTAGGTACCTTCACTTTTTCATGGAAAACAGCATAACGTAATGAAAAAGGCCACAAACTTAATAAAAGTAAAGTTTTATCGTCAAATGCTTATGTTATTATTTCACAAAAAAACTTTCTATTTCTTGATTTTTTTTTATTCATTAAAAGTAGGACTCCTTAGAGAATGTAAATCGCATAATTTGTATTTTTTTTTTTTTTTTTTTGCAAACTTGCACTATTCTAACTGAAAATCTACTCTGAATTGAAAAATAATGAATGCAATAAAAGTAAAACTATGATAATATTTAATTAGAAAAGCTTTTACTTGCTTTTGTAAATAAGTTATATTAAGGTCTATTGTGTGAAGAAATTTTTCCAATGAATAATGAATTTTTACAAGATTTTTTTCCTTTTCTTTTAAATTTTAATTATAATAATTTATAATAGTTCAAAATCGTGTAGAATTCTGTTTTAGGCTAATTCCTGGATGCGATATAGTAATTAAGTGGAAACGAAATTTATAAATCCAAAATTGAAAAGACTGTTACACTATTCTATTTTTAAAATAATTTTTTTTAATTTTTTTACTTAATTTGTTCCTTTTTTCATCTATGAAAGGCTAAACGTGACATTATTTTGAAAAGGTCACGTGATCTAAGATTTTTGTCTCTTTACAGAGAAATTAATTTAAGAAAATTTTATAGTATTTTAATTTTTTTTATTTTTGCATAAAGCATCTTCGAAAGGTAAATAAAAGTCAATAAATTATTAGATAATTGCGGAAAATAAGTTCATCTGTAAAAATTACTAGGTAGTTAAAAACCAAAAAAAAAAAAAAAAAAAAAATGCGTTCACTTAGATTTTGTAAATTTTATGTCAATTCTAGTCAGCCATACATGCTGTCAGTGTCATTGCTTTCAATCGCTCATTAATCATCGCTTGAGATAAACACAACAGATCAATAACAAATGGTTGTATATTACTTTTTTATGCTATAAGTAATAATATTTATTTCAAATCAGATTAATTTAACTTCAAATTTTACTCAGATAACGTGTCAGAAATATAAGAATTTTAAAATTGATAAATTTCTTTTGTTTACAAATTTCTTAAAATGGCCGTTGTAAGAAAATTTTAAGAAATCAAAATTAAATTTGACATTCCAATCTATATAATTTGTATCTGAAACACACTAGAATATTTTACTTACTGGAAATAATAAATTTAAATTAAATTATTTAATCCTTTAGCTTTCAATTAAAGCTAAAATGAAATCTTCAAGAATGCTTTTTCATTTTTTAAAATTCAATTTAAAACCTTAGGTATTGAAAATTTATGCCGAAAAAGTGGAGGTACCTTTATTTAAAACTAAAGGATTATAAATTTTTCTAAATTAAAATTAATTAAAAAAAAATACATACAATTCATTATACATCGAAAAAATGTTTTTTTTCAGACCTAAGGGTATTTCATTCAGAAAAACAATTAATTAAAGCATCAATGTCTTTATTGTCTTACATATTGCATATTTATTTTTTACAATTCAGAGCAAATTTCCTGTAATTGGTAGATTTCTTGTTTGACAAAAAAAGATAGCTAATGATTTAAATTGTCCCATGAACTAATAAAAACATTTTAAGTTCTTTACAAAAATGAAATTTCATTAAAATTAAATAAGTGTGGGGTAACAGATGTAAAAAAATATATTTTTTTACCAAGATTTTCTAAAAGTGAAATGTTTCACAAATAATTTAATTCCTTTGTGAATAAGTAGTGAAAATTTCATTATAATCCCACAATTATCTGATTTTTGCAAGAATTTCTAAATCAATGTATTTTTATCTGAAAAAAACAAAAAACGCTAAAATTTCTTACTATTGTCGCTGACGTAATATAAACAAGATTTTTATTTTTAATCATAATTTCAAACGTGTTAAAAAAGATTAAAAAAATATTATTAAAGAATAAAAAAAAAAATCCTTTGGTCTTTTCTCTTAAATAATGATCTTGACGATAAAACTTTGTTTTTATTAACTTGGGCATTTTTCATCATATGATCATTTTTTAGCGCGCATCTTTGGAAATATTACTTTAGTGACAAAATCTGACACGCATTGAAACCAGAGCTGAATTTATTTTTACTTTTCATTTAAGCTAACATAAACAGAATAAAAATTAAAGAGATAAGTCAGTAAATAACAAAATCATTCGTATTCTTCCACTTACCTTTCAAAACAGAAAATGCAATAAGAAAAACAAAACAGGATGATTTCTTTGTACTCAAATTATTCTTTTTGTTGTTCCCTGTCGACCTGTTCAATGTTTGTATTGTTCCTTCAGTTCATAATGTAAAAGTTAAAACGAATGACAGAAATTTGGAATTAAGAAATGAAAAAACACGGCACAAACGTCAAATAACTTAAAGTTTTAAAGTAAAATATTTCGAATTCCTATTGTAAGCCGAAAAAAAAAGTTCCACGGTGTTAGATAAGTTCTGGTTCCTTGTGTTTAAATTTCTCTCGTTTCTTGGCATCCAAAGTCAATGTATGCATGAGATTTCTTCACGGCCACAAACACTAAGGACCCAGTTTTGCTCCCCATTTGAATCTATGATACATGAATATTGTACAATTATTTTTCCTGAAGTGGATTTTAGATCAAATTCAGATTTTATTGAAATCCAAATCATGTACAGTAAACATTAAATAATATATTTATTTTATATTTATTTTATAATAAAGTTACCCCTACGGACTCCTGCACCCACCCCGCTCGAAAAAACGAAAAATCCATCTTAAATATCTCGAAAAAAAAAAAAAAAGAAAAAAAGAAGCGATACCTAAGGTTTAAAAAATATTTTAAAAATGAAAAATCTTTCTTAAAGTTTTTATTTAAGTTTTAATTCAAAGCTAATAGATAAATTTAATATTTCTGATAACCAAAATACTTTGCTGTATTTCAAAATGAATTTAAATTGATTAGAATCATTTCTTTTTAATTCTAAAAGCAGGTATATTTATAAATGTGTCTACACAGCATAATTCTCTTTATTAAAAAAAATCTTTCACAAATATACTTTTCTGAAGCTTCATTTCAGGAAAATTAACTGATTTAATCTGAATTAAAACAAATATCACTTTTAGATTAAGATATCACAGACAAGTATTTTTTAACATGAAGCTGGGTGTTTTTTGATGTGTTGGGAGTTTTATCAATAGCTTAATATTACTGATTTTAAGTAAAGGTCCCATTAACTGTAAAAATTACTTGACAAATACATTGTAAATGCCTTTTTTATATATTTCTAACTAACCAGTAATCTCGAAAATTTAGGAAAAGTAAAATTCAACAAAATCTTAGAATGCTTAAAAGCATTCTAAGATTTTGTTGAATTTTACTTTGGCTTTAGTCTTACTTTCAAAGACACTTACTGAGGAATGCTAGAAAATTACCAATAAATTTAAAAATTAAAATTTACCATAGTTGTCACTTATAGGAATTAAATCCTATATATATTTTTCAACCAATAAAATCCCATCAGAAGTTTTGTTGCATAAACAATCATTCCAAGGGCAAATACCATCAAAATACTTGCAAACGTAGTTGCAGATCTACCAGGTATTATTTTGGTGTCATTTAGAAAATAACAATAATAACTCCCTTCACCACTTCCGCAAAATCCGAGAAAAAGATTTTCATGAGCGTGTGTGAAATTATTTTCTAACCAATGAAAACTTTGTAGTCAAAATGTTCATATATCTATGTGAAATTAGATTTTGAATTTCCCTTACAAGTATAAAAATAGAAGTATACTACTTAGTGCTCACAATTTTGGAGGCCATTTTGATCTACAAGTGCATACACGCACACATGGGAAGAGAGACAGCCAGCAGCCACCAAGGCCTTGTCCATGTACACAATGGAAGGGATTAACCAGCAATCATCTACTAAGTCTTTGTCTACAAACTCACAAACACATTACAATGACTTTAATAAAGTAAGTCTGTTCACAGTCATATATATTCACACTGCACTAGAAACATTTAATTACTTTATAAAACAAATTTCACTGTAAGAAAAATTGATTTTATTGTTATTGTATAGCTCTGAAAAAAAAATATAAATGTTGTTTCAACTGACGTTCTGCTACTACTTTTCTTTCAGAAAATAACCTTTTTTATGTTTCACTTAAAAGATTTGTTGTTAAATGTTTCAGATTTCAACACTCAGCTCGCAATTAAAACTTGGGTAGATGGAACAAAACACAATTATTTTCTGATAGACATGTATGAATATAGGTATTTACAAAAATTGGCACATTTACACAGACACACTCAAAAAAAAAAAAAAAAAAATTCAATTTTTTTTTAATACTGGCCCATGGTTGAATTGTAGCAAGCTTTTCCCTTCATGAGTAAATATAGATTTACTTAATAACAGTATTACCACTACAAATTAATACAGAATTTTAAAAGATTTAAAAGTTTATTATGATTAAAATATTTAAAAAATGGAAACAATTGTAAAATGAAATTGAAATAAAACATCCATAACTAAGATTTAAAATTAATTTTAAAAATGCTTTTATTTTAGTTTTAATTCCTAGCTAATTGACTAAATTTAATGTTTCCAATAAATAAATTACTTTGCTGTATTTCAAACTGAATTTAAATTGATTGGAATTATATATATTTTTTCAATTTGCTCAAATTGAGCATATTTACAAGTGTGTCAATACAACATGATTCTTTATATTCAAAAATCTTTTAGAAATAAAATATACTTTTCTGAAACTTTATTTGAGGAAGATAAACTGACTTAAAGTTGAATTAATCTGAATTAAAACATATTACTTACTTTTAGTTTAAAATAACGCAGAAAAACATTTTTTTAATCTGGAGTCTTTGACAAATACAATGTAAACACATTTTGCATGCTTTTATAAGATGCATACAGATTTAACAATAGCTTAATGTTTGGCAAATTTAAGTAAAGGGTATATAACTAAAAATTATTTGACAAATATATCATAAACACTATTTTAGCTCAATCTTTATCTACTCAATAATCTCAAAAATTTAGGAAAATATTCTAAGTAATCTAATATTTGATTGAATCCTAGCTACTTTTGCTTTACTGAAGAAGATGCTTTCATTAAAGAAATGTTAAAAATTATCAATAAATTTAAGATTCACTATAGTTACCAGACTTATTTTGTGATCATGGATGTCTGTATTTACAAAATTTGGCAAATGCAAAAAAAAAAAAAAAAAAAAAAAAAAAAAAATCAAAATTCTTTTTAAAATTAATGTACTCACTGAATTATATTAAGCTTTTCCATTTATGATTAGTAAATATAGCATTTTTTAAATTTAAAATGAATACAGAATTTTATAAGATTTAAAAGTTTATAAATTATTTGAATTGCATTTTTTTTTTTTAAATGTAAACAATTCTTGTAGAAATTCATTATTCATAAAAGATTTTTAACACAATAGTGTCTATAATATACTTTATTTAGAAAAGCAATTAAAAGCAGTTCTACTTAAATAATGTCTTGGTTTTATTGCATTTTTTATTTTAACAATTCAGAGCAGATTTTCTGCAACTGGGAGCCTAATTTGACAACAAAAATTTAATGATTTAAATTCTTCAATATGTTTGATGCTAGAGGAAATTCATTTGTCCAGATTTTTTTAATGTCCAAGTTCCAAACAATAATAAAAATAAAGAAAACATGGTCATGCATGTTAAATAACACATTTGTATTTACAAACATATGTACATGAATTCAAAAGAGAAAATGTTATTATTTAATAGGAGTAGATAGGTTTGCTTATCATTCCCCAGTCTTTTAAACAGGAGTAGAGGTCCATCTCTTGTTTCCTGTTTAGGATTAGGCTTCCAGTTCCGTCTAAAGTCTACTTCAGCATTATACCTCTAACGTCATCATCTGAACTCTGAAATTTTATTTGCTAATTAAATCTTGACTTCTTCAAGTCTAGAATTAGCTATCTTGTAATTTAACCCTTTCTTACATCAATACAACACAACACAGTAACCCTCTATCTGGAGTGGCCCTTGTATTGGGTGAATATTAGTAATAAAATAAAATATATAAAAGTGTCATCACGTGTATGTATGTACATTTCTGACAATGTTTATTGGTTTTAGTTCTGTTGGCTTTAGGATTGTTTATTGCTGGTCATATTGAATTTTCACTACCCATCTTATATCTTTTTCAGCAACAATCAGACTAAAATTAATAAATATACATAAAAATCAGTGAAGCTACATTCTAAAAATGTTACAAAAATGATTGAAACCTTGAAAATGTCCAAAATGCAAATAACATAAAAAAAAGACTAATGTCTGAATCAACCAGATAACTGGACAACATTTATTACAGAAAAAAAAAAGTAAGGCTTAAAGGACACTTTGTAATACAAAGAGATTTGTTAATTTCCTACTGAATTTATTTTAAAAAATGAACTTTATTTTGTAAAATTAGAGACCTTAACCGAAAGGTTGTGTTTTAAAATTGAACTAAAATTATATGCCAGTCAATGTAACTTAAGTGTCATCATGTATGTGCATTTATAACACTGTTAATTCAAATATGTTTATTTGATCTTGCTCTGTTTGCCTTATGATCACTGATTATATTGAATATTTAGATGATGGGAAGGTCAGAAATAGAACATTCTAACATCTTAGAGGTTGTATTGCACACAAAATACAAATGTCATCATGTGTGTTATAAACAACATCACATAAAAATCAGTGAAGCTACATTCTAAAAATGTTACAAAAATGATTGAAACTTTGAAAATGTCCAAAATGCAAATAACACCCAAAATTGATTGATGTTTGAATTAATTAGACAAAAATTAACAACTGGACAGGTGTAATTAAACAAAATAAATGAAGGCTACATAGCCTATCTATAAAAAATATGGAAAATAGAATCAGTGGGCAGAGTTCAATTCCTGGCTGAGATAATTTGTGTTAATTTCACACTAATACCTCAAATGTTTTAACACAATTTATTAAAAGACTCTGAAAATGTCTACATGTGCATTTCTGATAATGTATGTGCAAGTCGGTGCAGTAATGGATAACGGCTCGGATTGAGGAATTGGAAAGCCAAGTGCAAATTCCAGTTGAATCCATTACATTCACTTACATGCTAATACCCTTGGGAAACGTATGAAACCTCTTCTCCCTCCAGCTATGGGTAAATAGGAGGACAGACCAGGTTCTATAGCCTTGGATAGCAAATGGTCTACCACAGAAAGAAATGGCAACCTACTGCAAGAAAAAAAATCTGCCTCATCAGTCATGTATCAAAAGTTACCTGATTGCCTAAGCATGCATCATGCATGGTGCGTAACTGACTGATGTGCAAGTATGTTTATTTACTCTAACACTGTCTGCCTTTTGTTTATTTCTGGTCATACTGAATCCCAAATGTTTTAACAAGTATTTTATTAAAAGATCCTGAAAATGAACGTTCCAAATATTTTGCACATATAAAATAAATCAAAATTCATATTTACCTGACTTAATGATTTAAATTCTCCTATGATATGTTTGATGCTAGAGGAAATTCAGTTGTCCAGATTTTTTTAATGTCCAAATTCCAAACAATAATAAAAATAAAGAAAACATGGTCATACATGTTAAATAACTCATTTGTATTTACAAACACTTGTACATGAATTCAAAGGAGAAAAAAAATATTATTTAATAAGAGTAGATAGGTTTGCTTATCATTCCCCAGTATTAACTAATAAAACTGAAACTTTATAATCAGAATGTGTTCGAATGTGCATTTGCAGCTGTGAAATCTTTAAAAACTCAAATCCACAAGAATATGTTATCTCTCCAGTGTGTAGTTGTAAAAAAAATAGTTTAAATTTAAAGTACACTATTTACATTATTCGGCCTATTGTCCGCATCTTTGTTGCCATATTTATCACAATGTTTCAGCTGTTGTATGCTCTGGCCTTCTTCAGGTGGTTGGAATGTCAAAGTGAACCCTTTATTTTGCTCACTGGGGTAGACTGTTCTAGTTCTACGTGCAATGTCTAAATGGATGTCAGTTATCAGTTATCTCCTGTTAATTCCCCTCTCCAAGTTCTCCACCGCCTTAACCAGGTATTGAACTCACACTGTTTGGGTCCTGTCACTGGATCTAACTAATGCCTTTATCCTTTGTCCTTGAGATTAACAGGAGATAACTGATAACTGACATCCATTAAACAAATGAAGCTTCAGTGAAAATGCAGCTCCACAAACTACACAATAATAATCTAGTGTGTATTCGCATATGGCACTTCAAAGATGATGTCTGTGTAAATGAAGATCCACAAATATCACAAGAATATGGTTTCTCCCCAGTGTGTGTTCGCATATGCTGCACCAAATGTGACTTCCGTGAAAATGAAGATTCACAAACATTACAAGAATATGGTTTCTCTCCAGTGTGTTTGCATATGACGCTGCAATGGTGCCTTCAGTGAAAAGGCATATCCACAAATATCACAATTATATGGTTTCTCTCCAGTGTGTGTTCGAATATGGCATACCAAATTTGACTTCTGTGAAAATGAAGATTCACAAAATTCACAAGAATATGGTTTCTCTCCAGTGTGTGTCCGCAGATGGCATACCCAATTTGACTTCTGAGAAAACACAGATTCACAAATATCACATGAATATGTTTTCTTTCCACCTTGAGCTTCCATATGGTACACTAAATGTGACTTTATTAGAATGATTTGCAAATTTCACAAGAATATGGTTTCTAATTTTTCTCAGATGCTTTTATAGAAGTGACAAATTGCAAAGTAGATTTTTTGCCAGTTAATATTCACTGTGATGCTTTTACAAATATACACAAATTCTGCATAAATATTGCAGCATATATTTCTGAGTTCTTGATGGAAAGTCAAAATTCTTCTTTTCTTTCATTTAAATTCCCAGTAATAACAATTTTATGAATGTCATTATTTTCTGTGTAGGCAAAACATCTGTGAAGAAAAAGTAATAAAAGATTTATAAACAGAGACAGTGAACAATATATGAAATCAGTTTATAATCTAATAGAAAAACATGGTTATATATTAAGGTTAGTTGAGATCAGCACAGGGACACAATAATACAGCAGCCAGGAAAGATCAATGAAGAAAACAATAAGCTCATCTTAAATGATTTCTATTTATACTTAAAGGAATAATTCACACTATAGAAGTAGAATGGAATTTAGCTATAGTCAATAAGTTTATATATAATAATTTCATTATGAACTGAAAAGAATAACACAGAATATACAAGTACAATGGTATTTTTCTGAAAAATCTTCAAATGTCTAAAATATCATTATTTTACAGATTAATATTTTCATTTATAACTAATTATAATTTTGATAAAACATTACAACAACATGGAAATTATGATATAAGGGTACAATATATGGTGAAACTAATATAAAGATTCATTTAGGCATGAATCTCAAAATGAGGCAAAAGACAATAATATCATACACAAAGCAAATTTCAAAGCATACTGATGAAGTGACATTTTCCTTTTGACTTTAAAGAAGAGGGAATGAAGTATCAATTTAAACAAGTAATAAGATTTGTTCTACCAGAAGTTGTACAAATGAGGATAGTGAGTTCAGTTTGTCGATATAAGCCAAACTATTTAGGTGGATATCAACAGAAGGGGAAAAAAATCTTGCAGAAAAATTGATTTTATGGCTTAACCTATTGCATGTTATTTAAACCCTGAAAATATTTTCAAATTGTAAGAATTTTTTGTTTTCAAAAAACAAAATACATAAAACAGGATCTTTATTTTATTACAAATTGTATACATGAAAATGGTGATTTTAATCTGACAATAATTAGTTTGTTGACATGAACCTAACATTTCAGTTGAATGTCAACACAAGGAAACATTTCAGGTGGATATCAACAGAAGGGAAAAAGTCTTGTATAAAAATTGATTTCTGTCTATATTTCTGAGATGAGGTATTATGTACATTATTTACATTATTCGGACTATTGTCCTCATCTTTATCACAACATTTCGGCCGTTGTACATTCCGGCCTTCTTCAGGTGGTTGGAATTTCGAACTGAACCCTTTATTTCGCTCACTGCGGTAGACTGTTCTAGTTCCACGTGCCATGTTTGATGGATGTCAGTTATCAGTTATCTCCTGCTAATTTCCCTCTGAAATACTGCTTTAACCGGATATTGAACTCACACTCTTTGGGTCCTGTCACTGGATCTAACCAACACCTTTATCCACTGTGTCATGTGTCCTTGTGTATGAATTTCTGGGTATTATAAATCTAATGTCTTCAGCAACCATTTTTACCAGTGCTCATACTGCAATTTTGCTGTTATAATAAATGTTATTGAAATAAAGGGTTCAGTTCAAAATTCCAACCACCTGAAGAAGGCTGGAGCGTACAACGGCCGAAACATGTAAATAAAAATTGATTATGTTTTACAGTTTAACTCTTTGCAGGTTATTTAAACCCTGGAAACATTTTCACATTGTGAGAATTTTTTTTTTTTTTAAATATATACATAAAATATTACTTATACTAAAAATAATAGAAGTTGGAATCTTGAAATGAAGTAAAAAGTTACGACATCCAACAAAATGCATAAACTTAAAGTATAATGACTGAGTGAAATTATCCTTTTGACTTTAAAAAATAAGAGAGAATGAGGAATCAATTTAAAATCTCAAGTCAAAGTATATTCATTCTATCTCAAGTTATATAAATGAAGAATGTAATTTCAATCTGCCAATTATTAGTTTGTGGATATGAACCAAATACTTTAGCTGAATATCAATACAAGGAAAAAATATTTGTGCAAACTACAAGCAGACAACACAGTGACAATTATGATATAAATAAGGCTATTAAAAATAAGAAAATTCATTTAGGCATGAATCTCGCAAAGAGGCAAAAGATTATGACATCGTACAAAAGAAATTAAAGCATAATAATCAAGTGACGCTTTGCTTTTGACTTTAAAGAAAACAGAATGAGGAATCACTTTACAATATCAAGTAATAAAGTGTTTTCGTTCTGTCAAAAGTTGTATAAATCAAGACGGTTATTTCAGTCTGGCAACTATTAGTTTGTTTATATGAACCAAAAACTTTTAGGTAGATATCAACAGACAGGAAAAAAAAAATCTTGCATAAAAATTAATTTTTGTCAAAACTTTTGTGCCTGAAATAAGAAAATTCTGATATAAAAAAGAAGTTTATATCCACTCTACAGAACCATAGATATTCTTTGAAAGTGATAATGTGTAAAGTAAATATTTATTATAATCAGCACTAGGAAATCTTTCAGGAAAAAATAAAAAAAAAAAAAAAAAAGCTTTTAAAAGTACTAAAATCAACTAAGTATTGACAGCATAAATTTTTCATTACTTATTGAATAAATTTCTAGTGTCACTTTTAAAAAAAAGCAAAAATTATTTTTAGCAAGTTTTCATTTTAAATTTTTCAAGGAAAGGTTGTTCATTTAATTACCTCACCAAATTCATGTACTAATAAAATCCTAACCTCATCAAATTTTACATTTTTAAATATATATATATATATATATATATAGATGAAGAGATATAGTCTTAAGGTGTGCTATATTTATGGGATAAAGTGCTCAATATCAGAGATAGAGTGTGTGTAAATATAAAAGTGAACATAGAAGTCAACACTTAGAGGCGAGTTTTTTTTCATCGTGGCCTGACGATTGCATATAGCATGAAATAAACTGTCGCCTTTTAGTGTTGACTTTATGTTCACTTTTATATATATATATATATATATATATATATATATATATATATATATATATATATATATAAACGTGTGTGTGTGTGTGTGTGTGTGTTTTTACAGATTATCAACTTCTTGAAATTTATTTAAAACCAGAAATTATATTTAAATTGTATGAATTTTGGAAATAATGATTTTACAGATACATGTCCTGCTATTTAACCAATAGACAGTGGAGAAAGGGTACATTTATACCTTCCCCAAGTGTATTTTTGCATAAATGAATACAATGAACCCAACTGAAATTGAAACTGGGCTCTCCCATTTCCATTTCTGAGCTGACATCTATTATACTACCCATACATCCAAGTTTGCAACACATGGTATTCACAAGTGGCTACCCATTTAGGTATTAGTTAAGCTTAACTTTGGTGATCAGACAACAAGTGATGTTTCAAATAAAAAGGTCTCTGAAGAAATTGTGTTTAACTTTTCAAATAAAATACTATAGGATCTATATGAAGGGTGATTAATATTATATTGGGAAGAAATTTCCATATAAATTTTGCCCTCTTATACAGATTGGTAATGCAAAAGCACCTCATCATAAAAGTGTTGAAAAATTTATATTAAATAATAAGTCCTGTCAGATGTGGCCATGCAGGTAGCAATGATGGTTTTACCTTTTCAGCTGAAGTTATGGATCCCAAAATCTGAGAGACCCTAGCCAAAATGTATATTTTTGATGCTGTTATATGTCACTAACCCCCTAACTGCAAAGTGTTACTTAATTTTAGAATATATTTTGAAAAATGAAAAAAAAAAATCTTTAATTTCATTTTTAATTTAAAGTTGATTAAATTTATTATACTTCAAACCCAATTTAGATTGATTAGAATTTTTTGTTATCAGTAAAATCCATAAATTTGTCCATATTGACAGATCTGTCAACACAAATGGTTCTGCTTTAAAAAAAATTTCAAAAATTAAATATATTTTTCTGAAATGTTATTTGAAGAAGATTAACAAATTTAAAGTTTAATTAATTTGATTTGAAACATTACTTTTAGCTTAAAACATAATAGAAAAGCATTTTTTAATATGGAGGAATTGTTTTTTCTGACATGTTGAGTGATTTATTGACAGCCTGACGTTTGGAAAAATTAAGTAAGGGGGACAGTTTTTGTGTGTGTGTATGTATGTATGTATGTATATACACACACACACACACACACACACACACACACACACACACACACACACAAAGGGTGTTCCAGTAACTTGGATTGATTTTAAATGTGAATTAAGTTTAAGTGTCTAATGATTTTTCTTGTACTTTCAGATTTAACAGCAAAAACTTAAGTCTTTGGCAATTTCAACCATGGTGTTAAAGTTTCAAGAGTGCAATTGGAAAAATTGTTTGTAAATTCAAACAGGGTTGGTGGCAGATGTAAAAACATTATTGCATGCTCATTTACACTGTTCAGCTGAAAACATTGCTGCAGCACACGAGAATGTGGCCAAAAATCCAGACCCCCTCTATTTGTCATTGCGCACAGGAAATGAACCTCTCCACAACAACGTTACATTGAATTTTGACAAATTTTTTTACATGAAATAATCTTAATTTATTACCTTATGTTTAAAATTTAAGAAACTGGAGTGACTACTCAGTCAAAATTAAAAATAAGATGTTCTACTTTCAGAAATGTTATATTAAAATATTCTTTATTTAGTAAATAATTACTAAAAGACTGATATTAAAATTGTCAAATTCGTCATATGGAGTTTTTTTGTCACAGTTTTCTTCAAGATAAAAGTAATTTATAGTGTTGGAAAATTATCCACAATTACAAATTGAAAAAATTAATTTAAAATGGAAATGAAATAAAGTATAAAATAATTAAATCATTAAGTTTCAAATTAAAGGTAGTATTTAATTAATTTTCAGCAACATATATAATTACTACTCTCACTAAAAAGAATAAAGGTAAAAGTAAAAAGAAACTATTTAATGAAATAGGAGTAAAAAGAAAAAAAAAAAAGATCTTAAACTTTTGAAAATAAGTTTTAAAATGACCCTCAAGTAAAAAACTAAGATAATTTTAAAAGGAAAATTGGATAAAGAAGAGAAATAATTAGGTTAAGCATTGCATTTAGTTAACGCTGTGTTTTAATAAAAAAAAAAGAAAGAAAAGGAAAACATAGCCCAATGGATAAAAGCTTTGGTTGGATCCAGTAACTTGACCCAAAGAATTCTGAGTTCAATACTTCGCTATTGCAGTGATTAATAAAAGCTTGGAGAGTTGAGTTAAAGGGCGATAACTGTAACATCTGGAAGAGGCATGGCACTAGAACAATCTACCCCAGTGGAAAAATAAAGGGTTCAGTTTGAAATTTCAATCACCTGAAGAAGGCTGAAGTGTACAACATCCAAAATGTTATGTAGGATGGCAACAGAGATAAGGACAACAGTTTGAATAATGAAAATAGTGTAAATAATTACAATACTTCATCTCAAGTATATAGATTGATAAAAAAAAGAAGTACAACATGATTTTCCATGGAATTTCTTCAGATGAAACAAGATTTTTTACAAAGATTTTTGAAAAGTAATATTTAAAAAATAATTTCATTCATCTTGAAAGGTTAACAAAAATTCAACAATTACCTGATTTTTGCCAGAATTTTCAAATCAATGTGTTTTTCTTCACAAAAAGATGCTCTAATTTCCTGGACAAATTTAAGGTCCTGCATTGACAAAAAGAAGAAATTAATTTTTACATAAAAAACCCCTTCAACTTTCCTTTTAATAATAACACAAACATTTTGCCAATAAAATTTTTTGAGCATTTTTTTCATGATGTATATTGCTTTTGTTTTATTGAACTGTTTGATGTACAGTGTAACCCAGATATAAGAGAGATTTTCTCTGGTCCCAAAGTGTTCCCATACTTACCTAAACAAAATAGACCAAACCCGGATATAAGAGAAACCCGGATATAAGAGACTTCTTCTCCGGTCCCGACAACTCTCTTATATCCGGGTTACACTGTATCTAGTTTTTGTATTTATGCACAAAATACATCAATTTTTTTTTTTTAACTTCAACATTTCCTTTTATTAAATGACAAGTATTTATTTCTTAGTATGTTACTATTAAGTTCTGCATATCAGAGATTTTCCAGAACAAATTTTTCAAAATAGCACTGAAACAAATCACATAGAAATAAGGGCAACCAAAAAATAACAAAGAATACAATCTTTGTACATTTGAATGACCTAAATGATGATCTGTGATTTTCTTTCTAATGAAAAAAAGAATAGTTTTTCAATCAACTGCTACAATTTAACATTATTTTCTCTATTAAAATCAGACATTTCCTGTATTTTTATTTTTTGAATTTATATTTAGTTTTTTTAAATGAGGGAGAAAGAAGGTTGACTCTGTGCATGTTAAAGAAAAATGGCACAATGAAAAACTAGAAAAATGGCATTTTAGATGCATTCTTTGAAATTAAATTTTGGTTTTATTTTAAAGATAACAGCCTTAAGCTAACCCAAATTAAATGAAAATTTAATTTCCATATATATAAATAAAGATTTAGGCATTTTTAAAACATTGGCAGATTTCCTGTTTTGCAAAAAAAGAGAAAAAAAAAAGAAAAAAAAGTGGCACAAAAAAGAATTTCTTGGAATTTCATAAAATTAATTGAGGAATAGCAGATGTAAAAAAAAAAAAAAACGGCAAAATTTAAAAAAAAAAAAATAATTAAAAAAAAATGTAAATGTAAACAAGTCTTGAAAGTTTCATTAAAATCTGACAATTATTTGAGTTTTGCAAGAATTTCTAAATCAATGTGATTTCACAAAAAAAATTTATGGTTGCCCACTGATGTAAGAAAAAAAATTTAACCAAAATTATGAATAGGTACCACCACAGATTCATGAAATCTGAGATTTAAAATGAATTTTTAAAAATGAAAAATCTTTCTTGAAGCTTTTATTTTAGTTTTAATTTGAAAGTAATACATGAAATTTTAGTATTTCCAATATGTAAAATACTTTCAAAACTAATTTAAATTGACTGGAAGGATATTTTTTGGGGGGGGAGGTTAAAATGTTTGATTTGAGTCTGTGTTTATTTCAATGAAATTCCCTTTATTAAAAATTCTTCCAAAAATAAAATATACTTTTCTGAAACTTTATCTGAGGAATATTAGCTGCTGTAAAGTATAATAAATCAGATTTCAAATAAATATTATTTATTTTAAGTTTAAAATATTGCAGAAATGCCTTTTTTTTTAACTTGAAATTAGCTGTTTATTTAAGGTGTTGACAGTATGATGATAGATCTAATGTTGTTCTACAGGGACTTTATCTGTAAAACAAATACTTTAGTCTTTCCTAATAACAAAGATTTTAATGATAAAAGTTTGTTTTTATTAAATTTAGGGGATTTTCATCATAATGCTCCTTTCTTTTTTTAGAGAATTAATAGAGGCACCTAATTTTGACGGTTCTAAAAAAGAAAAAAAAAAGGATTAAAAAATTTAGGAATGATGTTTTAACAATAAAGCTTTGTTTTTATTAATTTTGGAGAACTTTTTAACCATGAATGTCCATGAAATCTTTGGAGGTACCTAATTTTAAAAACGTTAGTTATCACTGTTTTGTTGTTGTTATACTGATTAGTTAGTAATCAATTGAATTTATTCATTAATGAGCAAGAACTGAAAACTCTTTTTGAACCAGATAATTCCTTGATTTTTCGCAAATATTTTAAAAAAGGCTGTAGTGATTTTGTTTTCATTACAGAAAAAAAAGTATTGCTGCTATTACACTTTCACATCCTCTATGACATTGTCAACCACACAATGTCTTTTGTCTTCAGTTCTTTTTAGTTTAAAAAAACAAATACGAATAGATTTCCCTTTTTCCTAAATTAGGACCCACACTCATTATTTCTGAATACTTAATGTATCATTGTACATGCTTCATTCAAAAGTGACTTAATAAATTAAATAAAATCTACTGTTTTGGAATTATCGACAGTAAAAGTTCAGATTCATTCGCGTCGTCGATGGTAACCATTACTGGCATTGTTTGCATACATTCACTGCAGAAAGCTAAGCGTGGAAGTAGTTAACAGCCTTATTTTTAATGATCTTACTCATCTCAACTTGTCTCAATTACTGCACAAGAGAACTATATTGCATGTGCAATAATCAAGACAAGTGAATATTCCACTAATAGCTGTTCCGCAGCAAATATATGCAAACAACGCTAGTAATGGCTGCCATGACACAAATGAATCCAAACTTTTACTGTCAATAACTCCAAAATGATAGATTTTATCAAATCATTTTCAAATGAAGCATTTACATATACACCTAAATGTAAGTATTTGGACAATTTTTTATTGCAAACTAAGTGCAGGTCCTAATGTGCAAATTAACCATATTTGTTTCATGATTTGTGGATTTTAATTTTAAATAATACATTTCATTATCTTTCTGACCTTCATTTTAGAAACTTTTGACAGCAAAAACACATTTCATTTACAGAAGCTTTTTAAAATCCTTGTTAATTTGTAAATTAAATTAAATTATTAATAATAGCAACAGTCCAACTACTGTTATTTTAAATTGATTTTATGAACAAACAAAAAAACTGTTTTAAAAAAAATAGGTTTCTTCTTATTTTATAACTTTATCTGGTACTTGGGGGGGGGTGCGAAAGCATAATAGCGCCAAAGCATTAATTTTGTTAGCACCTAAAGAAACAAATTGACCTAAACCCTATGAACTGAGCATATGGTAACGAGCAGCCATACTGACGATAAGAAATCAGTGATTTTTTACAATGTGTTTTCAAGTCGAAACATCTATGATGATGATGACGATATTAAAACTTTTTATCTTACTTCAGGTGAATTAAATAAAAATAAAACATGCAAATAAACTTCATTGTTAAATAACAAAATCCAACTAATTTCCTTCAGTACGATTTTTAATTTAAAATAAAAATATTATTATTTCTTCAAAATATTTGACTGAAATCAAAGCTGAATTTATTTTCATTTTTTTTAGTTTGCTAACACTAACGGAGAGTAAAAAGAAATGAAAAAAATATAGTGAGTCAAGTCAATAAATAACGATTTCTTTTTTTATCAAAATTATTTCTCTTTTTCTACTTACCTTTCCGACAAAATATGCAATGAGAAAAACAAAAGGGGTGGATTTTTTGTTCTCAAAATGATTTTGTTGGAATTGTACTTTCAGCTAACCTGATTTTTGTATTGTTTTTTCACTTCCATAGAATAATGCCGAGGTTCAAACGGCAAAAAAAAAAAGAATTAATAAACGGAAAACGACGACACAAATGTGAAAATATTTCCCTTGGGCCTTGCTAGTTAAAAATCGAAAAAAATTAAGCGGTGTTAGACAAGATTTGGTTCCTCGTACTTAATTCCTTACAATTTTGAGCCTTGCCGGGGCAAAGAAGACGTGTGGCGTTTCTTTTCTTCACGTTCACAGGGATTTTCATCTGTAATAATTTTGTTTACAATTTGCTGTCTAGACATAAAAACAGCAACCTTGTCGATCTCGCCTTGACCTTAAAAAAAGGCATTGTGGATAATTTAAATATTGGTTAGGAGCCCCCACAAAAAGCAAGATAAAGGTTTAAAAATAAAATACATTTTTAAAAATCTATCTTGAAGCTCTCATTTTAATTCCAAGCTGAGAGATTAACTTTGATATTTCCAATAAGTAAAATACTTTGCTGTATTTCAAACCGAATTTAAATTGAATGTTTTTAAATCGCTAAAATCTATCATATTGACACATCAGTCAACACATGATCCTCTTTATTAAAAAAATCATTCAAAAATAAAATATACTTTCCTGAAACTTTATTTGAGCAAGATTAACTGATTTAAAGTTTAATTAATCTGAATTAATACAAATGTTGCTTACTTCTGGCTTAAGATATCACGGAAAAGCATTCTTTTTTAGCATGGATGTTAAAAACCTGGATAAGAAAAAGATCCCAAACAACCTACCTATGCAGTCAATTAAAGTGCTCGATGCCGAGACTATCTAGCGAGAGAGAGAGAGAGAGAGAGAGAGAGAGAGAGAGAGAGAGAGAAATTAGTAAAAAAAAAAAAAAAAAAAAAATGAGCGAGTACACTAAAATAGAAATGAGAGATGAGGACATGTTTTCTCATTGTGATACATATGTATGGTGGTATGAGAGTACAAATGAAACAACAAAATACTGTTAGTGAGGCGGGGGAAAAAAAAAACAAGATGTGTTAAAATAAAATTGTATTGCTGAAGTAGAGGAGCAAGGTAGAATGTCTCTTTGTGTGTGAGGGAAGTAACCTGGAGAATGGGGAGAGTTGGTAGGACGTGGCATTGATGCTTGTGTTAAGTCAATTGATTGAAGTCATTGGTGAAGGTAACAGCCTGACTGCTCACCAGCAACTGATTATTTATTGCACATAAGTACAAATGTGGCACAAGGCCGAAAAAGGGGGTTGGGGTAAGGGACGGTCATCACTTGTCTTAGACTAAAACTTAGCTAGCCACAATCACTGACCCTATCATACAGAACAATAATCCTTTCACCAAAACAACACATTTATCCATACCTTTCTTACAACAAACACCAAAATGCCTCTTTGACTCCATGAAAAAACCTAAATAATCCCCTGCTCACCAGCAACTGACCTTCAGTGACGCAAGCAGCGTCCTATAAGTAGTCATAGAGGATATACTGATTTTCCAAGCGTAGCTCAGATGTGGCACAAGGCCGAAAGTATGAGGCACCCAGTGAGGATCGAACTCACTACTCAGTCGTAATTGTTCTAGCCAGACAAGCTTGCTAACCTTTACACCACCTCGAGTCATAGAGTCATATGATTCAACGTTTTTTCAATTTTTGTCATGCTTTTGCTTCAGTGGCAACATTTGCAGTTGGTTTCTTTTAAAATTTAAAATTTAAATTGTATTTTATATTTTTTTGATAGGAGGGGATTTGTTTTTTGATGCTTAGAGCCCCAGGCGCAGAGTGCAACGTTTGTATTTTTAATTTTGCTGTCGTAGTGTTTACATCCGGCTGACAGGTACTGATATGGAATGAATCAGAAAGAGGTCTACTTTGAAGCAAAGTATAACAATGCTAGATTTATCTGTCAAATAATATTATTCTAAGAGAATTAGAGGACCTGCCATGATTTGTTATTAGCAGATATTAACAACAAACACGATGCAGAGGACATTGTCTTCGTGGCAGATGCAGATGAAAAACTTAAAAGTAATTCTAGAGAGGATAGTGGATGTAAGCAAGAAAAGAGTACATTGCATCACCTTTAAGACAGAATGCATGGTTTTGAAAAGAAAAAATAAGAAAAAAAAAACAAAAAAAAAAACCAGCACTAGACGTGACATCAAAGATATCAGAAATGAACTTCCACAGGTATAAAAAAATAAAATAAAATGTGGTTTATTTGAGTGAGGGTCAGGTATCATATATTCGGGAGGTGTGTGGGACTGGGCCCATAGCACCGATAGTGTCAGTGACCATGAAGAAATATCATACATATCTACTTTTGAACAGACACACAATGTATAAATTAAATATTAATAGACATCGAGTATCTGAAGTTCAAATGACCAACAATTTGTAGATAGAAAAGAAGGAAGTAAAAATAGTGTCTGAGGCTCCCATGGCGCTGCCCCACCCCTCGCAGTTGGGTGATTCGAATGGGAATTAACGCCTGTTCTGTGTTGAGACAATTATGTTTACAAAAACATGATGCATGAAAATCTCAATAGTTGGGAAGAAACGCCATGCATTTACTTTTGAATTTTGATTGAATAACATTGCGAGGTAAATGCCAAGAAATCTAAGGACTTTTTAAACGCAAGTAACCACATTTTGTGTAGCACCGCTTAAATTTCTTTCGTCTTATTCATTAAGCAAAATATTTTCTGTCAAAAGTAATTTCCCGTTTCTGTTCTGTTTTTGCATTTATTTGTTTTTAAGTTTATGTCATTTCAACTTCGATATTCATTATTATATGAACCGCACGAATTATACAAAAATTGGTTAGATTGACAGAAGTCCCAGCAAATTCATTTGTGATTACAAAGAAATCCCATTTGGATTTTTTTTTTTTTTTTGTTGCATTTTCTCGTCTGAAAGGTAAGTTGAAGAATACAAGTAATTAATTTTGATAAAAAACGAAATCGTTGTTTTACTGACTTGTCACTCACTTTCATATGTTTTCGTTTTATTTTAAAAAAAAATTTAAATATAAATTATACTAAAGCAAATTAGGTTAAATTTCTTATTTTGCTTTATGAGTTTGCGGACTCTTCGAAAAAACAAAGTGCAAACCTCGTATTAAATACGGTTTCGTTTCTTAATAAAAAAATTTCTTGTTACTAAAATTTAAAAAAAGATTGTTTTAAAAGGGAAATTTAAATGAATAACAAAAATGTTTTAAGTTTGATTTAACAGCAATGTTTCTTTTATGTTTTCTCTTTTCGTTTTTTGCTACATCAACTTTACCTTTTATTCCCTCTTGTAGGGTCCTCCATTAGGTCATTTTAAAAAAAAAACAGCATATCACGATGAATAAAGGTCCATAAATCAACGGAAACAAAATTTTGTCTCAATATGTTTGTTGTTATGAAGAGGAAAGACCAAAGTATTTTTTAAATATTTTTTGAAATTTTAACTCCTTTCTAGCACGTAGAAAATTGGAGGCAAAAATAAAAATTCCACAAAAATAACAGAAAGTCAACAATTAGTTGGATTTTTTAGTAATTTATTTTGTAAAATTAAAATATGATAGGATTTATGATTTATTGCAGCTAATTGCGGAACTTTTTTGTCATAAGAAAGGTAGGTACTTTTCTTTATGAAATTTTATCAGAAGTGTACTGTGTACATAAAATAGTATTATAATTTTATGTACATTTATTACATTTTACTGTGTTATTTGTATTTCCATTCATTTTATTATTAATTTTGATATTTCATTTATGGAAAAATGTCATAACTGAGATTAAAAATAAGATCATATAAATTTCATAAGATGATACTGATACTTGTAGATACCCTTCTCAGTTGAAATTGAAAAATCAAATTAACTTTTCCACACGTGTTTCGCAAAAATAAAGGCCTTAAGCGGAGAACAATGCTTAACTCAAATAACTCAAATTGTATTCTTGCTGGTCTTCCGTACTTTATAATTACAGCCATAAACACAAAATTACATTTAATTATTGCAGGTCTTCTGATAGGTCGAAATTATACAATTTACAATGTGCTAAAAAAAAAAAAAAAAAAGATCTATCTCATAAGGACATTTACAAAACTGAATGCAGCTTTTAACTAATTTTATAATATTTTAACAACTTAAACGTAAAAATCTAATACAATTAAAGAAATAACAAATAATTGTATTAAAAATTCATTTTTCATCAAAAAAAATTTTTGCTTTCAGAGAATATTGTCCATATTCATAAAAACAACTAAAAGCAAATAAAAGCCTTTGAAAATAAATAATATTCTTGTTTTATTGAGTTTTGTATGTTACAATTCAGAGCTGAGTTTCAGGTGGGGGTGGAGTTCAATTAAAAATAAATACATGATTTGCTTTTCTCAAAGCCTTGTGCTTTTAAATAATATAATCACAAAACTGAATGCAATTAAATTTCTAGAGTGTTCATAAAAGTAGTTATGGTGTGGAGGTAATAAATATAAAAAAATATTTTTTCTATGACTTTAAAAAAAGAAGACATATTTATTATTATTAATAATTTCCATCATTTGTGAATAGTTTCTGAAAGGTTCATTGACATCTGGCAATTATTTTTATTTTTGCTAGATTTTCCAAATTAATGTATGTCATACAAAAAAAAAGTGTTAAATTTTTGTTATTTTACTAGTTCCGGTTATACAAAGTGAAACAAGGTTTGTTTTTTTTTTTTTTTAATCAAAATTTAGAATGTTCTAAAAGGAAGGAAAAATTTAAAAAAAAATAATTTGGTCTTTCATCTTTATAATAACATAAACATTTAGACGATAAAATTTTGTTTTCGTCAAGTTTGGCGTCTTTTTCATCATACTATGCTCTTTTTTAGCTATCTCATAAAGGCACCTAGACAAAACCAAAATATTTTGAAGAATATAAATCAACATTTTTTTACTAAATTTCAACCCAATGTTACCTAAACTTTAGCTTGGAATTGTAAAATACAAAATCCAATAAAATTAAGACATTATTTAATTAAAAAAAGCTTTTAATGCCTTTTATGAATAATATATATAAAGGACACTAATTTCTGAAGCCAAAATATTTTTCCAATGAAAAATGAATTTTTACAAGAATTTTTTTTTTTTTTTTTTTTTTTTTTTTCAGTTTTAAATACAAGATGTGTTAAATTTTTTAAATATTTTAAAAATTAAGTTTTAATCTGTTTTTTTGGAAATGCTGTTATTAAAATATCTGCTTTTTCATAAATTTGAAAGCTTATTACAATCTGCAACACAATAATATTTTTAAAATATTTTTTAATATACAAAAAACATATTAAAAACGTTTCCTCCCAAACGATGAAACTATGGATGCACAGTTCAGAAATAATAGGTCATGTGTTTTAAGAGAAAGGCCTTAAAAAATTGCTTTGCTTTTCCTTCTGGCTTTTCTCTGACTGACCATCATCATTGCATTTTCAAAAAATTTTAATTTTCTTTTTTACATCCTGTTTCACTAAATATTTTAATTTTATTTTTAAATATAATTAATTTATTGTTTTTCAATGAAAGACATACTGCAATTATTAATTTTTTCTTTTTAGATTCATTTTTAGGGACGGCTTTAGACATATCTTCATTAAAAAATGTACCTAAAAGAATCATTAAAATATTAGACTTTTGAAAGTATTTAATTATATTACTTTATAGTTAAAGAAGCTGGTTCACTTAAAATTCGAAAATACTGTCACTTCTGTCTGATAAATTGCCATGATGTTAGTTGTCAATACATTGACATAAATGTCACTTCACACCTCCAAAACCATGGTTAGACATACTTCTCTTATTCTCAACTAAGTTTTTTTCTGCTAAAAAATTAAGTAATGTTTGTTTCCAGTTACATTAAATAAACTTTTGATTTTCTAATTTTCCTAAAATAACTTTTGAAAAAAGTATAATTGAATTTTACATGATTTTTAAATGGAGAATTTTGCTTTGTTTACAAAGTTGTCAAAAATGGCTGACATGATCGATTTCATGTCAATTTTGCCGACTCAAACAATATATTTAGCTAAAATTTCAGATGTGCTAGCAAGGATTAAAAAATTTTACAAAATAATCAGAAAATACTTTGGTCTTTTCTTTTAATAATAGCATAAACATTTAGATGATAAAAAATTGTTTATCAAGTTTGGTGACTTTTTTCATTATTTTTTTAGCAATGTAGTGAAGAAACTTGCTGCATTTCAAAAAAATAAATTGATTGGAAAGAATTTTTTATGATATAGCTGATTAGCACCCTATTTTAGTCATCTTTCATCACAATGTAATTCTCTTTATTAAAAAAAAAATCTTCCAAAAGTCAAAATACTTTTCTAAAATTTTATTAGAGTAGTATTTGCTGATTTTAAAATATAATTAAATCCAATTTGAAACAAATATTTACTTTAAGTTTAAAATCTAGCAGAAATGCATGTTTTAACCAAACGGTAGCTGTGTATTTTTAATATGACAGTAGTTGTGTTGACAGCCTAAGAAGTTTAAATGTTGTTCTGTTGAGACTTTATCTGTAAAACATAATTGAGGAAAATGACAAGCATCTTTTTTATATTATTGTTAAGTACTCTGTAATCTTAACAATTTAAGAGAATATTCTCAGTAAATTAATGTTTCATTGAATTTTTGAAATGTTGACATTAAATTTACTATAGTTATCACTGTAATGTTCTGATAATGTGTATATTCACTCATACCTAAAAACAAAAAAAAACAAAAAATTGGCATGTTTATATACATAAAAAATTCAAAATTATTTTAAAGATATTGGTGTTTGATGATTTTTAATTAAGCTTTTGATTTTTCCATTTATGATGAGTATAGTTTTCACTTAATATCATCTAAAAGGCTGAAATTTATACAGAATTTTAGGATTTAAAACTTAATAGATTTTTCTAATTAAAATTAAAAAAAATGAAAACAGTTCTTATAGAAATTCATTATTCATCAAAATATTTTATTCTTAAAACAGTAGTGTCCTTAATATATCTTGTTTATAAAAGCTTTTCTAATTAAATAATGTCAAAGTTTATCGCATTTTTTTATTTTATGATTTAGAGCAGATTTTCAGTAAATGGTGCTTCTGTTTGACAAAAGAAACTGATGATTTAAATTCTCCAAGGAGTCCTGCTTTTAACTAATGTAAATATCAAGAGTCTGGAATTGTAATTTCTTTAAGTTTCATAAAATAAGATATAAAAAAAAAATTTAAGAAGATTTTCTAAAACTAAAATTTTGTTTATTTTTGAATAAGTCCTGAAAATTTAATTAAAATCAGACAATTATTTGGTTTTTGCAAACATTTTCAAAATGTGTTTTTAATGCCAAAATGATGCTAAAAATCCCTATACAATGTGCTAAAAAGGATTGAAAATTTAATAAAATAATAATAAAATGCTTTGGCCTTTCCTCTTAATAATAGCATAAACATGTTGATGCTAAAACTTTGCTTTTATCAAGTTTGAAGCATTTTTTCATGTCCTTTTTTAAAAAAAATTTTGGGTACCTAATCTTATTATTTGCAAACTACTTATTTTTCTGTTATTTTTATCATCAAAATTTTTTTATTTTTGTTTTTTAACAGAAGTTTCACCCTGTACAAGACCTAGGGACACATGGCAATTACATTAAGGGGCAGTTTATATGGATAGGAGGGGAAGATAATCGTTAACTCCAGACTTGAACAGGTTAAATTTGTAGTGATTGGGGAACCACCCTCTTGGGAGTCTGTTCTATGGAGCAATAGTTCACAGGAAGAAGCTGTTCAAGTAGAACTTAGTTCTCACCAATGGAACACAGAAGGAATGTGGTTGGTTTGCTATAATATAAGTGGTATGGCATGTCCTGGCAAAACTAAGGAATGTAGTTTGAGCACATTCTATAGAAGTAGTGATAAAGCAATGAAAGAGTCATTAGTTTAATATTAAAAAATAAATCTTTATATAATCTCCTTCTAGGTCATATAGTGAAATTGTGTTGTCCACATTATCTTCATCTTCTGTAAAATAAAGTATTTTATTAATTATTACTAGTTTTAATCTATGAAAATTTTATGGTTTTCCTTTTGGAAATTTATGAATCTTAATTCTTCAATCAATGATTGAATAAGATCATGGAGAGTTCTACAACAAAATATGTGTAGAGATTCCCCTTTAACAAAATATTGCAATGACAATTACAAATATGAATGCTGGTCATTATTTTAAGAAGTAAGGGGGTACAAACGAAAAGATTTCAAATTGATAACTTTTTCCATTTCACTGACGTTAAACACTTCTTTCTTTCATTTTCTCACTGAAACCAAGTAGTGACTTTGTCTTCTCATATTATCAAAATGAAATATTCAATTATTTATGAGGTATTAGAAGAAGACCTTAAACCCTGTTATCGTTCTTTCTTTTTCAATGAAACCAAGTAGAATCTTTGATGTGTTTGTCTTCTCGTATTATCAAAATGGAATAGTCCATTATTTATGAGGTATTAAGAAACCTTAAACCCTGCTATCGTTCTTTCTTTTTCAATGAAACCAAGTAGCATCTTTGATGTCTTTTGTTTTCTCACATGATCAAAACTGAATAGTTCTTTATTTATGAGGCATTAGCAGGAGACATTAAACACTTCTATTTAACATTCTTTTTCTCTTCCATTGAAACCAAGTACCATTTCATGCGTTTTGTCTTTCCATAAAAATAGTCCATTATTAATGAGGTATTAGCAATGTGTAACAGCTGTGTAAACTAACAAAGAGAGAGAGACAAGCATAATTATTATGTGATGATTCACAAAATTTAGGAATATTTAAACTGATAACAAGATAATAGCCTAAATTTACAAAAAAACCATTAATTTTATGTATTTAAAATAAGGATCTTAAACATTTAAAAAAACAACAAAGTAAAAATAAAATCACTTTCACCCACATTGATTACCTAATTTCATAGATGCCAATAAATGAATTTAAAATTTTAAATTCTTTTAAAACTTCAGCATCTGACCCAGACATTTTAATTGAAGATTAAGTATAGAATTTGCAAAAAAGATATTAATTTTTACTTAAAATATAACATAAAACACATTTTTCCCCATCAGGGTATGTCCTTATTTTTTAACAAGTTCAAAGGGCAAACAGTAGTTATCTTCTTACATTGCCCCCCCCCCACTTGTATAAAATTGAACCATAAATCAAAATCAAATACAACAGACATAAAATGTAAAACAAAAGTTTATTTAATTTAGTGTAATTTTTAGAAATGCTCACAGATACATTTTATTCTTTAATATTAATGAAATCGATGTTTTATTTTTAGTAAGCCTCAAAATTTTCTTCAGTTCGTAATCACATGTAACAAAAGATATTGGAAAAATTCTAAATTATGACCAAAAATTTTGTATATGAAAAAAATAATAAACTTAGGAGAACAACTTGTTTTATGTTGTAAATTCCCAAGTCTTGACTATAAAAATAACTTTAAAATAGAAACAGCTGAAAATGCAGATAAGCAAAATTGAAGACCATGATGTATGAACAAACTTTGTATTTTTGCAGTAAGAAGAACATTAGCAAAGGCAAGTAATTCAGAATTATTTTTTTTTCATTTTTTAATCTTCTGTAGAATAATAATTTCAAATAAAGGATTCTCAACCTGTATTATTCACTATGTTAATATATCTTTTAATACTTTTTATTCACAGGAAATTGTTATTGCTGTGAATTTAACTAAAGAAAATGAACACACTTGATTTTTCTATGAAGAGCAGAGAAATATATACTAAAATCTTCATGCAAAAGCTGTGTATCAACATCTTCAGGAAATAGCAGTAAACATTCACTGGCAAGAAGTCAAGTACATGTAACAATAGTTGGATGCACATTCTTTTTAAGTTTGCAAATCTCACTACTGATTAGATTTGGTCTGCCATATGGAAACACAGGAGAGAAACCATATTCTTTTGGAACAGGTGGGTCTTCCATTGCACTAATATCTTCCTGATGAACATGTGTACACACACTGAAAAGAAACCATATTTTTGTGAGATTTGTGGATCTGCATTTTCACAGAAATCAAATTTGGTGCACCACATACCAACACACACTGGAGAGAAACCATATTCTTGTGAAATTTGTGGATCTGCATTTTCACGGAAGTCAAATTTGGTATGCCATATGCAAACACACACCGGAGACAAACCATATTCTTGTGAAATTTGTGGAACTGCATTTTCACTAAAATCATATTTGGTCAGGCATATGTGTAAACATACTGTAGAAAAACCATTTTCTTGTATCATCTGTGGATCTGCATTTTCACGTAAAGCAGATTTGGTAAGTCATATGCGAACACACACTGGAGGTAGACCATATTCTTGTGAAATTTGTGGATCTGCATTTACATGGAAGTCAAACTTAGTATACCATATGCGAACACACACTGGAGAGAAACCATTTTCTTGTGAAGTTTGTGGTTCTGCATTTTCACGGAAGTCAAATATGGTATGCCATATGCGAACACACACCGGAGAAAAACCATATTCTTGTGATATTTGTGAATCTCATTTTTCAGTCAAGTCACATTTAGTGAGCCATATGCGAACACACACTGGAGAGAAACCGTATTCTTGTGATATTTGTGGATTTGCATTTTCAGTCAAGTCACACTTGGTGCGCCATATACGAACACACACAGGAGAGAAACCCTATTCTTGTGAAATCTGTGGCTCTGCCTTTTCACGGAAGTCATATGTAAAGGACCATATGCAAATGCACACTGGATAGAAATATCCTTCTTGATTTTGTGGATATATGTTTGTAGGAAACTCTATTTTAATGTCCCATGTCTGAACCTATACTAGAGAGAATAACTATTGATGGGAAATTTGATCTGTATTTTTATAGAACATTGCTGAACCATATGTAAATACAGTTTCAAAGAAGTCAGATTAAGTGTCCAATATGTGAAGTTTGACTCAAGAGAAAGCATATTCATGTGAAACATGTAAGCATATTTTTGCTAAAGTCCTGCTTGATGTGCCATGTGCAAGCACACACTAGACTGAATACATATTCATGTGAAATGTGTTGTTCTGCATTTGCAAATGCAATGGATTTTTAAAAAATGCTGGTGAAAAACACTATTAAAGTAAAATCTGTAATACATCCTTTTCCAATACTTCAAATTTGAAAAGGCATATACAACTCCACACTGGATAAAAAAACACATTCTGGTGAAATATGTGATTCTGAATTTTCAACAAATTCACAGTTGAAAAGACTCACATCTTGGTTAGTTCTGTTCATCAGCATTTTTTACAAATTCCTCATTTAAAAAGAAACATCTAAAACATTGTTTTCAAGTTTATGGATTAACATTTTTAAGTAGTGAAGTCATTTGTAAAATCACAACTGAAATGTCAGAATATGCATTTTGATTGAAATTTAGACTGAGAAAATATGTATATTAATTTCATGCAGGTCGGTCAAAAAATTTATACATCGAGGTTCAAAAAGGAGAAGTCAGTGTATAAACAATTTGTAATGTACTTTTTATACTTGAAGAAAATAAACTCATCTATATTTTCAAAGACCAGGTAAATATTGTATTTTGATTTATTTTATATAATCAAAATATTAGGAACATTCCTTTTCAGAATTTTTAATAAAATATGATCAACTCTTTGAGATGTTAGTGCAAAAGAAACAAATTATCTCAACCAGAATTTGAATTGATTCAATTTTCCATATTGTTTACCATGAAGCCTTCCTTTGTTTGGTATAAGGAAGCCTTCCATATAAACAAAATATTTTCTAGTGAACATTCCTTTTCAGGGCTTTTTATAAAATGCCTTAATACATTTGAAATATTAATGCAAAGTGAATACAATCTCAGCCAGAATTTCAACTCTATTCACTGATTCAATTGTGCATATTGTTTATTGTTAGGCCGTGAAGCTCCCAGCCCCTATATTTAGTATACGGAAGTTAAATAAAATTGTTAAATTTCTTATGATAGTGATCTTATTTTCATGAGATTCTAACATTTTGGACATTTTTACATTTTCATTGTAACACTTTACATTGTAAAAGATCTATATCAAATTTTGTATGTTGCAATGTATAAATTGTTATCAATCATCAGAAGCATTAATAAATATTCAAGCATCATTATTATTATTATTATTATATAAGTATGAAATAAAAATCATGGCAAAGAATTTTTCAGGGTTTTTTGTTTTCTGTTAATTTGTTTAAGTTTCTCAGATGAAAAAATGTCACGATTAATTTTGAAAGTTATTTTTTTACATTTCATTTTTAATCTTTTTATTACAATAATCAGAAGCAAAATATTAGGAACATTCCTTTTTTAATAGTCTTTTAATAAAAGATCTTAATACATTTGAGATATTAATGCAAAGTAAATAGAAACTATATTAGCCAGAATTTTAATTCTATTCACTGATTCAATTTTCCATATTGTTTACTGTTAAGCCATGAAGCCCTTCTATATTTGGTGTAAGGATATATTTTGTTTATATGAAGGAAGCCTTCATATCAACAAAATACTTTCTGATGAATATTGCCTTTCAGGGTCTTTTTAATAAAATGTCTTAATACATTTGAGATATAAGACTGTTGCAGGATGATTGGCAGTAGTATTTATATAAAATGGGGCATTTCCTTGTTTTAAAGTGACATCCAAATTCCTTCAAATTTATTACCACTTCAAGCAATTGATCAACGTTTTCCTGATGATCTCAAGAGGACACCTTTTTTTTTTCTTTTTTTTTTTTTTTTTTTTTTTGTTTCTAAGAAGAGTCTATCAATGCAACAGGGACCTATGTCCTCTTGACTATGATGTTGTTTAGATGGGTCAAAAAGTAAATCCCCCCCCCAACCAATTTTTATGCCCAACTGCATCTAAACTTTCTGTAACAATATCAAAAAACCCTGAAGCCCCTTTTCGTTATTCACACTTTCTTCTTGTGATTGCAAATCATCTTGCTATGTTTAATAATAGTAATCAGTTGATCTAAATCAAGGGTTGGCAACCTACAGCCCGCAGGCCAGATCTAGTCCGCGAAGGCATTTTGACCAGCCCGCGAACCTGATTACCAATGACTCTATTTTTAACATGAGAGATGAGGCTTGAATGAAATTCGAAAAGGCCTGCTGTTATGTCAGTGCACTAAAAATATTAGACTATCTGCCAGTTATCTTTCATGAGACTTATTTTACCAAGTTTGCGTTGCCTACGTTTAATGTCAAATAATGGATACATATTTGTTATGACCCTTGGCTACATTAAAAGATAACAGAAGTGAAAGAGGCCAGGGAGGGACTGACATGCGAGGTAGCAGAAATCTAAAGACGGTTAAACATACGCGCATTATACATACATGCCTCATGCATGTGTGGATGATACCGCATGTGTACGTACATAAGTGTATATGTTTGCAACTATTTGTACTCGTATGTATGGGTATATGTGCTTCGTTTTCGTTTGATGTGTGTGTGTGGCTCGTTTGTGGAACAATTTTCAATAAAAGTTTCAAACCTACACGTCATAATTTCATCCATTTCACTTCGGTTGATTTTTTTCACTTTGAAGTATTTTGACGTTCCTTGAGGAAAAGTAATTTTTGTTAGGTGTTTTTTTTAATTTTAGATTTTCTTTTGTTTTTCTGATTTCTCAATGTTTATTTTCATTATGGTTTTAAATATTTATGTTCACAGGGGTCTGCATATGTAATTTTCCTTAATTTTTCATTAATGGCCTTCGTCCTACCCGCAACCCATCATTATAACACAATCCGGCCCACGGGATCGAATGAGTTGCCGACCCCTGATCTAAATAAATAAATACAAAAAAAACATTTGTTTTTCATTTCATTTCTATAGAATATATGTAGCATAGGTGAATATTTAATCAGTATGTATGCATGCAGGCAGCTCATTCTAACAAGTACAAATTGTGTTAGTGTTTGTCGATGGCTGGTTTAAAAAGTGACTTGAGAGCGCACCAGCAGAAAGTGGCAATTGACTATAGAACTGTAGACATCCAGCAACTGAAATGTGATATTTGTGGCAAGACATGCAGGTCCAGAAGCAGCATATATATGTAATGTCATCCAGAGACAGACTGGTTCGCTGTTTCACAGCTCTTCAGTGTGGCTAGATGTCCGGTTGCCTCTAGTTAGGATTGAAACCCGACTGAATTGGTGTCAGTCGGAGATTCTACCACTAAGCCGTCAGCGCACGGAAGGGATGAAGGTGAATTTTAACGTATTTATTTTTAGATAAACACACAGTGACTGACAGGACTCAATTTGCTTTTGCCAAAGAGTCTCGCTATATCAGCCGTAATAGTCACTGTTTACAAACCCACATTTCCTCCCCAGGGAGCTCAACCGAAATTAATTTTTCAGGAGCCTATATAATGTCATCCACAGACAGACTGTTTTGCTGTTTCACAGCTCTTTAGTATGGCTAGACATCCAGTTGCCTCTAGTTAGGATCGAAACCCAACTTTATTGGCGTCAATCGGAGATTCTACCACTAAGACATTGGCGAACAGCAGGGAGGAAGGTGAATTTTAGTGTATTTATTTTTAGATAAACACACAGTGACTGACAGGACTCAATTTGCTTTTGCCGTAGAGTCTCGCTATATCAGCCGTAATAGTCACTGTTTACAAACCCACATTTCCTCCCCAGAGAGCGCAAACGAAATTAATTTTTCAGGAGCCTATATATATATATAAAAACTTTGGGATACCTGCTACTAGGAGGAAAATATAGGTCATTTTTTTCAACATGTAATCTATTTTATTAATCCTTTTTTTTATCTCCTATGCATATTCAAATTTTAGATTACAGGTTATTAAAGGATATTAATAAAACTTTTGAAATGTTGGTGCAAAGGGAACAAATTATCTCAACCAGAATTTCAACTTTATTCACTGATTTGTTACAATTCTAATCATCATTTTTTAAAACGATAAACATTGCCAAATAGTGAAGGTTGTTAAAATAAAAGCGGAATCAAGAAAAACACCGTCTGTTTGACATTCTGTTTTTTTGCAGACACAAAGGTCCAAGATTGCCACTTTTTTTTTTTTAATATTATTAACAAAAATATTAATATTAGGTAAGAACAAAGTTTGTAGTGATTTAAGTGAATTTCAAAGATAATATTTAAGTATACATAAATTTATTCATCTGTATATGTGCTATTTTATTCCATTTCATTTCACATCTTTGCAGCATCTTTCTGGGTGAAGAATTGGTGTAAGTTGTTTTTTTTTGTTTTTGTTTTCTTTTGAGGATGCCAAATAATTTGAGTTTCGTCTATTAAGCAAGCTGTAATAGTAATCTGAAAGTGCAAGATCAGTTGGGTTTAGTGAAGTGTCTCAGCCAGGCTCTACCAATTTCTGCTGGGTCTGCAATAGGTGCAAAGCCTGCTGTTTTCCTCATGGAAAATTGTACCCTATTGATTTTGTCAATTCTGGTTAGTTTTCAATGATTACTGCATTTAATCAAGCTAATTGGGAATATTATTTATATGCAAACTATTGTCCCCATCTTTGTTGTTGTTATCAGAATATTTTGGCCATTATGCTCATCAGGTGTCTGTCAATCCAGGTAACGTACAGGAAACTTGGAAATAAACCCTTTATTTAATCTATGAGGGTAGATAGTTCTCATTCCACTGCCCATGTCTGAATATTTCATCTAGTTCTCTGTTTAGTAAAGCTCAGTTATTACACTGCCTGAACACACTGTTACCAAATTCATAAATCAACAAATTAATCCTGTGCTTCTGTGTGGAGAACTTTAACCTTAAAACTAACCTTGAATTTGGGAGTACTTCTGGGATACTGTTGGAATCCCAAACATGTAGTTTGCTTAGCGGCATTAGTTTCTCAAGTAAATTTGGGCTTATCATGTTAAATCATGTATAATCACCGAAGTTAAGCAACACCAAGTCTAGTCAGTACCTAGAGGGATGATCAGAATTGTTAATTGTAATGTCGAGTACCAATTCCCATGAGGTATGTTATGTGCAAATACGGGAGGGCAACTCATCAAACAGTGAAATAAAATATTACTTTATATTTAATTTGAATCAGTCAGTTATGTGCCATGTGTAATGCACGCTTAGGTGACCACATAACTTTCACTACATAACTGACGAGGCAGATTTTTTTCTTGCAGTAGGTTGCCATTTCTTTTTGTGGTAGACCAGTTGCCAACCAAGGCTATAGAACCAGGTCTGTCCTTCTATTTACCCATAGCTGGGTGGAGAAGAAGAGGATTCATACCTTTCCCAAGGGTATTAGCATGTAAGTGAATGTAATGGATTCGAGTGGAAATTGAACTCACCGTGCTACTGGCCAGAGGTTGTCCAGGGAAGAAAAAGATATTTGAAAGGGTGCTGCTTTTCATTATCAGGTAACCATAGTCCTGTGACTATATGTCTAAGGGAGATAATCCACTTTTGCCACGTTTGTTCCACTTTATTTTATATTTTATACATGTATTTTGTTTCTCGTTTTGGTTACCACAAACAAATTGGTTTTTCGCAAAAAGTCGTTATTCCCAAGATAGGAGTTACACATCCGGGATATCAAAATCAAGTAATTGGATTAATTCAACACTAGGAAGTCAGAGGAGAAACGTGTAATAAAAAGGCAGAAAAAGGTCACTAAGTGTAAAAATAAAATGCAGTCATAACAAAAGTCATAGTAAAATCGGCAAATTTAACACTTTGTAATAATGAATGAATGTAATGAGATAGCTTTTAGAGAGCAGACCAGTAAATTAAATTTAACTCTGTGAGAAGTGTAGTAAGAGACGAAAAGTAAATTATACAATATGTAGAAACTTTGTGCACTTATCTGATGAAGCTCAGTGGAGGGGGAGAAATATCTTTCATTTTCGTCTTCACCAAAAAAATGTATTGTAATGAGTTCCAGTCGACACCATCAGATGGAAGGAGAGTTAAAATTTGCATATGTGTTCGAAGAGAGATATAAAAAACAATGCAAGAAATAGTTAGCCAAAAACTGTGGTAGCAGTAATTTTTCTTCCTTCGTTACGACCGTGCCCCATCTTTCGAAGATAACTGGACGTGTTGCAAAACTGTTAAGACTTAACTCTTTTTTTCTCAACGTTACTTCTACAAGGAGAACTACTTGTAGGCAGAAAGCAGCATATAGCGTTTTTTGTAGCAATTCTTTTTTTTTTTACTCAAATGATTGCCACCATGAAACTACTACACCAGTAACAAATGAGAATTCCACAAATCATTATCATTTCTTTCTTTCTTTGCTGAGTTTCGCTTCAAATGCTAATAGTTGCCATTATAGTTTGTTATAGACAAGCATATGGTTGCAAGAAAGAAATACGACAACAGCAGAAATAGATTTACGTGGTTTATTTCAACAGGAACGTGTGGGTTTGGGATAGCTACCTTGTGGTAAAGTTCATAAGCCGGCTTCGGATCTAGGTCGATCTCTCATAGTAGTACACACATGTTGATGGTGGTTGATGCTCCCCTGCTGTCAGCTGCTGACCGTGACAGGTCTCTACCCTGGCCACCTGTGGACTGCTTGTTGAACTTCTGTGTGACCCCTCTTATAGCATTTTTTTATAGCTTAACAGGCTCGAAAAACAAAGCGAGTATAATTAGGAGGGAAGCATTTTTATTGGACAAAAAACAGAACACTTTAAATATTATTTTATTTTTCGACAGGAACACATGTGTCGGGAACATTTGTAAATGAAGATAATGGTCATTTTGTGACGGGGTTTTTGTCCCGTTAACATCCAGCTCTCGCTCTTGAGTATTTGCCAGTAAATCAGCCGAGATATGTCTTATTTTATTTTATAACAGTTTTTCTACCTTTCCTTTCCCCAAACAGTCGGACTTGAGATCCCGACAAATAAAAAGGGCATAAGAACAGTTTATTTTCTTAAAAAAAGCTAAAAATTTCAAAAATAAATTCATTTGTTTTTTAATCAGTCCTGAAAACTTTCATTAAAATAAGACAATTATTTGATTTTTGCAAGAATTTCCAAATTAATGTGTTTTTCACCAGAAAATGTCCATTGCCACAAGTCTTACAAGGTTGAGGAGGGGGGGGATTTTTTTACGCAAATTTTAGAACGTGTGAAAGAAGGAATTTTTTTTTTTTTTTTTTTTTATAATTAAAAAATACTTTATTCTTTCCTCTTTGACGATAAAACTTTTTTTTTTTTTAAAGTTTAGGGCCTTATCATTTTTAGCGACTCACTTAAAGTCTTATTTAACTAGAGAGGTACCTAAGTTAAAGAAGTTCAGAACGTCAGAGTATAATCGGCAAATTTAGCACCTTTTTGCAAGAAGAGAGGTTAGTTATTGAGCAGGCTCACAAGAAATTCAATTTTGTAGGAAGTGTAGTCAAACAAACAAAAAAAGTATAAAAAAAAAAATAGAAAAAGTGCATAATAGCAGAGCCCCTCCCTCTTAAAGTAACGTCCATTATCGTCTATTTCTTAAAGAGACATCGTACGTAAAGAAATTGAGATGGTGGTTTTGACAGATGAATATTTCTTTCGGCTGCCGTGAAGAAACCTTATGCATCTATCCTAGTTAGAAAACAAGAAATCTACGGATTTAAAAACACAAGGAACCAAATCTTGTCTAATACCGCTTAATTTCCTTCTTACATTATTATTATTCAGTGAAATGTTTTCTCAACAGTAATTTCTCATTTATATTGTTTTTTTCTTTCCATTTCTTTATAATTTATTTATGTAATAATTGTAATTCCTTTAAAACGTCAACATTACGGATAAGTTGACAGAATTTCGGATAAAATTATTTGAGCACAAAGAAATCGTCACGTTTTATTTTTTTCGTTGCATTTTCTGATTTGAAAGGTAAGTGGAAAAAAGACAAATAATTAATTTTGGTAATTAAAGAAATCGTTATGAACCTGTCACTCACTTTCTTAATTTTATTTTTTGTTTCTTTTGTTTTGCTTTTTAACTGATATCGTAATAAAGAGAAAAAAAAACACCTTCAGTCAGGTGTGATTTCATTTTCTCAGATATATTTCGAAATATAAACTGTTTTCGCTTTGAAATTAATTTTGTTTTTCTCCTTTTAGATGTGAGTTTAGTGAGTATAAAAAGAAAAAAAGAACAAAAAATGTAGGATTTTATTAAAATTAAAAGCTTTAATTTTAAAGTTCGATTATTTTAAAAAGGAAATACGGTAAAAATATTTTCTTCATAGAATTACCTACCACAATTTTTTTTACTGAAATGTCTTTTTTCTTTTTTTTTTTTTTTAAGACAGAAATAATTTTCACATTCTCGAAGTGAAATTGCTAATAATCAGTTAGTTGTGCCATGCGTGATACACGCTTTAGGCGATCATGTTTCTTTTGATACATGACTGACGAGGCAGATTTTTTTCTGCGGTTGACCAGTTGCCATCCAAGGTTGTATAACCAGGTCTGTCCTTCTATTTTTACTCATAGCTGGGGGGAGAAGAAGAGAATTCATACCTTTCCCAAGAAGGGTATTCTATTCACGTAATTGCATTCAATTACGACGTGAATAGAATAATGGATTCGACTGGAATTCAAACTCGGATCTCCGATTTCTCAATCCCTGGATGGACCACTGAAAATAAATATTATCGTGGACCCCAATTTGCTTCTTTTTTTTTTTTTTTTGTGAACCCCCTGTAACATGGACCTCGACCCAGCCAGGGTCCATATGCACCCCGGTTGAGAAGCACTGATTTGGACGTTCCTTATTTCCACATGATTCATTTCAGTTCAGTTCTATTTTGAAAAAAATTGTTTGGAGTTTGGGGTCTCTGATGGCAAAACTTAATTTGTTGCTTAGCATGAAAACAGAAAACAAAAACATACTTTTCATGTACTGTAAAGTCAAGAATTCTTTGATGAGAATTTACATTTCTCTTGAACATGACGTGTTCTTACATGAAGTTTTAAACAGATGTTTGGTAAATCTTAGAGGCATATTTCTCATGGAAATGCAAACCTAAACAAAGAATCTTCGCAGTTTTTTTTCTAATGCCTACAACCAATTGGCAAAAAGCGGGCATGCATACGTAATGAAAAAAAAAAAAGCCCCAAACTCAATAAAAACAGTGTTTTATCGCCAGTCTGTTATTATAAAAATTATATTTTTTATCCTTTTTAGAACATTGAAAAAAAGTTTTAAAACTTTATTTTTCTTGCGTCAACGAGGAATCATAATGGAAATTTTAATGTCTCTTTACGTTGAACCCATAGATTTTGAAATTATTACAAAAATCAAATAATTGTCGAATAATAAGTGAAACTTTTGAACTTATTCACAAATGAATAGAATTATTTTTGCAGTGTTTTGGTTTTTGTTTTTTTGTTTTGTTTTTTTTCAAGAAAATCTTTGTAAAATTTTTTTCCTCTATATTCCCCGCTTATTTAATTTTATTAAATTTTCGAGAATTTTTTTGTAGCTCTTCTTAATGTACTTTTTTTAAATAATTAAATTCAGATATAAAATAAACAGATGCTACGAGTAAGATTTTTTTTTTAAATGGAATCTAGGATGCATATTTCTCATGGAAATCCAAACCTAGACAAAATATTTTGGCAAGAAAGTTTTTCTCGATGGTATGTTGATGTACCTCCACGAAAATGCTAAAAAAATCTGCATACCGTGATGGAAACAGTTTTAAGAGGAAGAATCAAAGTATTTTTGATTATTTAATTAAATTTTTAACTTCTTTTTAGAACATTTGAAATTTTGATTAAAAAAACTTTTTTTTTTTTCTTGCGTCAGCGGTTGTACTGTAGTTTGTTAAATTTTTTGGCCTCTTTTTTGCGTTGACACATTACTTTGGAAATTCCAGTAAAAATCAAATAATTGTCTGATTTTAATGAAATTTTCAGAACTTATTCACAACTAAATGAAATTATTTTTGAAATTTTTTATTAGAAAATCTTGGCAGATTTTTGTTTTTTTAATACGTGTTTCAGCCTCTTATTTAATTTTATGAAAACTTGAAAAATTCAACGTGAGAATTTTAGTGACTATATTAGTTAAAAAGCAGAATTTTTTTTTTTTTTTTTTTTATGCAAAATCGGACTCAGTCTTCTCGAAAATCTGTTCTGAATCGAAAAAAAAAAAAATAAAATAAAGGACATTATTACATTAGAGAAGCTTTTAATTGCGTTTAATTGTCTGGAGGAGAAAATTTTCGATGAAAAATGAATTTTTACAAGATTTGTTTAAAAATTTTTTACAATTTTAAATTGAATAATTTATAAAATTTTTAAATCTTTTAAAATTCATTTTCAATGTGATAATTCTTAGGAAATATTGTTATTAAGTAAAACTATATTTATTAATCATATATTGTAAAGTTTATTACAATCTGACGACCCCGAATAAGAATTTCGAATTTTTTTTTTTGTGTGTGATTACGTGTAGAATTTCTCAAGTACAAACCGATAAATCTATCATTAAAAGGTCACGTGTTTTAAAGAGTTGTCTCCCACTTACAGTGAAAAAAAAAAAACTCGTCTGCTACATCATACTTAAATATGAACACGTTCAGCTATCGATCAACTGTCAATTAACACGTCAGAAAAACGTTTTTATACAACATTTTATGCTATAAATAAGTGTTTGAAATCAGATTAATTTAACTTTAAATTTGCTAATTTTCCTCAAATAATGCTTCAGAAATATATATTTTATTTTTGCAAGATTTTTAAAACCGAGAATTAACTTTTGTTTGCAAAAGTGTCAAAAAATGGCTATTTTGATCGATTTTAATGAAAAAAAAAATGATTCTGATCAATATGATCTCTGTTTGAAATACACCTTATTTTGCTTACTGGAAATAGTCAATTTTAAACCTTTTTTTTTAGCTTTCAATGAAAGCTTCAAGAAAGCTTTTTCATTTTTAAAAATTCATTTTAAATCTTATGTATACCGAATTAGTGAGGGTACCTATATTAGGTATCACCAAAACCAAAATGGATATTTTTTCAGCAATGAAAGTAAAAAAATCAGCACCCCCATCCCGTTTTTAAAATATTTGTCAAATATCATGGAATTATCAGATTGCAGTAAAATTTTCAGGACATTAATGAATGAATATTTTGCTGAATAGATTATTTTATTAAACTTTGGGGAAATATTTTTTTGTAAGGTCAGGGTATGTTTCATACTTCCTTTCTGATATCGCAATTTTTAAAGTTTTTAATTTGCAGAATGTTTGTCCAGATTTTTTACAGTTACATAAAAAGAAATCCCTGACTGAAGTAAAATGTTCATGCAATATCCAGTGGGAACATACTGAAAATTCAGCCTGCATCTTGCCAAAAACAATCCAATAAAATTTAAAAATAAGTAAGATATAAGAAAAGTACAGAATAAAAAAAAAATAAAACCAGAGCTACTCAAGTTTCACCCTCGAATTGAAAGATCATCAGTCCTACTTAGCTTGTGGTACCAGCCTTAAATATGGGAAACTTTGTTTTTCTTATTGGAAGTGGATCTTATCTGGGTTCCTTGTTAGAAATTATACACTTTTTAATGTGTAGACATCTTGTCATAATTTCAGATCTCTTACTTGAGAACACAGATATGTAAACATCAAAATAACCAATATCTCTTCCTGACAATTTACAAAATTAACACACCCTCTGTGTAACTCTTCCACACAACACCTTGTTTTATATTTGGTTGAGAGAACTTTTCATCTTTAATTTTCCAAAGCTGTATTATTGTAATATTTTCTCAACCTGAATTACGTTACATGGTTATTATACCTCCTTTTTAACATGCCCTTAATCAAACAAATGTCAGTACTACAAGCTAAGTAAAATTAAAATTGAACCTGGCCTGATAATCCTTCAATTCAAGGGTGAAAAACTTGAGTCGCTCTGGTTTTATTTTTATTTTGCACTTTTCTTATATATAGCATTCTAAATGTCTTCAAGTAGAATTCTTTATATAGGTTAGCATAAAAGCATTCTATAGATTTATACTATTTTTTTTTCAATCAGTATATCTCTTGTTTGAAGCAGACAAGCAGAAAGTATTTACTCAGTGATCCCAGGAGTTAGGCCATGTAGAGTTTCAACTCTTGTAGGTGGTAAGATTGAAGGGAAGAGACCAGACTGAACGCAACCAAACATCAAAGACCGCAAAGGCAGAATATCTCAATGACTAAACCGGTGGAAGAGGCCAGTGCCAATCGGACTGGCATAACTAAGGTGGACATTGACAGACCAAGCATCCAATAGCCCAATGCAACCAGGTTTGCCAGATCTTGCCTGTCTCAATCAACTTGGAGCTACAAGCAAGGTGCTTTTGGCTAAGTGTCTGGTCTTCTTGTCATGCAGGGTTGTCCACCAAAATCAAATTCACGTAAATGACCTCATCTGACTCTTTTTGAATTTGCTATCTACCACCCTTTAGCAAGTCCAGCAGTGATGGTCCTGTTATAATCAACTGACACTGGGATCCCCTTTTAGAGTCTGCAGATGGTGTTAGTTTTAATTTAAATTTATAAGTTCTGGTCTTAGGTCCGGCCCAAGATCTTCTGACCAAGAAGTCAACTCTCAAAATGGTGCAAGTGGTTTTCCAAATTTGGGGATGTCCAGAACCTCTTTTGAGAGTTGGCAGAGGGATCAAGCCATGCCTTAATTCCAAATCTCTTTACACCTCACCTTGCACCATAATTCTATATAGGCAGTGCTAATCTCTCTCTCATTCTTTTCCCACTTTCTCAGCAGCCAATCTCAGCCTGCTGCTTGGGCTGGAGTTTACAAGTCTAACCTCCAGGGATTTTCAGTCATTAATCCTTATTTATCAGATTGCCCCATGCTGGGGTCTCTTGATCAACCAGACCACTCAAGAATTGCAAAAGAAAGGAAAAATCATTTCCACACTCCTTAATACAAAAGTTTATCTTTTCTCTGTCTATGCATTTTTTTACGATCAAACAGACCACCCATGGTCACTTCAAAATAATAATAATAAATTTTTCTGGACGAATGTCACTGAAATTATAATGAATGAATATGCCAGGCTAGTCCCTATCTTTGCGGGGACACTTCTCTTCTGGGTGGCTGATTCAAACCATATGTTTCTATTTCCTGGTTTTTTCATTCAGGGCAATCTTTAAATGTTATTTTGGTGACCACCTAGATCTCATTATCAACAACGTTTTTTTTTTTTTTTTTCTATTTGACCTATTTGCAGATACATTAATGGTCTTGTTCTCATCAGCAGGAAGTGGTGAAAGATGGAGAGTCTCGATTTTGCTCAATCTTACCAAGTGCTGTCTAGTTAAATTTGGGTTCAATTCTCATTGGAATTATCTCGAAACGTGATTTTTCAAAGCATTTCATTTTTAATTTTCTTAAGTTTTCAATCCATCTTCCTGCAATTTCAACAATTCTCATCGACAGTTATTATCCACTTGGTAGACTTTCTCATCTTCCTTCCTTCTTTCTTTCTTTCTCTTTTTGTTTGATCAACCTCTGACGATCTCAGTGTCACAATACCAAAATATTTTCATTTAAAGATTTAACTTTAGATTACTTTTGTCTTATTCCAGTGTTACTATCAAACAATAAGCAGTTAGACATTCATTGTCTTCACATTATACAATTCTCAACTTATATGAACTAAAAAGCAAATAGAATGTTTTATGTCTCATGGTAAGTTATTCCATTAAATTCTCTGCTCTGAATCATAATACATTTCTTGGAATATTTTTATCCTTTTTCTAAAAGGTTTGTTAAAGTAGACTTGGATGAATAGTCTTTTAAGCTGGCTTCCATTTCTTATTCCAATGCTACAATCACACAAGAAGCATTCATTAACTTTCCATTACAAAATTGTCAACCTTCATAAAACAAAAAGAAAACAGGATTTGAGTGTATATTTTGTAACTAATAAAAGAAATTATACCATTGGATTCTCTATATTATGGCATTAAATTCCACATTGCATTTTATGAAAAATGAAGAAATATTGCTTTCATTTCTTCAGTGAATATAATCCTAGACTATTGCAACTGATCTTTTAGGCTTGCTTCCTTTGCATCCATGGCTACATGTCTGCCTTGATTAGAATGTATTTTTGGTTCAGTTGTTTAGATGCGTGCAACTTTCCATTTCATGCTACCAAAAACATTTGGTTCATTTTCCCAAATTATGCACTCTTGAAGGAAAGAATGTATCAATTTTTAATGTTTATAATTTTAGAGGACAGTTCATTATTACATCATAAAATTAGCAAAAATATTTAAAAAAATCTCTTGATATCCAAAGAAATAGAAAAATCATTTATAGATATCAATATGATCCTTTATAAATAGAATTATATTCTTGACAAAATTTGATGGTTAAGAAATCTATTTTCACTGACAGTCTACTACTGCTGTTTGTCTGATCTTCATTGGATGCTGTATTATTGTGTCTCTATGTCAGACTAAATTAGTCTTGATATAAACTGATTTCATACATTATTCACTGTCTCTGTTAATTTCTTTTTTTTTTTCTTTAATCAGTTTCACCCCATGCAAGACAGTAAAGCCACTAGGGGTTACTGGGTGTAGAAGAATTAGGAACAGAAAAATTAATAATGAGTGGGAAAAGTAGTCGGGAGTACAGTAGATAGTGATTGTCTTTGCATTTAAATTTTTGAAGACCTGAGTTAGCTGGAAAGCATGGAGCCTGAAGAGAGTTCCACAAGTGAGAAATGTGAAAAATGAAACTGTTAAACATTGTTGCAAGTTTAAGTGAAAGAAAATTTTAAATGAAAGATATTTCATTTTCCATTAAGTACATTGTACTTGTATATTGTGTATTGTTGTATATTGTGAAGTACATTGTACTTGTATATTGTGTATTGTTGTATATTGTGAAGTACATTGTACTTGTATATTGTGTATTGTTGTATATTGTGAAGTACATTGTACTTGTATATTGTGTATTGTTGTATATTGTGAAGTACATTGTACTTGTATATTGTGTATTGTTGTATATTGTGAAGTACATTGTACTTGTATATTGTGTATTGTTGTATATTGTGAAGTACATTTACTTGTATATTGTGTATTGTTGTATATTGTGAAGTACATTGTACTTGTATATTGTGTATTGTTGTATATTGTGAAGTACATTGTACTTGTATATTGTGTATTATTCTTTTCAACTCAAATGGAAATTATTTAAGATAAACTTAATTTTTCTTGATTCCTGAATTATTGTGTCCCTGTGCTGGGGTAAAAAAGCCTTAATATTTGCAAACATATCTTCAAGTGTATTGATATGGATATCAAAAGAAAAAGAAATAAAACATGTATATAGAAAACTATTACTTTTTTTTTATACATATTTGTTCTGATAGAACCATTTATATATTGGATAAAATTTGATAGGTAACAGTCTTGTTTCACATGCTGTCACCTAACTTCAATGTATTTGATCTTTTCTAACTACTGTATTAATTTGTACTTGTGCCCATCTAAACTAGCCTTTCTATATAAAATCTATTACAAAAATAAACTAATTTGTGTATTATTCACTGTCTCAGTTAATATATCTTTTATTACTTTTTCTTCACAGATGTCTTGACTGAACAAAAATTTCATCATATGCAAAAAGACTGTTACTTTTGGGAGTTGAAATGAAAAAAAAAATAAAATTCTGGACTGTCCACCAAAAACAGAAAGATATGTTGTAATCTTCATATAAAAGTTATCTATGTACAGTTTCAAAAGAACAGTGACTATTCGGTAGTAAGAAATCATAGACTTGTATAATGTGTTGCCTATTCTATTAAAAAACACAATATTACACAGGAATAAACATTAGACAGAAGCCGTATTCTGGTGAAATTTGTAGACCTTTTGAAGTGTATTCAGATTTACTGTGCCATATGGAAAGGGACACTGAAGAGAAACCATATTCTTGTGAAATATGTGGGTCTGTCTTTGTGCAAACATCTCTACTGATGAAACATATGCACAAACACAGAGGAGAAAAAACATATTATTGTGGAGTTTGTGGATCCACATTTTCACTGAAATCACATTTGGTGAACCATATGAGAACACACACAGGAGAGAAACCATATTACTGTGAAATCTGTGGATCTGCATTTTCAAGGCAGTCAAATTTAGTATGCCATATGCGAACACACACTGGAGAAAAACCATATTCTTGTGAAATTTGTGGATTCGCATTTTCACGAAAGTCAAATTTGGCTCCCCATATGCGTACACACACAGGAGAAAAACCGTATTCTTGTGAAGTTTGTGGATCTGTATTTTCGTTGAAGAAACTTTTGGTGAGACATATGTACACACACACAGGAGAAAAACCATATTCTTGTGAAGTTTGTGGAACTGCATTTTCCCAGAAGTCACATTTAGTGGGCCATATGCGAACACACACTGGGGAGAAACCATATGCATGTGAAGATTGTACATCTTCATTTTCTGTCAAGTCACTTTTGTTGCGCCATATGCTAATACACACAGGGGAGAAACCATATTCTTGTGAGGTCTGTGGTTTTGCATTTTCACGAAAGTCACATTTGATACCCCATATGCGAAAAACACACTGGAGAGAAACCATATTCTTGTGAAGTTTGTAAATCTGCATTTTCCCAGAAGTCAAATTTGGTGATCCATATGCGAATTCATACTGGAGAGAAACCATATTCTTGTGAAATATGTGGATCTGCATTTTCTAGGAATTCACAGCTAAAAAATCACAAGCAAACACATCCTGGTTATACACTTTAGTCCTGTGAATCAATATTTTTTTTTTTTTTACAAATTTCTCACCGAAAAATAGTATAAAAAACATCTGTGAGATGACAAGTGTAAAAATGTGCATTTCTCTTGAAACTTACATTCAAAACACAGAAGCAAAAACATTACAAAATTGGTAAAAAATTAATGCAATATCTTATCTGGGTTCCTTGTTAGGACAACTCATTATATCAAATTTTGAGGATATATTTTTAAACATAAATAAAATCAATATTTTCAAGAATCAAGTAAATATGAAACTTGATTTATTTCTTATAAAAAATGTTAGTATGTGTTTGTATGTGTATATACTTGTGTATAAGCGAACTTCATGTATCGTGCTACATCAGAATTTTTTTAAAAAATGTAAAGAATAACTTTACATGCATATAATGCGATTGTTCACTGAAAATGCATAATTTTTAACCTCTTCACAAAAATAACCTGTATTTCGTGTGACCCTCTTTTTTGCATAAAAAACTGATCATAAAAACAATCATTATACTCGAGTATATACAGTATGTGAGATATTTTTGAAAAGTTAAGCTCATTTTTAAAAATTGAAGACTAAATATTGAAATGCCTGAGTGGTATTCATCACAATTTTCGGTAAACTTTGAACTTTGTGCCAGCAAAAAACTGTTTCAAAGGATGCTGTTTCCATTGGCACTGCTATTATTTCAACTATCTTCACTCTTCAGCAATATTTCTTGTTTGGAAAAGCAATGATTAGAATTGTAATAAAACTTAAACATATGAAAGTGAATTTATACATTTTCCTTGTTCTTGAGAATTTACAACAATAATAATAAAAATAGTATTGTTTATTAGAATGGTTGGCACAACATTGATTAAAACTTTATAAAATGTTAAATAATATAAATTTTCTTATAGTTGGTTTGTATAAGTTAATAATTTAGTAAATGTTTATAAATTTATGAGTAAAAAAATTGTTTTCATATATAATCGACTCTCCCGTCGAGATTCGACGTATAAGGGTCAAACAGATCAGTTTCCAGGAAACCGACAGCCCGACACCAGCACATGAGATTTGATTATAGTGGTGAAGGCCTCGTGCAGGACCATCCACACTTTTTGAAGGGATGAATACAGAGACCTGGTGCACCGAATGCCACAAGGTTCCCAAACGACCCTCGGCAGGTTTTGAATTCAGAGTTGTTCTTCTCCTAGACCAGTTGCCATCCAAGGCTATAGAACCCAGTCTGTCCTGCTATTTTACCCATAGCTGGAGGGAGAGGAAAAGGATTCATACCTTTCCCAAGGGTATTAGCACGTTAGTGAAAGTAATGGATTCGACTGGAATTTGAACTCGGCTCTGCAATTCCTCAATCCAAGCCGCTATCCCTTACTCCACCATGCCTCCATATAGAGTTCTTTCATATATAGTTCTTTATATATTGGTAAATGATTAATATTACATTGCATTAGTTTTAACTGTATTAGTTTTAAAAGTAAGTATAAAATTCTTCTTGTAAATAAACAATCTAATATATAAATTGTAACAATAGAGAAAATGGCTTACCTATACGATGAAAACAGATTCAGATGTGTCTCACATGTAAAATATTCCCAAAAAGAAAATGTCAACTTCATGAGTTGTATATTTAAAACATAGATCTTGGAATTGGGTAGACTTTTGTGAGAATCTCCGTTATGCAAATTTTAACTGTCACTCAATCTATAAAAAGAGTATAAAACGGCAACAGAGGCAAAAGTGTGATTACTGTATTGAACAGGAGACACATGTTGTTGGGTTGTTTGACTGACACTACTCTGCTGGTTGAAAAAAAAATGGATTAGGGAAATTTATTACAAGCCAGAAGAAACTGGCTACATAAATAGCATTTTATTTTTGTTGTAAATTTTCAAGAGCAAAAAAAAAAAAATTTCATCATGTTTTGGTTTTATTATAATTCTAATCAATGCTTTTTAAAACAATAAACATTACCATGGAGTGAAGATAATTAAAATAATGTCAATGGAAAACCCATCTTTTTGATACCCCATTTTTTGAGGGTTCAAGTTTGCTGAATTTTAATTGTCAAAATTCTATTAACCCTGTAACTCTTTAGCTAAATTTTTCTTCTGTAGTTATTCAGCTGTAAGAAATATACAACATTTTCTTACTTCAGTTATTATCCATTGATTAATTTCATTAAATATAGACATCTAACCACAGCTATAACATACTTTTCCTTATAATTCCTGTTTATATTTTTAACACCTTGTTAAAGATGAGAAAGGTGTACAAACAAGACAAAAAGCCATTTTTTTTTTATTTACACATAACTGGTTGTAGAAAAAATGTATGTATGTATGTCTGCATATTTTGTGCAGAGCAGTGCAAAATTTATGCATCCAAATACAAACAGGACAAGTTAATGTATTAAAATTTTAGGATTTTTTTGTATATGAATGGAATAAAATCTACATTTTCAAGAATCAGATAAATATGAATTTTGCTTCATTTTATGTAAACAAAATATTTTCTAAGAAACATTCCTTTTCAGGTTCTTTAATAAAATAGATTAAAACACTTGAGATATTAGTGCAAAGTGAACACAAACTATCTCAGCCAGAATTCCATTTCACTGATTCAGTTTTCTATATTGTTTACTGTTAAGCCATGAAGCCCTCTTATATTTGGTGTGAGGAAGCCTTTACAACTGTTAATTTTAGTCTGATTGTTTCACAGCATACTGTTAGATGGTATTTTCAGAGATTTTATATATTTTGAACGCGTTTCTTTTTTTTCATGGTTATTATATAACCTTTTTTGTTAAGTAGTTTTTTTTTTCAAACAACAAATATTTAAAGGAATTTAAAAAAAAAATTTTTTTGACTTTATTTTTTTTTTATCTGATCATAATGAATTAGTACAAATATCAGTTTCATACTTAAACTAAATGGATAGCTGCACAGAATATGCTAATCAGTTTCTTTGGAAATGCAAAAACATAACAAGGCCAGTCGTTTGTTTTAAAAAAAAAAAATGCTAGCTTTTTCTGCCTCCGATTGCAAATCTACCCAAGGTGATTGCAAGTGAGTAACTTTTTGAGAGATTCATTTCATTCTTTTGCAAGATATTTTGTAGAGACAAGCCCACATCTGCTTGAATGGCTCAAAGAAACAGGGCCTATTTGCAGATAGTGTGAGATCAAAAAACACATTCTGAGCTACAAAGCCTGCACTGTGCATCAGCAACTTTGCTAGAAGTCAGATGCCACGACAGTAGTCTTACTATGTAAAGAAAAAAAATTTTTTTTGACTTTGAATACATGATTTTATTTTGAAAAATATTAAATTTTGGCATTAAATGATCCAATGGGTTGATATGCTTTAAACCAAACCAAACCAAACCAAACCAGATGTACAAACAAAGCAAGCACTGTGAACTGCTTTTGTGACAGACAAGTTTATTGCCTCCAAGCAATTTTTGGCTCACTGTCTGTGTCTTGGAGAATTTAACCATATATATCTTGCAGGCCTGTGAAAGCTTGCTTCATTGTTTGCAGGGAATATTTGATCATGGCTGGGTATGTGCTTTTGTGGTGTGACTGCTGAATCACACACTGTGAGCATTCATCAAGGACGGACGAGATGACTGTATGCCAACTATAATTATAAAGGCCGAAACAATAATTGAAGGACCAGTCACAGCATTTACACATGCAGTTAAATCCATTCTTTAGAGGTTCTCTTGTACAACCAATGCCCACAAGTAGAACGTCTCACATATGAGACTGCATTTCATAGTCACCTAGTCGAAGACGCTTTAGAGGACTTTGCTTCCAATGTGTATACATCCCTGCAGGCAACAGTAGAATTGAGAGATGCTATTGCTGTGTTAAAAGAATTTTTTTAATCATCTCACTCCAAACAAGGTAAGAAAACCACTAAGATGCAATGGGTTAATGAGTGTCAGAGAATATGAGAATAAAAACGTAAGGAGAGAGAACAACATTTCTCTTTATGGCGAACAGGTCCCATTTCAGTGTTGGGTTATATATTGATTTGCAAGATAGGTGAGTATAGTTGAATGCTAGTAGGTTCTTGGATCCTTTCTCTATAACTGTGAAACACACACACACACACACACACACACACACACAGGTTCATCCAAATTGACCTCAGCTGATTTACAATCAAAGCAAAAAGGGGGTAATTACCAACAATACATTTTATCTGTACTTGAAGGCATACAATTGCATTAAAAATGTTTATATTTCAGCATTAAATAAATCATAGAGGTGTTGATATGCTGCTAAACAAAATCAACCAACCAACTTAAAAGGGGCTTGTTGTGGGAATCACAACTTTTGTTGCGAGGTGTGATCATATGTTAACATTTAACAGCTCCAGGAACATTTGTCCTGCAAACAATATTTGGTAGATTCATGTGAGTCCAGGCAAAAATGAGACAAGACATGGAAATTAAACAAGTATTAATAAATATATTAAATGGATATATTATAAAATGAGAAATGAAGTTCAAATTGTAGTGTTCAAAGCAACCTTCAGTATCTGTCTCTTACATGCTGACAAAGTGAGAAGAGGATATCTTGTTGCTACCAAAGTCAAAAGGGGAAAGAGGGAGAGTTTTTCACATCTTATGTTGCTGTTGTTATCATCAGGAGGCAATAATTCAATATCTGGCTGCTTGTGATTAAGGGAGGAAGAATTTGGAAATTTTCAATAAAAAAAGAATTTCAACATATAGACTTATAAAATGAACAACATAAATCACCTAAGTAAAAAGAAAAATTGGCAAAGTTTAACCTTTGTGTCTGAAAAAAGAAAATTAAAAAAAAGGTGTATTTTTGTGGGAATCACCACTTTTGTTGTAAGGTGTGGTCATTTTTTAGTTAACATGGCTCCTGGAACATTTAACCTGCACACAATATTTGGCAGACTTATGTGAGTCTGGGTAAAATTATGAAACACAGAATACAGAATTTAAAACAAATGACAATGCACATTATTAACAAAAGGAATTATATGTGTACACAATTGGAATCTAGGAAAATGTCATTAAAACCAGCTATAGGATTGTGCTTGCTTGTTTGTGTGCATGTGTGTGATACATGTACATATATATGTGTGTGTGAGAGAGTTCAGTAGTCAAATTGACCTGAGGTAAAGAATATGTGCAAGTGAACATTCTCATCTACAAGCTACTACATCTGGTGCAGGTAAAATAGATCTCTCTACCACTTCAGTAAGTACCTGACTCCTCATGCTATCCTCTACTTTTACAAAAGCCAGATCAGGCTGCAGAGGTACTGTTGTCATATTTGGGTAGGAGCTGCCCAGTCCTCCCTTTCCAGTCTTGATAGAGTTCAAAAGTGTTTCCGAGTCCTTCTGGGTGACAAATTATTTTCCACCCTCTAACCTCTCTCTCACAGACAGGATGTGGCACTATCGCTACTTCCATAGAAAGTGCTCTGATGAACGACATTCCTTGGTTCTGCCAGGTCTAACTGTCACAGCTAGGATCTGCCATGCCACTCACATTGTACCAAACCATCCACATTCCATCAGTGAGAAATAAGTTGCACTTGAACAACTTCTTCTGACAAATCAGTGCTCTATGGAACAGATTCCCAAGAGGATATTTTCACAATCACAACAATCTTAACTTGTTCAAGTCTAGAGTTAACCATTATCTTCTCTTATCCATATAAACTACCCCCTTAACATAAACCTGTATCTCAAGTGGCCCCCAGGCCTTGTACAGGGTGAACCTTACTTTTAATGTTGTAGTTATTGCCCTTGCCTTTGAGATGCTGTTTAGTACCACCAGGTGGTGGTTTCTATAAAATGCTGGCAGCCATATTGAAAATGCTTCATTTGTTCATTTGTCAATATTCAGACTAACAGGAGGCTTACCTGATTGCAGATGCAATTGATTCATTAAGGATTAACAAACAGTAGCAGAGCACAGTTGATCTGCAACAAAAATTTGAATTTCCTTTTCTATTTTTCTGTTACTTTTAAAGTTTTCTGACTCTAACACTTATAATTTATGTAAGAATAGATAATTCTGTTCTTCCAAATGGCTTCCAAGGCTAGACAGTGAATCTGCCGATGAACAATGGAAGAAAAGCCTACATATTAGGAGTAAGTTGACAGACCTTCCAAAACCAAAATAGTACCTATCTTTAAGTGGATGGGCCAGAGTTGCCTCTCCTGATATCAACAGTGAAGATTTGGAAACAGAGACAGGTGTGGACACTATCATCCAAAATCTGGATGAATTATTTCTGCCAGATAATTGTTGTTTAATAATTTGTACAACTTGCATAGAGCAGCAGAAATAGAAAAGACTTTCTGATTGAATTTGACCACATCTACTTTACACAGGAAAACATGTCTCTTCCAGACCCAGTAATGTCATTTATGCTCCTTTCATCTGTAAACCTTCCTGAGAAGGATGCACACTTAATAATGTCAGCATTGAAGGAAGTCTTCTTTCAAAAAGAATTTTGATCAGAACAAAATGGCTTCCGCTGTTATTGGAGGATTCTTTTAAGGTTGGATAACCATTTTCGGTGCTCAAAAAATACTATCTGCAATTGCTTTCACCTTTTGTCTGACTTGTTTGAGATAACTAACAACTGCATGAAGTGTGTCTAAGGCTTTTATTTGTCAAAACCTACTATTTCAGCTGTGAAAACTGCAAATAATTAAAACAAAGATATTAACAAGCATGCAAATACAAAATATCATTTACAAACTTTCAAAAAATATCACAATAATACATCTCGAAGCCACATGTGGCACACAGCAATAGCAAAATATTATAAGACGTGTGTATAGCACAACTAACAGCTAACAATTAAGGCATAAAACACTTTCTGCAGAAATCTGCATTTTCACCCACTTGTGGGAAAATGCCATGAAACACACATACGTACAAACATTCACCAAAATACAAACTCTTTATGTTCACACACACAAACACAAATGTTAATGTCTTTGTCACTAGTAAATGTTGTTTAATACATATATTTGTTGATATATATATCGGCCTTGTCTGTTTTCTTTACCTCTTCAGTTAGACTCAACTCGAGTCCACCATGTTCTTGTAGTTGTATCTTCTTCTAGCAGGAATAAACAGTACATGTTCCTAATTCAACAACTCACAAAGCCACAGGGTCCGCTACACTTGAATCTAATGAAAGAATAAGAAGAGCACTAAGGTGTAATATTTGGGATACTAATATAAAAGATTTAAGAAATGGAGATCAAATATTCTGCAAAAGGAATGATTGCCAAAATAGCATGGGCCAGGTATTGTAATTTCATGTAATAGGAAACTAGTGTTAGTTTGTCATGGGGGTACATATATCAGAGTTCACGCTTGTTAGTTGGTTAAAGATCCAAATGATTCATATTTAGACTCTAGTGGTATTTCAAATTGCAATGAACAATAATAATTCTCTGCAAACTCCTTACTCTCCTTCTCCTTACTCTCCAGGGCAATATGATGATGAAGATATCCTTCAGCCTGTTCCCGGGGAACAACAGGTTAACATTTCAATAGGTCCAGATGCCCTCCACAAGAAGAGGTTACTGCATTTGGACCCAGGAAGGGTGGTGTGTCTCTTCCCAAACCAGGAGATGACACAGAGTACAAGATGGCTGATGATGAAGAATCTCAATGGATGAGAATGAAAGTGGTTATAATCCACTGAATAAAAATACACACATTATGAGTGTAGTATTTAAAGGTGAACTTTTCTGGCTGAATTTTGAAAATGGGGTTTCAGAATGGAGGAAAAGCAAGATAGTTGTTCAGATGGGCAATCTACACTGTTGTCCTCTGTGACCAAAATGTAGAGAAAGCCACTGAGGTAGAGATACAGAGCTGGAGAAACAATAGTTTTTGTGACAAACATGTGTGTAAGCTTATTTTATTCGTCTTGGTAAAATACCCCCACATCTGTTTTCCAATAAATATTTTTATTATTATGAAGGCAGGTAATGTTAAAAATAACAACACAGATTTAACACAGAAGTTTATTTATTTTCATTTTCACCATCAATTGTTAAGTAAAAATAAAATCTTTTCTACCATCAATTGTTAGGACAATTTAAAATCATTTATTCATCATCATTTATTAAAAGAAACAAAAGTTTCTGGATATTTTAAGCGCTTCAAATCCTAAACTTGCCAAACACTTTTTCAGGTGCAGCCACTGAAGACAACAGTTACAGACCATAGAATCCATATTGTCCTCTCTACACAGCCACTGACGAATATTCTTAGTTCTAAAACACTGTATTTACCGGCAAAATAGCCTCTTCATTTATTTTAAGAGGGTGTAGCAGAGGTAATAATTGCTGCTTTTGTTGACTGCTGGAATTTTGCATTGTTCAACAAATGTATTTTCACTATGAGTGTAAAGTCAGTAATGTTTTTCAAAAATTTTGTTAATAAATCCTTACATTTGCTATTCTTTCTTTTAAATATTTAGGAGAGTCGTTTGATTTTATTGTGTCATGATTTTTCAAATGAAAAATGTCTGGGCGTTGATAAATTGATTGAGTTTTTTTTTGTTTTGTTTTTTTTACTGTCTAAAAAACTTATTGAAGTGTGTAGGATTATTTTCCTTTTGTGTCGTAACTTTAGCTTATGACTATTAAAGAAACTAGCATTTCCTTAAGGTGATATTTAATTTTTTAAATTATTTAAAAAAAAATAAAGACAAAAATGTGTCTTCTTTAAAGTTTTTTCTTTTCAACTTTATTTTTTGGTAGTAGAACAAAGGATTGATAAGATGGCTGTATTTAAGCTTTGTCTGCAAAATCCTGTGTGACAAGAAAAAAAAAAAACATCTCAATGACTGTCAAGAAACGACATGCATAAATTCTATAACTTTGCATTTGCAACGTAAATACCAAGAAATCTAAGGAACCAAATCTTATCTTACACCGATTAATTTTTTATTTTTTTTTGGTGACATTTTAAAACGTAATTTCCTCTTTGTCCAGTGTTTTTATGTTTTCATTGCTTAATTCTTTTTGTTTATTCCGTTCCAATTTCGACATTATTATTTGAAGCACGGAACAAATAATACAAAAATTGGTTAGGTTAACAGAAATCCCAGTAAAATCATTTGAACAACGAAAAAATAATACCATTTTCTCGTTGCATTTTTTGCTCTGTAAGGTAAGTAAAAAAAAAATGTAAATAATTTTGATTTTTTTTTCTTTTTAAGCGTTATTTTTATTTATCAACTTGTCACTCTTTGCTTTTGTGTTTTTTCTATTTTGGTTGTTCTTTGTAGGCATAAAAATGCAAAAAAGTAAAACAAATTATTGTGAGAATTCATCTTATTATATATTTTGAATGAAGTAATTGTTTTTTGCTTTGAAATCTTTTTATTTTCTTAATCAGAAAGTAAAACATTAAAAAATCATTCTTGTTCTTGATGAAAATTTTCCGTGTTATTTTCTTAAAAGCTAGATTATTTTATTAAAGAGTATAGCAATACGTAATAAAAAATATTTTCATGCAAAAAAGGAATTTATTTTTCAGTTGAACCACTTTTAGCCTTTTCTGAATTTATTAAAAATTTATAACTTGTTGGAACTTTATTATTTTGCAAAAGAATGTTGAATTACGCAACATTCTAATTAAAAACTATTATTACCTTTCGTAGAAAATCACAAATCGTTTTTAAAGAAAAATCTTTTTTTTTCATTTTGTCGGCCTTTATTTTTAAACCACATAAATCGTCCCAATTCTGTTTTGAAAAAGTTTCTTTCAGAAATCTTTTCCGAACGAACTTTATTTTTTATTTTAGCAGCTGTTAAATTAATTTTTGTATGAATGTTCAAAAAAAGAAATAATTCCGAATAACCGCTTCTGATTTTTATTGTATAGAAGAGAAATAAGTAGGTATAATTCGCCGAAAAAACAGCATAGCATGATGAAAAAAAAGAGGGAAAAAAGGCCCCAGATTTAATAAAAACAAAGTTTTATCTTGAAAAATTTTGTTATTAATAAGAGGAAAGACCAAAGTATTTTTTAAATTATTTTTTTATTCCTTTCTAGCACGTTTGAATTTTGTTTTTAACGTCAGCGGTTGTATTTTTTTAGCAATACTTTTTTTTTAAAGCGCTTTTTTCAATTGAAAAACACATTCATTTGGAAATTCTTGCAAAAATTAAATAATTGTTGGGTTTTAAATGAAACTTTCAGAACTTATTCAAAAATGAATATTTGCTTTTTTAGAAAGTCACGGTAAAAATATTTTTTTACATCAGCCCCCCCCTTTTAACTATGAAAACTTGAATATTACACGGTTAAATTTTCATTTTAACACCTGGAGCGTCATTTACTGCTGAACAATTTCTTTTTCAGAAATTAGTATCTTCTGTAAAGCGATTTTTTTGTACTTAATTTAAGAATAAAGTTAACTTTCAAATATATGTAAACATCGACAAATAAAAGAATAACAAAAGAAAAAAAAACACCTAACCCTAATTTGAAAGTTTAACTTTCTTCTTTAAAAAAAAAAAAGAAAAAAGAATAACCAAAAACAAAACCTAACCCTAATTTGAAAGTTAACTACAAAGGAATTACTGTGAAGGAGTATTTGGGCCCAAATTGTATACGTCCACCGACAGAATTCAGCACTTAATTACTTATCAATAAGCCGCTAATGGCCGATAAAAAACCAGGAAAATGTAGTTTTTTTTTCCGGGTCATTAACATCAAAAAGGTAGGTTTCTTTAATATCTAATTGTTGATTTGAGTTCAACATATACATTTTACGGAAATAAGACTATTTGGAAAAATTTGAAGGGATTTTCAACCAATGGATGTTAAAATGAAAATTTACCTATTACATTTTATTTTTTTTTTAATTAAATGCAGATTTTGAAGAATATAAATCGATTTTTTTTTTTTTTTTTTTTTTTTTAGTTTTTTTAAATTAAGGGAGCGTTTTAAATAAAACTGATTTGTAAAATAAAAAGCCCAATAAAACAGACATTATTTAATTAAAAAAGCTTTTAAATGGCTTTTTCGCTTACTTCCATGAGATTTTTAAAAAACCCCAAAAAACCTAAGACAAATCCACTAAAAAAAAAGCATAGCATGATGAAAAAAGATGCCAAACTTGACGAAAAAAAAAAATTTTATCGTCTAAAATGATTTTTCCTTCTTTTTAGAACATTCTAAATTTTGATTAAAAAAACCTTGTTTCTCTTTGTATCAGTGGAACTAAAAAAAAAATAACATATACAATTTTTTTTTTTTTTTTTTTTTGTATGACACACATTAATTTGGAAAATCTTGCAAAAAAAAAAAATAATTGTCGGATGTTAATGAAACTTTCAGAAACTATTCACAGATGATGGAAATTATTATAAATATGTTTTTTTTTTATTAAAATCATGGCAGAAAATTTTTTTTTTACATTTATTACCCCCCCCCATAACTAATTTTATGAAAACTCTAGAAATTCGAGTCTCATCAATTTTAGTGATTACAATAGTTAAAAGCACAAGGCTTTGAGGAATGCAAATCATTTTTTTTTTTTTTTTTTTTTAATTGGACCCCCCCTACCTGAAAATCAGCTCTGAATTGTAACATACAAAACTCAATAAAACAAAATATATTTAATTTCAAATGCTTTTATTTGCTTTTATTTGTTTTTATGAATATGGACAATATTTTCTGAAAGCAAAAAAAATTTTTTCGATGAAAAATGAATTTTTTAATACAATTATTTGTTATTTCTTTAATTATAATAGATTTTTACATTTAAGTTGTTAAAATATTATAAAATTAGTTAAAAGCTGCATTGCTTTTGTAAAATGTCCTTATGAGATAGATTTTTTTTTAGCGCATTGTAAATTGTATAATTTTGACTAATCAGAAGATCCGCAGTAATTAAGAAATGTAATTTTGTGTTTATAATCGGGCTGTAATTATAAAGTACGGAAGACCAACCAGAATACAATTAAGTTGCGTTATTTGAGTTAAGCATTGTTCTCTGCTGTTAGGGCCTTTATTTTTGCAAAACATGTGTGGAGAAGTTAATTTGATTTTTCAATTTCAACTGAGAAGGGTACCTACAAGTATCAGTATCATCTTATGAAATTTATATGATCTTATTTTTATATTAATCTCAGTTATGACATTTTTCCATAAATGAAATATCAAAATTAATAATAAAATGAATGGAAATACAAATAACACAGTAAAATGTAATAAATGTACATAAAATTATAGTATTTTATGTACACTTCTGATAAAATTTCATAAGAAAGGTACCTATAAATTAATTAGATACCTTTCTTATGAAATTTAATCTCACTCTCAACAGTCTTATTTTAATTTTTTATAATATATTTTCCATAAAGCATCGTAACCGTAAAGGTGAAAGCTAAGTACAAAAAAAAAAAAATGATTAGAGCACTGAAAGTTTTCCTTAAAAATAATGAGGTAAATAATTTTTGTTCACTTAAATCTAAATAATTTCACTTTTCTCCTTCCGTAGAATAAATTATCCTCACGTAATCCGTCAAAATGTCATTCATCACCTGTCAAGTGATGCGAAATGTTATGACCTGCTTTGTTTTATTTTCAAATTACATCTTTTCGATGCAGAAACTAAGTAATGCTTGTTTCAAAATATTTTAAATAAACATTATAATTTCTGATTTTCTTAAAATAAGTTTTGAAAAAATGATAATTGATTTTTTAAAAGAATTTCAAACTGAGATTTTCATTTTTTTTATAAAATGGAAAAAAAAATGGTTGACATGATTGATTATCTGTCAATTTTGCTGACAAAAAAAAAAAAAAACAAGATTTTTAACAAAAATTTCGGACATGCTAGGAATGATTAAAAAATGTAAAAAAAATAAAAAAAAATACTTTGATCTTTTCCTCTTAATAATAACATAAACATTTAGATGATAAAAATTTTGTTTTCATCAAGTTTGGCATTTTTTTCATCATGCTATGCTTTTTTTTAGCGATCTCATGGAGGTACCTATGTTAACAAATAAAAACAAAAAAAAGTTAAAAAAAAAAATGAAAAAAAATCAAAAAAAAAAAAATGTTTTTTTAAAGTTGTTTATATTTAAGGTTTAAAATTAATTTTAAAAAAAATAAACTTTTTTGTTTTTTTTTTTTTTTTTAATTTCAGGCATTAAATTTAATAATTAAAAATTAAATTATTTTTATTTTTTTTTTTTTAATTTTAAATAAATTTTTTGGATTTCTAAATTTTTTTAAAATATAAAAAAAAAAATCTGATTTTTTTTTTTTTAGCCATCTATTTATCAGAATATTTTTTTTTTTTTTTAAAATTTATTTTCAATCCAAATATTTTAATTCTTTAAATATTTATTTTGGAAAAAATGTAAATTTTTTTATTTATTTAATTTGATTAATTCATAAATTATTTTTTTTTAAAAATATATTTTAGTTAAAAATTTCTTTTTTTGAAAATGTTGAAATGACAGATTTTAATATAATTTTTTGTTTGTATATATAAATAAAATTTTTATAAATTTTTTTAATGATTAATTTTTCCAATCATTTTTCAGTTAGAAAATAAATTTTTTTCAAAAAATTTTAAAAAAAATAAAAAAAATTTTTTTTTTATTTTTTTTTATATTCATAAAAAAAAAATTAATAAATTTTCTTTTAATATTAAAATAATTTTTAAAATAAAAAGAAAAAATTTTTTAAAACAAGAATTTACTGTCTTAGTTTGAAAAATTTTTTTTTTTTTTTTTTTTTCATTTATCAAATTTATTTTAAATTTTAAATTAAATTTTGTTTTTATTTTTTTTTTTTTAAACATTTTAAAATTTTTTAAAGTTAAAAAAATTTAAAAATTTTTTTTATTAAAAAAATTTTCTATTGATTTTGGATGAATTAATAAAAATACAAACATTTAGATGAAAAAAAAATTAAAAAATCAAAAAAAATTTTTTTTTCAAAAATTCATCTAATTTTTTTTTTTGTTTTTAAAAATTTCAAATAATCAAAATTATAAAATTAAAGAAAATTTAAATTATAAAAAAAAAATAAAATTTTCTGCCCAAAATCAAACAAAAAAAAAAAATAAATTTAGTAACCTCCAAAAAAATTAAAATTTCTCAAAAATTTTTTTTTTTGTTTTTTTACTTTTTTTTTTTTCAATTCAGCCATAATTAGATAAAATTTTTGACATGATTTAAAATAACAATGTTTAAAAAATTAAAATTTTTATTTACATTTTGAATTTTTTTTTTTAATTTCTTTATGGAAAAAAAAAAATCAAAATTCCATTTTAATTATAAATTTTAAATTTATAAAAGAAAAATTTTTTTTTTTTTTTGCCTTATTTTAGACAATGCATAGAAAGGAATTTTTTTTTTAATTCAATAATGGCCTTCTTTAATTTCATAATTTACTAAATCTTTTTTAATTTATTAAAAAAAATTTTTTGTAAAATGGATACTTTTGGATTTTATAAAAAACTATTATCTCAAATTTTTTCAACATTATTCAGAATTTTTTTGATATTTTTTTTTTTTTTTTTTTTGAAACACCAATTTAAAAATATTAAAAAAAAATTTTAAATAATTTTACTATTCTGCTTTTTTATTTGTTGATGAGGCATTTTTTTTTTTATCAAGTTTAAAAATTTTGAACAGATCAAAAATAGTTATTTCTGATTTTTTCAATTTTTTTATTTTCAATTTTCTTTCATTCCATTGTTGGAAAAAAAAAAAAAATAAAATTAAAATTTTTTCAAGACAAAAAAAAAAAAAAAAATTTAAATTTTTAATATATTAAATCAAAATTTTTTTTATCAACAAATCAATTAATTCTTTGCTCTGAATTTTGATTTTTTTAAAATAAAAATGTAATATTTTTATTATTTTAGTGAAAATATCAGGATTTTAAATTAGCCTTTTTAAGTAATTGTCTTTTTTTTAAAACACATTTGGATCTATAAAACAAAAATCAATTTTTATTTTTATGAAATTTAGATTCAGCATTGTTTGACCTGAATAATAAAATATTTTACTAAAAAATGAATCAATATTATTTTAAATGGATCATTTTTTGGAGAAAAATGAATGACCATTTTAAAAAGAAATGTCATTCAAAAAATTTCAATTAATGGTTTTCTTTTAATTTCATTAATAACAGTATTAGCAAAAATTAATACTGAAATGAACTGTAAAAAAAATAAAATTATGTTATTCTTTACTTTTATATAATTCAAATTTTTAAAACATATTTCTATCAAACTCTTCCACAAAAAAATTTAAACTGCTAAAAATTTTTAATTCATAAAAAAAACTTTTTTTTAAAAACTAAAAAAAGCAAAATGTTTTAAATATTTTTTCAATTTTTTCTTTTGCAAAAAAAACAATATATAATTAAATGCAATTTAATTCATATTTTTGATGTGGCATTAATATTCATTTTTTTGATCACAAAAAATTTTTCCCAAAAATCAAATTTGAAAGTACACAAACCAATACTGAGATGAAATTGAAATCAATTTTTGTAATCATTGTCAATTCAAATTTCTTTTTGAAATCAAAATTGTTCTGAATTTTTAAAAATCAAAAAAATTAATTTTTTTTAACAAAAATTAATTTTTTTCAAGTTGTAAAAAATATAAAAAAAAAAAAAAAAAATTATTATTTCATGGGGTTAGTTAAATTCTTTAGATAGATTCATATGGAAAATTCTCAATTTTTTGTTTTTTTTTTTTTTTTTTTTTTTTTTTTATTTTCATCCCAAGCAAGTTAATAACAGACATTTTGAAAAGTATTTAACAATAAAATGAAGAATTAAAAAAATTTGGGAGGAATTTGAAATAGATCCTAAGCAATGCTTCTAGGAATAAATAATAATATTAACCAAAAATCAAGATTTTCAACCATATATTTTGCAAACTTATTTTAAAAATTAATTTAAAATTTATTTATTTGGATTTTCTAAATTTAAAATGCATATTTACAAACAATCGTTTTTAAATAAACAAATTTTCATTAATTTTTTAAAAAAACATCTATTATTCTATATGAAGACAAATGCTTTTTTCTTTTTTTTATATTAAACATTTCTCCAACTTCATTTTAAAACTTCAATTTTAGATTTTAATGAAAAACAGACTTTTTTTCATTTTTTTAAATGATTTCATAATTTTTTTGCCTTTTTTAGTTTTCATACCAAAATGAATATATTTTTTTTTAATTTTAAAATTTTAATTTATAAATGATATGGATTTTTATTTTTTTAAAACTTTTGTTTAAAATGAAAAAGAATAATTCCAAATGGAATAATTCATTAAATTTTTTGTTTTAATAATTTTGACAGAAAATGACTTTAAATTTTTTAATTTTTTTATATTGGATATATTTTTAATTTTTCAATTGAAATTATTTAAGATAAACATTTGATTTTTTTTTTTCTGCCTTTTTTCATTGGAATTTTAAATTTATTTTTTTTTGATCTTTTTCAAACTAAAAAGTGTTTTTCAGAAGAATTCAATATGTCAACAAAAATATTAATTTTCGTTTTACTTTTTTATATTTTTTTCTGACATTCCAGTTTTACTACTAAGAAGCATTTTAAACATTCAAAATTATGTCTTTTTCAAGCTTTATAAAATAAAAAGAAAAACTTCTTTTTTTTAAAAAATAACTAATTAGAAATTTGCAAAAATTTTCTTGAATGTATTGTCTCCATAAAATTTCAACATTTGTAGCATTAAAGACAAATGTAACATTGACAGAGAATTAAAAAATTAATATATGTTTTTATTTTTTAGTCAGATATAAAAATGTAAAAAAATCATCACACTTTGGAAGAATTATTGTTTATTTTGAAAAACAAGATTCTGAATTTTAATCAAAAACATTTCATATATATACATTCCATTTGAAAAACTTTATACTTTAAAATTTGTGATTCTGCATTAAGCAATCTTGTTTGAAAAAAACATGTCTAATCACACTTACAGAGAAAAACCAGTTCTTATGCAAGTATTGATTCTGCATTTGAGAAATATCACATTTAAAAAAAATTCACAGATGTTTTACATCTACAGAAACCATATTATTAGTTTGGATTTGTTTTCAAGAAAAAGATTTTTCATTTTCCAAGTGGAGAAATTTAAAAAATCATTTAATGTAAAACTTGTGTATTCATAAAGAGAAAACATTCTTGTGATGTTTGTGGATCTGCATTTTTCTGAAAAACATTTTTTAAAATCCATATGCGAATACACACTGAGAGAAACCATATTCATGTGAAATTTGTGGATCTGCATTTTCATCAAAAATCTTTTTTAGAATACCATATGCAAACACACACTGAAGAGAAACCATATTCTTGTGAAGTTTGTGGATTGAGTTTTTTCAGTAAAATCACATTTAAAAGCCATATACGAACACACACTGGAGAAAAACCATATTCTTGTGAAGTTTGTGGATCTGCATTTTTTCAGTAAAGTCACATTTGGTGATACATATGCCAAACACACATTGGAGAGAAACCACATTCTTGTGAAGTTTGTGGATCTTCATTTTCATGGAAGTCAAATTTAAAAGGCATATGCGAACACACACTGAGAGAAACCATATTCTTGTGAAGTTTGTGGATCTGCATTTTCGTTAAATCACATTTGGTGACCATATGCAAACACACCTGGAGAGAAACCATATTCTTGTGAAGTTTGCGGATCTGCATTTTCACGGAAATCAGGTTTAGTGTGTCATGTACGAATACATACTGGAGAGAAGCCTCATTCATGTGAAGTTTGTGGATATGCATTTTCAAAAAAGTCACATTTGGTAAGTCATATGTATAAACACACTGGAGAGAAACCATACTCTTGTGAATTTTGTGCGTCTGCATTTACACAGAAGACAAATTTGGTGTGTCATATGCGTACTCACACTGGAGAAAAACCATATACTTGTGAAATATGTGGATCTGCATTTAAATGGCATTCAAATTTGGTGTGCCATAAGCGAACACACACAGGAGAGAAACCTTATGTGTGTGACATTTGTGGATCTGAATTTTCACTTACATCACATTTGGTACGCCATATGCGAACACACACTGGAGAGAAACCATATTCCTGCGATGTTTGTGGTTCTACATTTTCACAGAAGTCACATTTGAAGGGCCATATGCGAATACACACTTGATAGAAACATTGTCCATGTGGATTTTGTGGATCTGTGTAGAAAAGTAAGTTATGTTCCATCATTAGACTAGTGCGAATGTGTATTCATGTGAGATATATAAACATAATTTTTGTTAACATAAATGTTTCCTGCACAATACACATATGTAAGATAGAAAACACACTGTGAACTGTGTGTTTACATTTGCAAAAGTAAAGTTAAAAAATTTGCTGGATAGAAACATTATTACGATTTCCATAATGCATCCTTTTCAAATCTGAAAAGCCACATCCAACTGCTTGCTGGAGAGAAAACATCCTCATAAAATACATGGGTTTGAATTTTCAAACCTGTTTATAAACCTGAATCAGTAATTTTTTTATTCTTACAGAGTTTTCATTTAGAAATAAACATGCTTACATACAGATCATATTGATTTTTTTTGTTTGTGGATCAACATTTTCAAAGAATAATTAAACTGTAAGAATCTACATTTGCATTTAAAACAAAGGCAAAAACATAGCAAAAAATATGATGTATATACATTTCCTGATAGTCACAAATTTATGCTTCGAAATGCAAACAGGACAAGTTAATGGATGAAAAGATTGGTGTATTTTTTATACATGAATGAAATAAAAATTTTCAGGAATCAAGTGAATATGAAATTTTATTTATTTCATCTAAACACTATTTTCCAAGGAACATTCCTTTTCAGGTTCTTTTCATGAAATTTGTTAAAACATTTGACATAGGCTGTGTTCACTGTAATATCTCAGCCAGAATTTGGACTCTGTTTATTGACGCAGTTTTCCATATTTTTTACTGTTAAGGCCTAAACCCCTTGTATATTTAGTGTAATGAAAGCTTTTCATTTTTTTATTTTCAGCTGACTGAATCAGACAATTGTCACTTTTTCGATATATTTTTTTAGAAATTTTATTTTGTTTGAATGTTTTTAAAATTCCACCTGTATAACATTTTTAAAATGTATTTTGTTCTTTCACACTGATTTTTTTTTTTTTTAAATTTTTTATGTTGGTTGTATGTGTAGGCTTTAAGTATTGCCATGAATAAAATGTTACCTATCATTTATCAGTTGCACTAGTAATATATTCAAACATTTTAAAATTATCATGTAAGTATGAAATAAACTGTAGTCAGGGATTTTTCCACACTTATTTGTGCAGTTGTGTACAAAGCAGTCTGAATTTAATTTTTTTTCACCACAACATTGAGGTTGGTACATTCTGTAACCATTAAATATGGCAAGGTTTTAAACTCTTTATGGAGTGCAAATAAAACGGGAATCATACATTTCCACAATAACACCAGTTAGCATAGTTAAAAGTCGCATGACAAGGAAGACATAAATTGATTGCAGGGGAGAAAACTGATTTAAAATGCTTAAATGGATAAATATTGACCAGATATAAGCTATGAAATGTGTGTTATGAGCATCCAATTGTGAAAATGCTACAAGAGGCAAACAAAACACTGTCTAAATTGAAAGCTAAGAAAATTGCACTAAAATTTCCTAATGTGGGTGATCCTAAAAAAAAAAATGAGTCTTGGTATATTCAGATGACCGTCAAATACCATGATCTGGAAGGGTCATTAAGACCATAGACACACTTATGGAGATATAGTAACTGGGTACATTAGCTTCAGGCGTGTGTGTGTGTGGGGGGGAGGTGTTGAAGGTAAAAATTCCTTTCAAAATCATTACTTTGTAAAAAGGCAGTTTTTATGTTCATCTAGTTTCAAGTCCATCCTGAGGATGATATGATGGCTAAAACCATGTGCAAACCTTCCTTGCAGAGCAACCAATCTTGCTTTGATAACAGGACCTTTTGATGTCTCTTTTTTGCTATATAGTCGTCTTGTAGATATCCTATCATGTCTCAAATCAGGAATCTGTACAAAAACTCTATTTACATTATTCGGACTATTGTGATATCATATGTGATATATATAGCGACATCTTTGTCGCCATATATATCACATATGATATATATGGCGACAAAGATGAGGACAATAGTCCGAATAATGTAAATAATGTACATAATACCTCATCTCAGAAATATAGACAAAAACTATTGTTTATCCAGCTCTGTATCTCTTCCTCCTTGGCTTTCTCTACAAACCAAGGACAACAGTGCAGATTGCCCATCTGAACAACCATCTTGCTGTTTCCTCCATTCTGAAACCCCATTTTCAAAATCCATCCAGAAAGGTTTACCTTCTTCAAATACATCATCCATAATGTGTATTTTTTTTTCAGTGGATTTACCAGCTTTACTAACCACTTTAATTCTCATCCACTGAGATTCTTCATCATCAGCAATCTTGTACTCTGTCATCTCCTGGTTTGGGAAGAGACACACCACCCTTCCTGGGTCCAAATGCAGTAACATCTAGACCCCTTTGAAATGTTAGCCTGTTGTTCCTCTGGAACAGGTTGAAGGATATCTTTTTTCATTATATTGCTCTGATGCTCTCAGAGCAGCATCCAAATCACACTGAGTATCTGCACTAATTTTATTTGGCATGTTACCAATAACAGCATTAAGTCTCTCACATACACCATTGCTCCAAGGAATTTCTGCTACTGTTGTCATCACTGTCATGTTGAGAGCTTCACCCAACTCCCGCATTTCACTGTTGTTGAATTTGCACACATTGTCAGATAGTAATTTTTTTTTTTTTTTTTTTTTTTTTTTTTTTTTTTATCCAAAAATGGTTATTCAACTGAAGAGCCCTCAATAACATTTTTTCATTTTGAATCACCCTCATTAAATTCAGTTGTCATAGGAAGGTCGATGAGGGGTTCTTTTGAATTTGGTACAAGTTTCACACCTCTGTGACACAGATTTAATTTCATGTTCAAATTTATGATGGTATTTGATGAGTTTTTTGGGCCCAAAAACCAAATTGCTTATGCAATTTGTTCGCTGTTTTATTTGTATCCTTCATTTTTCAGAACCTGATCAAATTACTTGTAGCTTTATCTAATTGTCTATAGAGAGAGAGATAAAAAAAAAAAAAAATAATGGCTTCAAGTGGTGCATTGCACTTTATTCTTTTTCCAACGGTCAGTGTCCTTTTGAAAATCCAAAATCATTTTTTTCTTTTTTTCATTGAATTTTTGCTTAAAAGTAAAAGTATTTCACATTTGGCAACATCAGTGCTTATTTCTGGAAAAATAAAATTTAAAATACTTTCAATAAAATAAATTTATAATTTCATAACTGAGAGTGAGATAAAATATGAGGGAGGTACCTATTTTTTTTTTTACATACATCTCATGAAAATTTATGGTATTTTATTTTTATTATTAATTTTTATATCTCAGTTATGAATAAATTTCACAATTATAAAAATTAATAATGAAAAACAATATTATAAAATTTTAAATAAGCTAGGGTACCTAATAATTAGATTTCTCTCTCATTTTGATATTGTTTTGTTTCCATCCCTAGAATTGAAACTAAAGATTTAATTTCATGTTCAAGTTTATGATTATTTATATTTGCATTGCAAATCAACTTTGAGTTTTTGGGGGATTAGGGTGACCAAACTGCTTATGCAATTTGTTGGCTATTTTATTTGTATCCTTCATTTTTGAGAACATGATCAAATTACAGGTAGCATTATCTAATTGTCTAAAGAATAATGGCCTGTCTATAGTTGCAGTTTAAATTATTCTTTTCCAACAGTCAGAGTGTCATTTTGAAAATTCAAAATCATATTTGCTTTTATCATTGAATTTTTGCTTAAAAGTAAAGGTATTTCACATTCAACATTATCGGTAGATATTTCTGACCTCATATTTCCAATGAAACAGGGAATAGTCAATTTCTTTGCAGATTCTACTGTAACGCCATCACCAAAAGAAAATGTAGAAGCAGAGTTTTGTTCCACAATTAAAGACCACTGATAATCACTTAAAGAATTCAAATATTCTTGAAGCCAAACTTTACCACAGACAGTAGTCGAACACCCTGTGTCCAGAATAGCAAAATTTTTCACATCATTTACAAGGGACTGCAACATTGTGCTATTAGTATGACCCACAAACATGGACAACAGAATATTTTCTGATGTACTTCTTTGCAGACCTTGATCACTGTTCTGGCATGCATGAAATTTTGAGCCGCATATAACATGTCTCGAAACCTACCCACCGAGACCCACAGGATTTAATTTATGGCCATGTAACTGTATAGGAAGTTACCTGGTTGAATTGTGACCCTCTTGGGTGGCACGAGTATATGGTCGACCCTGTCCAAGTCTCACTATCTCTAAAAAGGGTGTCCTGACTTTATATATTTTTTTTTTTTTAGCTCAGGCTGAGGGAGACATTTATCAATATTTGATGGAGTAACTGAATGGCCAAAAATATGTTTAATGGTCTCCTTCATATTTTTGAAAGGCACTTCCGACCGTGCCAGCATTATAAAGCATGCATCCTTCTCTTGAAGGTTTACAGATGAAAGGAACATAATTGCTATTACTGGGGTCTGGAAGAGCCATGTTTCCCTGTGTAAATATCAAGTAGGTGTGGTCAAAATCAGAGAATCCTTTATTTCTCTTTCTGCTGCTCTACGCAAATTGTACAAATTATTAAACACAACAAATTAGTGTCTCCCTTTATCTGGCAGGAATAATTCATTCAGTTTTTGGATGATAGTGTCCACACCTGTCTCTGTTTCCAAATCTTCACTGTTATCTAGAAGAGGCAACTCTGGCCTTTCCACTTAAAGATAGGTAAATGGCCAAATTGTTTTGGTTTTGGAAGGTCTGTCAACTTACTCCTAATATGTAGGCTTTTCTTCCATTGTTCATAGGCAGATTCATTGTCTAGCCTTGGAGGCCATTTGGAAGAACATGAATTAGAATTATACATAAATTATAAAGTGTTAGTAGAAATTAGAAAAAGAAAAACTTTAAAAGTAACAGAAAAATAGAAAAGGAAATTCAGTTAAGGATCAATGCCATTTGTTAATCCTTAATGAATCAATTGCTCCAGGTAAGCCTCCTGTTAGTCTGAATATTGATAACTGAACAAATGAAACATTTTCAATATGGCTGCCAGCATTTTATAGAAACCACCACCTGGTGGTGCTAAACAACAACTAAAAGGCAAGGGCAATAACTACAACATTAACACTGTTACCCCTCCCCACCAGAAGGATGTCCTACCAGGTTGGAAACAACACCAGCAACCACAGTGGCAATATCAGCAGTAAGAAGAGCAACAGTTAACAGCAACAACAACAACAGCAGGTGAAGCAGCAACAACTAGAGTGTGATATGGAGGAGGAGAATATGCCTCCCACCACATTCTTTTATGAAAAGGGGGAGAAGGAAGAGGAAGACAACAATATCAAGAAAGAAAATCTTTGGCTGAGTGAAGAGGGCCATGGAACATTCAACATCCCAATCCACCCTTGCTTCATGAAGCAGCAAAGAAGGCACCTCTTCTTCCAAGGTTAAGTTCCCCCCCCCACTTCTTCCATTAAGACACTAATCAAGAAGAAGGATCACTTCGCACCTAAGATGTATAGGCAGTTGTCACAGTGTTACACCAAGCTACCTCATATAGACAGTCTCCCTAAGATTCACAAAGATGGTATTCCACTCAGGCCGATTGTTAGTTGCCAAGGCTCTGTATACCACCCTCTGAGTTGCTTCTTTGTAGATATAATTTACCCATTGATCGGAAAGTCACCTTCATATGTCCGAAACTCCACCCACTTTGTGGAAATAATCAAAGATGCCCCCATCCTATCCAACCAGATGGTGAGCTTGGACGTGTTGAGTTTGTTCACCAACGTACCCACAGAGGAGGTATTCTCAGTAGTCAGAGACAGATTGTCCTCTAACTCATCCCTAGAAGAACAGACCAGTACACTTTCTGTACACAAACAGCACACTTCAGAATGGGATCACACAAATATCGACAGAATGAGGGCTTAGCAATGGGCTCGCAATTATCAACAGCAATGGTGAATATATACATGGAATACTTTGAGGAAATGGCATTAGAATCTATATCTTTAAAGCCAACTCTATGGCTAAGGTACGTAGATGACACCTTCATACTCTGGCCAAACAAATGATAATGTATAAATGGTATGCAAGCGACAAAGACAAAGCTGTGTGTTTGTCAAATGAATGTGAAAACCATTTTGGTCCAGTGTATGTGTAGTGACTGAATATGCATACATACACATGAGTCTATGTATTGTTCATGCGTTTCCCAAAATGCATTCTAAATGATAGGTTACATGTTGACGAATACACGAACAAGGTTTGAAGAAAATGAGAAAAATATCGCAGAATAGTTACAGTCCTGATAGCGTCCCATAGTAGTGGTTTTCGAAAATTGGGAGGGGTTAGCAGGTCCTACCTTACAGATGAGTGGGATCATATATAGTGGGATCAAATCCATGGTCATTGATACACACACACACACACACACACACATAAACGTTTCAATTTTGTAGATACGGGTGTTCATACACAACATCAGAAAATAAGTGATAAACTATAGTAAATTTAAAGCTAAAGTATTTAAAATTCTATGAAACATTTGATTTTGGAGAATATTTTCCTAAATTTTTAAGATTAGTCAGTACTTAAAACAGTACATGAAACATACAGCCATTTTATCGCCTTCAGTTATACTTTAGTTTTACAGGTAAAGACCCTGTAGAGCAACAGTAGATAAATATATATTTGTTCAAGCTCTCAAACAAGGCAACATCCAGGTTAGGAAATGCATTTATGCTATATTTTAAAAGTAAAGAAAATAATATTTGTTTCAAATCAGATTAATTATACTTTAAATAAACTAGTATTCCTCAAATAAAGTCTCAGAAAATTAAATTAAGTAAAGAGAATTACATTGAAATGAAAGGTGGGGAAAAATGGTGCTATTGTAATGATTATCATCACCATCATATATACAAATCATGCGACAAGCATTCATTGGTTAATCTCCTCAAGACTAGCTCACTGATTGGTCGAAATTGACCAATCAGATATCCTGCACGCAAGGAATGAAATTTCCCGGTCACTAAGGTTTGAGCCATTCACGTAATACACCATCTTATATAAACTAAACACGAGTAAGCCCTGTCTCTTTTTCACAAAATTGGGTACGTGAAAACATTTCGGGACTTTATCGACTGGTTTGATCTTGTCGATAAATGCCAAAATGAACACCCTCGGGAGGTAGTGTGGACTTGGACTAATAGTGGCAGCTCAGGTACTCAGGTGCTTTCTAGCTACCTGAACCAAGTCTTAGGAGAGTCGATGTAGGACTCTTAGGGTGTCCAAGTTTCCATTATATAGTTTATTCGGATCATAGGCTAGTCCGGCTCCGGATAAACTTAGAAAAGCCTAACGTTAAGATGGCTGGTTATTGGAAATTGAACTGCTCATTATTTGAAGAGCAAGATTTCCAGGACCAGCTGCTACTAATGATACAAAGGGAGCTGTCGGGGGCTGTGGTGGGAAATGCCTGGTGGGATAATCTTAAATCCAAAATTAGAACGTTTGTTGCTGATTATAGTCGTCGGCTCAATCTAGATAGATTAGTGGCGCAAACGGCTTGTGAGCAAAAAGTTGATCGGGCGATTAAATCCCGTGATAGTGGGGACGTAGCCTTAGCTAAGGCAGAGTTGGCCTCCTTGCTTATCAAGAAGGATCAAGCTCTGGTAGTTAGGGCTAGGTTAAAAAGAATGTCTTCTGAGGCAACGAATATGGCAGCTGAATTGCGTGCAGAGGAGGTTCGGAGTGCATCTCGGCGGCATATCGCATGCGTCACATTGCCGGATAAGCGGACCGTGATCACAAACGAGGGCGTATGTGAGGCTTTTCTTGACTACTTTCAGGAACTTTTCACCAGGGAACCCGGTCTGAGCCCTGCTCAGTTCGACGCCTATTTAGCTGACTTTTCCTGTCTTGAGGCAGCTGAAGCGGCTAGGTGAGAGGGTCCCATAACAGAGTCGGAAATCTGGGATGCGCTGAAACAGGTTGGCCTGGACAAATCTCCGGGATTAGATGGTCTTCCGTACGAAGTGTACTTGAGGTAGTCGCCCGTTTTTGTTCCCTTGCTGGCACTGATTTTCGGCAACTGGTTGAAGCAGGAGTCTATACCCCAACGTTTCACCAGGGGTGTAATCAAGTTGTTACGTAAGGATAAAAACGGTGGGGATGGGTTAGGTAACTTTCGCCCTTTAACTATGTTAAACGCAGAGTTAAAGATTTTGGCTAAGGTCTTAGAGAACCGCTTGCAGGCTGTCCTATCTAGTCTGATTGGCTCCGAACCGACTTGTGCCGTGAAGGGCAGGACTATTCAGGACAACCTTCATATGGTACGCTTGATCATCGAGCAAATCGACAATGAAGCCGCGCTGATCAATTTAGATCAGTCCAAGGCCTTCGATAGGGTTGACCATCGCTTTCTGGTGGCTGTTCTTTCGGCAGCCGGTTTCAGGCCGTACTTTCACACCTGGATCTGACTTCTGTATTCGACCCCCGGTGCGCTGGTGGAGGTGAACGGAGTACGATCGGAGCCTTTCGTATTGTCTCGCTCCATTCGTCAAGGTTGTCCGCTTTCGCCTTTGCTGTACGTTCTTGCGTTGGAACTTTTCCTTCGCAAGTTAAAGACGAATCCGGTCCTACGCGGAATTTCCCTACCTGGTGCTACCAACGCACCCAGGTATTCCGCCTATGCTGATGACGTTTCGGTTCTTGTGTCGAGCAGGGCCGAGATTAACGAAAGCAGTGGTTATGAGATGGTGACATGGGCCAAGATCAACCGCGATAAGTCTGTGGACTTGCGGTTGGGTGCGTGGAAGGAGTTTCTCTTCCCGGACCTTTCCTCTGGACGGATGGGCCGGACAAGATTCTCGGCGTCTGGTTCGGTCCTGATCTCCAGTTGGATATGAATTGGTCGGAGGTGCAAGGGAAGGCCGAGATCGCAATTAATTTGTGGTCTCGGAGGAATCTTTCCTTAAAGGGAGGGCGGAAGTATGTGTTTCAAACATCTACCCGATTCTTCTTTACCGACTCTTGTGCTTCCACTTCTGTATGACACTTTACTGGCGTTAGTGAAGCTCTTGTTCTCCGTCTTTGTGGGGAGGCAAAGCTGCCAGAGTCTCTCGGGAGATCTGTTGCCTTCATCCATCTGAAGGCGGTCTAGTTATGCCTAGCATTGAGATTCGTCAATATATGCTTCGCATCGGGTTCCTGGATCGAATGTGCCGCGAACCCGATGAGGTGGGCACCTTCTGGATGGAAGACGCCCGTAAGAACTTCCCATCCTTGAGAAGTGTGCGCTCAGCCGAGGTGGAGGCTCACCGTTTACCCAAAGCCGTGAATGTCGTCGTGCTCTGAAACGACTCTTACGGGCGTTGGATGGCCTCTCCAACGCCCAGGCGTTGTCTCGTAAGGCATTATATCAGGTGTTAGTTAGGGGGTCGTTCGTGATGAGATGATTGACGAGCTCGGTCTTACGAAGCGGGAGGCTCGCTCGATATGGCCTTGGGCGCCCTGGTTGAAATGTCTCAATAACATAAATGAGGCATCACTCACCTGGATGGTGATTCGTGGGGCCCTCTGGTTCGCCAAAAGACTTTTCTCAGCGGGCTTGGAGAAATATCCAAACTGCCGACGCTCTAGTGGGAGGTCGAGACAATGGGTCACGCCTTTTTTCATTGCAAGCTGGTAGTGCCGTTGCTGCAAGTTTGTTGAAGGCCTCATGGTCGCATGCATGGAAAGTTCTTTTGTCCTTGGGAAAGTTCTGTTTGTAGCAATGTGGCTCCGCCGTTGACGAAGGATGAACAATATGTGTTCACTGCTTGTTAGGTGTTATGAGAGTCGTGATTTGGACGACACGTCAGAAGGGATTCTATGGAGGCGAGAAGTTTACCTCTTCCCAGCTGATCTTGTACTTTAAGCATCAGTTTAAAGTCAAGATTAGGTCGGAAAAGGCGGTGGCTCACTTCATCAGAATTCGGCAAAAGGTGGGTGAATCTTGCGCGTTTGTGTCGTGTGAAAGGGGCTGACCTGGAGTGGCACTTTGATGCCGGTTAGGCATCAGGATATTGCTTTCTTGGGTTGAACACGGTCAACCCATCCCAAAATTTAGGTTAGTTTAGGTTCATTTTTTTGAGTCTTTAGTTTCCTTTTTTTCAGTAAACTTAGCTAGGGTATGTATGCTCATTGGCCCCTTTTTATTTCTGTCACTACTTTTTTTTTTTAAGTTTAATTCCCCATCCCTTCCTCGTTAGGTGGTCAGTGATCCCAGTTCTCTGGTGGATGCGGGGCGTTTTTCGTTTGTGGTGTTTTTTTTTTCGTATTTGTTGTTGCGTCTGAATGAGTGCATGTCTGAATGAGTGCTTGGGATGAATGAATGTTTTTTATTTTATAGTTCCGCATTGATTTCGTCCAGTTAACTGATGTTTCTGCCACATTTAGTGATTGTGTTTTTTTTTTTATTACTAACATTATTTTGTTTAGTTTCTTGTAAATAGTTATTTGTTTCATATTTGTAAATACTCATTGGGGTTATTTGTTAAAAGTTTTTTAAATTGTTGTTTTATTCCCTCCCCCACAGACAACAAATTGTAAATATGGGGTCTAGTTAGTATTTTCATAGAGACATTGAGGTATTATGGTGGTTGTAGTAAGAACGGTACGTATAAATATTTGTTTTGGTGCAAGAAATATTGTTAGTATGATTGGGTCAGTGTTTGTGGTTAGCTAAGTTTAGTTAAGTTAGAAAAAGACCGTCCTTTCTCCATTCCCTTTTTCGTCCTTTTACCACATTTTCTGTTATTTAACAGAATAAATAACCTTTTTCACCAGTATTGCCTCTCAATCATGTCCTGTGGAAATCTTCTGCACTTTCAAGAACGGAATGTCTTAAATCCAAAGAAGCATTCAGACGCCAAAAGAACATTACCATTTTTAAAATTATGAACTCTTAAATCTTCTGAACTCTTACCAACATTTCCAATACACAATTGAATTGTTATGCAACATGGAACTTTATTCTTCTAAAACTTCAGTTTAATAATATCTTCAATTTATGAGCTCTGGTACAAAGGATTTCCAAATCTATGGACCGAACTTGAGCTTATATGCATGTACACCAAAAAACTAATAAATTCAAAGAAAATTTTTACTTATTCGTTCTGTCTTGTATTTTATTTATGTCTAAAACGTCAAATAGGAAATTGCATTGAAAAATCTACATGTTTGGTAACCTCCAGCGTCGAAGCTTCTCCTTTTCCAAAACATCATAAAAAAGTTAAATAATTGTAGTGTATATGGCTAAACTATCAGCTATCAGAAAAGGAAAACTCCTTCCAGTCAATTTAAATTAGCCATTTTCGCCTATGTTCGGCAAATAATTTTTATTCTGCTTATTGGAAATGTTAAATTTAAATCAATTGTTTAATTTGAAGCTATTTTAAAATAAAGCATTTCAATAAAGATATTTCATTTTTTAAAATATATTTATATTTTCGTATTTGATTATATTCAAGGAAACCGGAAAAGTTTTTATTAGGAAATTAATAGCTGAATTTTTTTTTATTATTTTTTTAATCATTAAAAATAAAAATATATAAATATCATTTTATTTTCTGGATGTGACGAAGGAATTTAATGCCATCAATTTTTTATTCCATTGGCAAATTTTTTTTTTTTACCTTATTTTAAAAAACAATTCTCAATTGCTCTGACAGTGTCAATTTTTACCCACTTCCCTAACGAAAATGGATTTGACACAAGGTCAGTTCTAACAAGGGGGGAGCGTCACATACATATTGTCGGATTTGAAAGTCCGCAGAGAAAGAATAAAGGAAAGGTAGAAAAACTAATGGCTCCCTATTAGCATTTTGGAAGAAACTTGAAGAAGAGAGAAAAGATAAATGATAACGATTTTTGCGAAAATGACCAAATTGTTACTGGTGGGATTTCGCGGTGACAATCATTTTTGAGCAAAAAGGCCATTAAAAAAAACATTACCGTCGTAGAAAAAGTCGTTCATCGATGTGAAGTAACGTTGGAAAAAAAAATATTAAGCTCAAAGTAACAGTTTTGGTGAACATGTATACTTCGAAACCTCTGGATTGAGGTTAAGGAAGAAATTGGGCTACCACGCACTTTTGTCCTATTTATTATTTGCAATTTTTTTTTTATATATTTCGAATCAAATATATATGAAGAAAATTCTAGCATCCCATCAATTTAGAATGGTGAATCCAGACTGGAACATTGTTATAATCAGTTTTAAAGCAAAAACCGTAATTACTGGAAAAAGGTTTTCAAATTAAATTTTGTTTCAGTGATAATATGCACAAACACACACAGAGCGCCACACACACACACAAAAAAAAACTTTTGATGCATAAAATGGGGAAATATACGAATATATATAGCAACAATATTAAGGGTTGACTGGAGGATCATCAACGAACGCTCCAACTAGGTCTAGTAACGGAGAAGAACAAAACAAAAATTTCTGCATGACAATTAACCATAAAAAAATACATTGATTGGAAAAAAAAAAAAAATGAGATAAATTGTCGAATTTTAATGAAACCATAATTGCATAACATAACCAACATTCCAACATATCCTCCTTCTTATTTAAGAAAATAAATTTTCAATTTGGATCACTAATAGATTCCAGTTTATGAAGTATTGACAATGAACGAAGCGTGTCAAAGTGGTCTGCGCTGTTTTGTTCCCCATCTCTCCTTTCTTAAACGATACATCACAATTGAGTAAAGAAGTTGGAATTATGTTCAAAATAACTTTCGAGAAAAATTTTAAATTTAAGGAACCAAATCTTGTATCAAAACATTGGCTTTATTTTGAACTAGGTTTATTATTATTATTGATAAATATTTTAAAAGGCAATAATTTGCTTTTTATATCTCGTTGTGCGATTTATTTTATTTTTCATTTCATTTTGTGACGACGTTAATAAATGAAGAGACGAACAATAGAAAATAGGTTTACTTTAAACTACACGACAGAGAAATTCCAACATTACCAGAGAACAAAGAAAAAAAAATCATCATAATATTTTTTTTTTTTTTTCCTAAAATCTAGGGAGGCGATTATTTACCCAGAGTTGAAAAACACAAATAATTTTAACAAAAACGAAAAGAAAATTCCCTGACTTGCCTTTATTTTTTTGTCATTTCTTTAGATTTCGATAGTGTTTTAACAAATAAAATAAAAGTAAATAAATCCGTTCTGTATTTATCATCTATGATATTTTAAAGAAAGAATGTTCTTAAAATAAATTGTATTAAAGTTAAAATTAAAAACCGAATTTGTTATTAAATATTATTTTCAAAATTCAAAAGAGAATAAAAAAGTGAGTTTGAAACATGTCTAGAAAAAAGCGTTAAGAAAAAAAAAAAAAAGAAAAAATTTTTTTAAAAACTGTGTTTTCAGATCTTCATTTTGTAATCGACCATTTTTTTCTCTGCTTCTTTGCTTACATAAAACTAAAAGTAAAAACGTGATACCTAAGATTTAAAAATGAAAAAATTCTTTCAAAATAACATAGCTCTATATGGCGACGGAAACTTTATTTGAGGCATATTAGATTAGCTGATTAATAAGCAGGCGAAAAACCAAGAACCTCCGTAATTAGATGAAAAAAAAGAACCACCATATTGAAAAAATGCTTGACGAAAAAACTAAGCTTTATCATCAAGAAGTCTTTCTTATTATTAAGAAAAGAAGACCAAAGTACTTTTTATTATTTTATTTAATTCTTGTAATTCTTTTTAGAACATTAGAAATGTTGGTTAAAACTAAAACTAAAAGGCTTGTTTTTCTTGCGTTTAGCTAAAAAATTAAATAAATTCCGAATAACATTTGACTATTTCGGCATAAATTTTCTATTTTGAAAAGTTTAAAATGAATTTTTACTCCAAAAAACATTCTTGAAGATTTCATTTTAGCTTTAATTGAAAGTTTAATAATTAAATTTACTTTTAAATTTTTATTAATTAAACAATTTGGTATTTCAGATAGAAACTATATAAATTTGATTGTCAAATTTAATTTCAAATTTTAAATTTTCTTAAAAACGAAGTTTTTTCTTAATTTTAAGAAATTTGTAAAAAACACAAATTTATTGATTTTTAAAATATTTAAAAAAAATTCTGACACGTTATTTTAGTAAAATTAAAAAATTTAAAGTTAAAGTAATCTGATTTCAAAGAAATTTTTTGTTACTTATAGCAAAAAAAATAATATACAACCAATTATTAACGAGCGGTCCCGTTCCGTTGTTCGATCTTATTGATAATGATTGATTGACGAGCCGATGACAACTACTACTGATGACCATAAATGACATAATTTTTAAGTCTGAGTTTTTAAAAAATTATTCTATTTGAGTATATGACACACACAATACAATACATAAAATAAAATTATTTAGTGAAATAGTAAATGAAAAAAAGAAAAATAATTTAAAATTTAAAGTTTACACTTTTGAACGGAAAATACAACTTAAACCAAATGTTTTGAAAAGGCCACGTAAAGGGACAAAACCCTTAGATCACGTGACCTTGTTATAATAATGGCAATTTCTGTATATCATACATGGAAATAAGGAATGTATTAAGTCAAAAAAAAATACAACATAAAAAATTATTTTTAAAAAGTAGCGCAACTAAATTTATTAAATTTAGCAATTTTGGATTCGTAAATTTTTTTTCTACTTAATTAGTACATAATATCGAGGAACCCTCCTAATACAGAGCTTTACACGATTTAAAACTATTATAAATTATTATAATTAAAATTTCTTAAAAAACGAAAAAAATTCTTGTAAAAATTAATTATTCATCAGAAAAAAATTATTTCTTCAGACAATAATGTCCTTAATATTACTTATTTACAAAAGCAATTAAAAGCTTTTCTAATTAAGTAATATCATAGTTTATTTGATTCATTATTTTTCAATTCAGAGCAGATTTTCAGTTAAATAGCTCAAATTGCAAAAAAAAAAAAAGTAGGTTATTTACCATCTTCGAAGACTCCTACTTTTAACAAAAAAAAAATTCAGGAACCAAAAGGTTTTGGGCGAAATTTCATTAAATTAAGTAAATGGGGGGTAACATATATTAAAAAAAAATATAATTTTTACAAAATTTTCTAAAAAAAATATTTCAAAAATAATTTCATTGATTTGTGAATAAGTCCTGAAAATTTCATTAAGATTGGACAATTATTTTATTTTTACAAGAATTTCCAAATCAATATGTTTTCAACGGAAAAAAAAAAAAAAAAAAAAAACTATTTTATTTTAAACGTAAACAAAGACGACTTTAACCAAAATTTCGAACGTGTTAGAAAATATTAAAAATTTCAAAAAATAATTAAAAATACTTTTTTTCTTTCATTTTAATAATAACATAAGCATTTTGACGATAATACTTTATTTTCTTTAAGTTTGTGGCATTTTTCATTTACGCTATGCTGTTTTTCCGCGAAAACAGTGGACATGCTTTCCAAGCAGTGAAAGACACTGCTTTTGAAATATTAACAAAAATCAAATATTGTCAGATTTTAATGAGATTTTCAATGTTGAAAAATGAAGGAAATTATTTTCAGGGTTTTTTTTTTTTTTGTTTTTTGTTTTTTTTTAAATCCTAGAAAAAATTTTTTTTACATGTTAAACCCCATTTAATTTTATGAAAACTCAAGAAATTGAATAAGATAATTTTTAATGACTATATTAGTTAAAAGTAGAACTGTCTGGAGAATTTAAATCATTAATTTTTTTTTTTTTTTTTTTTGTAAAATCAGATTCTGTCTTACTGAATATCTGATCTGAATGGTAAATAAAAACACAATAAAACTATGACTTCATAATGTAATGTTTTATTGAATATTTTGGCATTAAATTCACTATTGTTATTGCTCGGATTTGGTGATAATATGAATGAACGTCTGTATTTACAAAATCATGTTTATACATGCATCAAAATTTTTGAAATTCTTTTTAAAATATTTTAGTCAATGAATTCTACTAAACTTTTCCATTTGTGATCAGTAAATTTAGTTTTCATTTAATAACAATATCACTTAACATCTTCAAAGTAAAATTTTATGAATTATTCTCATTAAAATCTTTAAAAACTTCTTGTTATTCATCAAAAAAGATAATGTCCATAATATATCTTATTTGTGAAAGCAGTTAAAAGCATTTTTTTTTATTTTAGGATTCTGAGCAGATTTTTAGTTACTGGGTGTCCTTTTTTACAAAAGGAAATTGATGATTTAAATTCTCCAAGGAGTTCTGCTTTTAACTAATAGAAACATTAAAGTCTACAAGATTTAATTTCATAAAATTCAATAAGTGGTTGTGGGGGTGTAACATGTAAAAACAAAAAAAATTTAACAATTTTCTAAAAAAAGAAAGATTTCAAAATTAATTTAATTCATTTGAGAATAAGTTCTGAAATGTCATTTAATAACAATATCACTTAACATCTTCAAAGTAAAATTTTATGAATTATTCTAATTAAAATCTTTAAAAACTTCATGTAAAAATTCATTATTCATCAAAAAAGATAATGACTATAATATATCTTATTTGCGAAAGCAGTTAAAAAAGCTTATCTTATTAAATAATGGCTTAGTTTTAATGCATTTTTCTATTTTAGGATTCTGAGCAGTTTTTCAGTTACTGGGTGTCCATTTTTACAAAAGGAAATTGATGATTTAAATATTCTCCAAAAAATTCTGCTTTTAACTAATATAAACATGAAAGTCTACAAAAGTTCTGAAGATGTCATTAAAATTTGACAGTTATTTGATTTTTGCAAGAATTTCCAAATGAATGACCTGTTCATCACAAAGATGCTAAAATTTTCTATAATATTTTTCATAGTACACGAAATTTTAGCATTATTTTGGGGTTTTTTGGTGAGAAACACATTTTGAGTTTATAAAATTTTGAGAAATTCTTTTTTGTAGGACTTCAGGTTGATATTAGTTATAAGCACAAGTTTTTTTTGAGAATTTAAATCTTCAATTTTTTTGTAAAGCAGTTACAAAATTTCATAAAAATGTTATCACATTATATACGTTAAGTAGTTTTTACAGATATGTTACCTGTAGAAAAAATTCCCAATCATAAATTTAATGGAAAATTTCTCAAAATCCTCACAAAATCACCTAACTCTGTGTTAAAAATGTTTTTCCGTGATATTTTTAACTAAAACTTAAGAATATTTGTTTCAAATCAGATTAATAAACCTTTAGTTTAACTCAGCTAATGTTCCTCAGTTTCAGAAAAGTATTTTATATTTTGAAAATTTTTTCAATAAAAAGAATCAGATTGTGAAAACAGATGACTAAATGCAAGCTTATTTATTTTTCTATTGATCTTTCCTGGCTGCTGCATTACTGAACTTGTGCTGAAAAACAAATAGCATTAATAGCTAAATGTACCTGTTAAAATATGAACAGATTTCAAGTATTATTATTTTTATTGCTAATAATATTTTATTGTTCTTCACTGATGATGTTTTTTTTGAGCAGAATATCATGATATTCATAAAAACTGTTATTATTGGAAATTTAAATGAAAGAAAAAAAAGACTTAACTTTTCACCAAGAATATAGAAATTAATCATCTTGTGAAACTAAATTTTCAAAAGCATCACAGTGACTATTAACTGACAGGAAATATGTATTTTCTCAGAAGTCTGTGGAACTGCATTTTTGCAGGCCTCATCTTTGAAGTGCCATATGTGAACACACTAGAGAGAAGCCATTGGGATGAACATTTATTTTTTTTCAAAAAAAGAGTTACATATGAGTAAATATTAGAGAGAAGACATCATTTTTTTAAGTTTGCAAATCTTTCTAATAATATGAGTTTATTGTGCTATATGTGAATACACTGGAGAGAAATGATTTTCCAGTGAATGTTTATGGAAGTGCATTTTCACAGACATTTCATATGCAAAAAAACAGTTGAAGAAAGCCATTTTCTTCTGATATTTGGGAATATGTATTTTCTCAGAAGTCAAATTGGATATGCCATTTTCAAATATATACTGGTGACAGGCCATATTCTTTTGAAGTTTGTAGATCTGTATTTTCAAAGAAGTCGCATTGGGAGCATTCATAAACAAAAAACACTGAAAAAAACATATTCTTAATAAAATTTAAATTTGTGGTTGTCCAGTCCAAAGCTGATGTCATATTTGAATGGTCATATGGAACACACAGAAGAGAAACAATATTCTTATGTTTGTTGCTCTGCATTTTCAGATAATTCACATTTGGAGCACCAAATAATAAAAAAACAAATAGAAACTAATATTCTTTTGAAATTTCTCGTGAAAATTTCTACATTTTCAGTAAGCTGAAATTTTAAAAATATGTAAGCACTTGAGAGAAACCCTATTCTTGTGAAGTATATGGAACTGATTTTTGCAGGCATCATCTTTAATTGCCATATCGAACAGTTGAATAGAGAGAAACCATTAAGTGAATTTTTTTGCATCTGCATTTTGGATATTCATTTTCATACAGAATATGTGCATACAGAATGAGAGAAACCCATTCTTGTTTTTTTTGGACTCCATTTTCAAATAAGTCATATTTGAAATGCTATATGCAAACACACACTGGATAGAAACCATATACTTGTGAAATTTGTTGATCTGCATTTTCAGATAAGTCATCACTTGGGCAGCATATGTGAACACACAGAAGAGGAACCATATTCTTGTAAAATTTGTGGATCTGCACTTTCTTCAGTCTTCTATGAATGGACATATACAGACATACACTGGAGAGAAACCATATTCTTGCAAAATTTGTGGGTCTGCATTTTCAGATAAGTTACATTTGGAGTGCCATATGCGAACATACAGTGAAGGGAAATCATATTTTTATGAAAAAGATCTATTTTTTTCAAAAAGCTCAAGTTTTTTTCTTATTGATACTCACTGGAAGAAAACCTTATTCTTGTAAGTTTCTGGATCTGATTTTTCCCAGATGTCATATTTGTTTAAGAAATCATATGCAAAAACACATAAAACATTTCTATTGGATTTGAAGATCTGCATTTAGTTTTTTCAAATAAGTTTAGGAAAACGTTTTCATAAATTCTCAAGTAATTCAATTCATTAGTGATTTCAATGTATAAAAAAAGATCATCTCTTTTCCAATTTAAATAAGTTTTGAAATAGCAAAAAAAAATTTTTGATGATTGAAAATATTACATTTAATTTTTATCTTGAAATTCTTATAAAAACAATTTTTTAAAAATGATTTTTCATTTTCAAAAATTCATTTTTCATTTCAACTTCATGTATTGCTTGATTACAGTACATCGTTATTCTGAAGATTGAAAAAATTTAAATCTTCAAATTAAAAAAATCTTCTCTTCATTTCTTTCTTATTCTAATATGCTAATTATAATTCAAAAAAATAGTACAATTAAATAGCAACAAGTATTTTAGAAAGAATTTTGTTTTTTTTTACATGCATACAAAAGAGTCTGCCGAACTACTTAATCACTGCCTTTTCAAAGGGCCTTAATCAATAACATGATGTATCTTTATATGAAATTAGATAAATGGATATAAAATTTTGTTGTACATGTTAGGTTTCTCTTTCAAGATCTACGACAGTGTCAAAAACATTACATATCTTAGTAGGTATATTCAGGCTGGGTTTGGCTTTTTAGACCAGATGCACTATCAAAAAAACTAAAAATATGTCTGCACTATTATGAAACAGGAATTTGAAGTCGAAAGTTTTCCTTTCTCTAGACTGACTACCAACCAGTGCAATAAGTTTTATAATAATCATACTTATTATAAAACCCAGGTTTGTGTGTGTGTCACGTTTATATATTGGATCGGATTTCCTACATTTTCAACCGATTTCAACAAAACTTCACAGGACTAAATAAAATTACCTTGAGTGGTTTTGACAGCGCCAAAAATTGGAAAAAACACAATTGTTTTTGCATGAAATCAATTCAAAAACACGATTAAGAGGCATCGCTGTCGCAAGAATTAAAGGGGGACAACTCATATCGAATTATACTTATTATAAAACCCAGGTTGTTTGTGTGTGTGTTCGTTTATATATGGGATCAGATTTCCTACATTTTTCAACCGATTTCAACATACTCATCCAGTAAATTTAATTAAGTTTTGAAATGCAGCAAAGTATTTTGATGATTAAAAATATTACATTTAATCTATTATCTTGAAATTAAAACTAAAATACAAGCTTTAAGAATGGTTTTTCATTTTCAAAAATTCATTTATATCTTCAGTTATCACTTTTTTTGGAGGTACATCATTATTAGAAGACTGTAAAGAATTTAAATCTTCAATATTACTAAAAATCTGCTTTGAATTGTAAAATAACGAATACAATAAAAGTATGACAATATTCAATTTGAAAAAACCCTTTAATTTCTTTTTTATTTATATAATGTGTATTATTCTTTTCATCTCTAAAGGATATTATTTAATGTAAACTCATTGAATCTTCTATTGATCTTTTCTGGCTGTATTATTTTGTTCTCTGCTAATTTCAAGTAGCCTTAAGAGATAGCTAGATGTATCTGTTAAAATATGAACTGATTTCAATTATTATTCGCTGTATCTGCTAATATTTTTTTTTTATTCTTCACAGATGTTTTGGCTGAACAAAATATGATATACATAAAAACTATTATTGGAAATTTAAATGAAAGCAAAAAGACTTTGCACCAAGAATAGAGGATTATATTCTGAATGTTTCATGTTGGGAAACTACATTTTCAAAAGCATCAGAGTGACTCTTCATCAGGATGAAATCATGTACATTGAGATGATTGGTTTTTCTTCTTTACAAAAATTTGTTACATATGAGTAAAAATTAGAGAGAAGACATAATTGTTTTAAGTTTACAAATCTTTCTAATGATGTGAGTTGTGCTATATGGGAATACACTGGAAAAATACATTTTCCAGTGACTTTGTGGAACTGCATTTTCACAGACATTTCATATGAAGAACTACATTCACTGGAAAGAAACCAAATTCTTGTGAAGTGTGCAGATCTTTCAAATTATTTGCATTCTATGTACAATATGTATAAACAGTTGAGAAAGGCCATTTTCTTCTGATATTTGAGGATATGTGTTTTCTTGGAAGTCTAATTGGTTATGCCATTTTCAAACATACACTAGTGAGAGGCCACATTCTTATGAAGTTTGTGGATCTGCATTTTTACAGACATAATCTTTGAAGTGCCATATGTAAACCTATGTAACAGAAACCATATGCCTGTGAAATTTGCAGATCTGCATTTTCAGATAAGTCATAGTTCAGCAACACAGAGGAGAGAAACAGTATTCTTGTGAATTTTGTGCCTCTGTATTTTTAAATAAGTCACATTTGGAGTGCCTTATGCAAACACACACTGGAAAAAAGCCATATTCTTGTAAAATTTGTGGAGGTACATTTTCACTGAAGTCATCTTTGAATGACCATATGGCGACACATAGAGAAGGGGATCCATATTCTTGTGATGTTTGTAAATCTGCATTTTCCAATAAATTTCATTTGGAGCGCCATATGCGAACACACACTGGAGAGAAACCATATTCTTGTGAAGTTTGTGGATCTGTGTTTTCGCAGGCATCATCTTTGAAGTGCCATATGCGAACGCACACTGGAGAGAAGCCTTATTCTTGTGAAGTTTGTGGATCTGCGTTTTCACAGGCATCATCTTTGAAGTGCCATATGCGAATACACACTGGAGAGAAACCACATTCTTGTGAAATTTGTGGCTCTGCATTTTCACATAAATCATATAGGGGACGCCATATGCGAACACACACTGGAGAGAAACCATATAAATGTGAAATTTGTGGATCTGCATTTTCAGATACGTCTTCTCTTAGGCAGCATATGCGTACACACACGGGAGAGAAACCATATTGTTGTGAAGTTTGTGGATCTAGGTTTTCAGCAAGCTCAAGTTTTCATCGCCATACGCGAGCACACACTGGAGAGAAACCCTATTCTTGTGAAGTTTGTCAATCTGTATTTTCCCGGAAGTCATGTTTGAAGCGCCACATGCAAACACACACAGGATAGAAAACATATCTGTTCAATTTTTAAATATTTGCATTTGTAGCAAAATCAGTTTTACTGCAACATTTGCATATGTTCTTTGTAATTCAATTTATTAGTGGCTTCAAAGAAAAAAATTAATTCCAGTCACTTTAAATAAGTTTTGAAATGCAGCAAAGTATTTTGATGATTGGAAATATTACATTTAATCTATGAGCTTGAAATTAAAACTAAAATACAAGCTTCAAGTATGAGTTTTCATTGTCAAAAATCAATTTGTAACTTTAGGAATTACATTTCTTTGGTGGTACATTGTTCTATGGACAAGTTCATAGAGAATTTAAATCATTTTACAAAAAATCTGCTTTGATTTGTAAAATAAAAAAATCCAATAAAACTATTTGAAATAACTTTTAATTTCTTTTTTGAATAAAATACAGGTTATTCTAATTTGCTAATCACAATTGGAAAAATTCACTACCATTTTATTATAACTAGTCATTTAGAAAGAATTTTGAATGTTTTTTTTTGTGCATACAAAAGAGTTAGCCTAGCTACTTAACCACTGGCTGGAGAAATATTCACATTTTTTAAAAGGGTTTTAATCAGTAACATGATGCTATCTGCCTGTGTTGCATTTAGATAAGGAGGAGCTCTGGTCGATTCCATATGCTTCGCTTCTTTTTCAAGGACTATGACAGTGTCAAAGTTATTACGCACCTTAGTTGTTACATTCAAGCTGCATTTGTCTTTTTAGACCAGTTGCTGTATCAAGGCTAAATAGCTCTGTCTTCCCTATTATTTACAAGAATTTAAATTCAGAGTTTTCCTTTTCTTAGACTAGCTACCATCCAAAGCAAGAGTGTCTTCCTAGCTAATCATATGCAAGCTGGAGAAAGATAAATTCATGTTCTGAGCAAAAAGATATTTGTCCAAAGTTGACAAAACAGACATGGTCAAGTTGAACTTCATAAGTAATAGATGGAAGAATTTAATATATTTGGATAATCTCTGATCTTAAACTTAATGGATGGTGGTAAAAAAGACTGATAAATTTTGAATGGTCATAACTTTGTTGCTGTTTGAACTACTAAGATAAATTTGGTAACATGTTTTGTCAAACTCTCTGACTATTAAAGGATTTTAGAGATATTGAAAGTAAAATCTTAATTTGGGATTGCTACTTTTAGTTAGATTTTACATATTGTTGTCATTTGAATCTTAAATTTAATGGTTTCATTCCAGTTTTAATTTTTAAATATGTTGAAACAATACAGTTTCTCACACATCATGAGGAGATAAATAGATTCTTTTTACTTTTAAGTTAATTTAATGACCAGAGTTTCTTAGGAATCTTGTCTCCAGTCCATCTTTGAGTCATTTTAATGATCAGCCTGCCTTTGAATTAGAAAACATTGTGAAAATTTACAAAAATACTGAGGATACTAATCCTAAAACATACATAGGTGCTACTCAGGATAAATTTAAAAAAAGATATTATAACCACACGAGTAGTTTTAAGAATGCAAAAATTAAACATAGTACCACGCTATCTACCTACGTATGGAAAACCAAACAAGAAGATAATATAGACAAAAGTACACTATTTGGTCTCCATACTATCACTATACAGCTCCTGAAAGAAGACCATAGTTTTTGCAGATGCTTCATCCCACAGTCTTGGGGTGGTGTTACGCCAACACTAGGATGACAAGAAAATGGACCCCACTGCCTATGCTTCATGTTAGAGAATGAAACCGCCCATGAACAGATTGAAAAAAGAGGTCTTGGCACGTGAAAGCTTCTCAGACTACTAATAGGGTTTGACTTTACAATAGAACCTGATCATATGCTGTTAGCAACCAAAGACCTCTATGAACTGACAGCTAGAATACAGAGATTTCACATGAGCAGAATGAGGTACACAGATGATCCTATGAAAAAGATGGTCTTTGAGAATGAGAAACAGCAGCATTCCTACATGCCCTCAAGGAATCCATACCAGCCATTAAAAGATGCTTTGAAGAGCTGAAAGAGGCCACCAGAACTGGGTATGTGACTGCATCTTCAAATATGAGAAAAATGGTTGGCTCTCTAAAAACTATGTACCAGTGTTAGTGAAACCCTACTGGACCTATTACGGCATTACCTATGATAATGGGCTGCTGATGTGCAGAACACATATTCTAGTTTTTATGTCACCGAGGTTGACCATGATCAATAAAATCCATTCGATTACGGGATGTTGATAAAGAACCAATCAATATGGTGGTCTGGATTATCCAATCAAATCAAAAGTACAGCAGAGAACATCTATATTTCTGAGATGAGGTATTATGTACATTATTTACATTATTCGGACTATTGTCCCCATCTTTGTCGCCTCAAGGACACATGGCCAAGTGGATAAAGGCGTTAGTTAGATCCAGTGACAGGACCCAAAGAGTGTGAGTTCAATACCAGGTTAAGGCAGTAGAGAACTTTCAGAGGGAAATTAACAGGAGATAACTGATAACTGACATCCATGGCACGTGGAACTAGAACAGTCTACCCTGGTGAGCGAAATAAAGGGTTCAGTTCGACATTCCAATCACCTGAAGAAGGCCGGAGCATACAACGGTCAAAACGTTGTGATAAATATGGCGACAAAGATGGGGACAATAGTTCGAATAATGTAAATAATGTACAGCAGAGAAGTGTACATCTCATGCAAGATGGAAGAATCAACCAGCTGAATCCCTTCTGACACCATGTTTTGATGTTAAATAAATGAAGAGGAAAATAACATACGTTGGTTGGAACTAAGATAGTGGACTGCTATCCTCTTTATTATTGCTCTAGGGTCTGACATCATTCAACGAGCATCACTCTTGTTGGTTTGTTGGTACAGAGTATGAGCAGGGAGTAGCATGTGATTATTTGTCTAAAATTTCTTGTTCAGACATTTTTATAAATTTAAATGACATTTCATCTTTTTTTGGCAGATCTTCTATTATCACAATGTGCGATACATAATAATAGATGTCAACAAAAAACAAATTGGAACATTATTGTTATGGTAATTTACCCACACATGTATAGACACTCCCAGCTATAAATAGGAGCAGGTACTTCCTTTTGGAGAGAGAAGTTTCTAGCAGTCAGCTCTGACAGTCGGACCGAACATTCTTGTTGTGACACTCTCATTTGTATATGTTTGTATTACTGTTTCTGTTAATATATTAACTTAACGAATATATAGACTTCAATAACCATGGGTTGTACCGCGACGACGGTTTAATCATAGTGGACAATAGTAACCCTCAAAATTGTGACAACATTCGTAAAAAACTGCACTGGTTTTTTAAAAAATTCGGATTTTATCTCGATATAGAAACCAATTTGAAAATTACCAACTATCTAGATATTACGTTAAATTTACAAAATGGCACAATATCCCCGTATAAAAAAGAAAATCAAGAACCCCAGTATTTACACATAAAATCAAATCACCCAGCCCATATTATAAGGCATATTTCTAAAAATATTGGGTATAGACTTTCTACTAATTCCTCTAATAGGGACATTTTGAGGCCAACAAAATAAGTTATGAGCAAGCCCTAATTAAGAGTGGACATAAAAAATAAATTAGAATATATAGACAACCACAATATTACTCAGAATAAACATAATAGGCAAAAAAAAATTTTGTGGTTTAATCCCCTTTCAATTTAGCGGTAAAACTAAAATTGGTAAGATATTTTTTAATTTACTGGAACAACATTTCCAAAAAAAAAACTGAGTTACATAAAATATTTAACAAAAACAATGTAAAACTTAGTTATTGTTGTATGCCGAACGTAGGGACTATTATAAATGGATTGAATAAGAAAAAAACTAGGAATGATCCACGTAGTAATCCTCCTACTTGTAATTGTAGAAACAAAAACATCTGCCCATTACAGGGAAAATGCCAGCAGGAATGCGTGGTGTATCAAGTGAAAATTTACAAAATTACTGAGGATACTAATCCTAAAACATACATAGGTGCTACTCAGGATAAATTAAAAAAAAGATATTATAACCACACGAGTAGTTTTAAGAATGCAAAAATTAAACATAGTACCATGCTATCTACCTACGTATGGAAAACCAAACAAGAAGATAATATAGACCCCATCCTTAAATGGGAAATATTTAAAAAATGCCCAAAATATAAAGCAGGCCATAAATTTTGCAAATTATGTGCTGAGGAGAAATTAGCCATAGCTTTATATGATCAACCCAACCAACTATTAAACTCTAAAACTGAAATTCTCAATGTATGTAGACATAAAAAATCTTGGCTACTAAATTAGACGTTTTCCCGTTATTGACTTTCCACTGGGGTTTTTTTTTTTTCCCAACTCCTCTCCCCGTGGTTTTGGAAAAAATTTTAGAGACCGGCAAGTGGTAGTCACCACGCTTCTGCAACATGGCCGACGAGGCTAGTCGGTCGAATGTAAAAAAAGACCTTTTCGGGGCGACTTTAGCCGCCGACATGCCGGATAAATCCGCAAAAAAGCGGGCTAAAGCTAGCCCTAATTCTGAAGAACGAGCTAGTAGCGCAAAAAATGGTGAAACTGGCAAGAAGAACGAGGTGCCGATGGAGGCACAATCTAAGACTGCTGAGGAGTTGCCCTCTTGTTGGAAGTCCCCCCCAAGTTGCATTTTGAACATGGCGGATTTCTTAGAAAAGGCGAAAAATTATGCCCATCTTGTAAATAAAGAGGGGCTGGTCGAAGTTGTCCAAGAGCTCGATGTGTTCGCAAAGAGAATGGTGTCCGTTTTCGTGGTCGACAAGAAAACACGTAAGATTTGTCGCTCCACGAAAGACATAGTGATTAAATCACTTTTGTCCCTGGGGATAAAACCCCAAAGAGTAATCAAAGGTACTGGTTATTTCATGTGGGACATTCTGCTGCCCACGCCAGAAGATTGCCTGGCAATGGCGAAAAAGGAGTTAATTACTAAGGACTTGATCCTTAGAACTGAATACGAGGGTCGGAGAAGGACCAGGGTGGCCGTTTTTGAGGTTCCTCCTCAAATTTCGGGAGAGCACCTGGCTGCATTTTTTATGCAGTATGGCCAAATTTTAGGGGCTCTCTCCGACAATTTGAACGGGGGATGGACTTTTGACATTATGCTTGATCAGAAGGCCTTCAAGTCCGTCCCCAACTGTTTGGGTTTGGCGACCGGAAAATGCCGGTCATTGTGACCGGTAGGAAACCTACTTGCTGGAGGTGTGGAGAGACTGGTCACCTTTCCTCCTCCTGCCCAGGGAAGAAGGCCCCTGGGTTCCGGTCTTAGGCGACCAAAATACCCCTTTGGCCGAGAAGGTAAAATCCGCGGCGCCTGTAGTGGGCCTAGCTGCGAGGCGGACCGGTGCGGGAAAATCCCTCGGTTGGGTCCGTACCCACATACCCCCCTAAACCAACGCCTTCCACAAGTGTGGATAAGGAAAAGGATGAGGGGGAATGGCGTCTCGTAGTTAGGGGCAAAGGGAAGACCCAAACAGCGGTTCCTCAGTCCCATCATAACCCCAGGGACATTAACACCTACAGCCCCATTCCCTCTACCAGCTCTGAGGGCGAAAAGAACGCAAGCGAAACGCAGAAAATGAATGAGCCGAGCTGGCAAAAAATATTGGATATAAAAAAATTGAAAGTAAAACTAGAGTCCAAGCGGGTTAAAGATAAAAAGTCGCTGGGGGCACCGGGCCCCCTATCCTCTGCCCCGTCTTCCCCTTCATCAAATAAAAACATTTTCATTAGACCACATCCACCAAAATCTCTGTCGAACTCACTGTCAAAAACTTTTTCTTCAAAACCTTCTCCGGTGAGGACGCCTTCGGGCATGACACCCTCCACTACACCCATTTCAACACCCATTTCAACACCCATTCATTCTCCTCTTAAGAAAAGGGGCAGAAGCCCAGAATCGCAAGTTGCAACAGAGAAAAAGAAAAAGAAAGTCAAACCACCATATCTCCCAGGGGAAGACGTCTGCCGCGTATCCCGGGAACAGGCGGAAAGGGTCTTCGGGCAAACTAAAAACCCGAAGCCCTTAAAAATTTTGTGGAACTTCCGGCACATCAATGGGGTGGATGTGGAGGTGCCGGAAAATTTCAAGAAGGCCCGAACCCTGTTGACCGTCGTAGAACTGGCCCGGGTACGCGGGAGATTTGGGGCATGATAGAGGAGGCAAAGTCGTCCTTGAAAGTGGTGCCCCAGCTGCCGTCCTTATTGAAGATAATTTAGATGAAACAAAGCAATGTAAAGGGAGGGTCCCTCTTTTTGTTCACCCATCCCTTTATAGGGCTCTTAAGCTAACATATCCCGCGGACATCGGCGGCTTGTCTCAGGATGATACGCTCGATACTGAGATGATGTCTGGCTCAATGGGACAAGCTGTAGGTGTCCTCTCCCCAGCCATGTTCTATCCTGAAGGACAACCCTAATCGGCTTCACAATGGCTCTCTGGTTAGCTAGTTTGAATGTCCGGGGCCTGAGGTCCGAGTCTCGCAGGGCGAGGCTCATTCGTGACCTTCAGCGCCTCGGGGTGAATATATGTTGTATACAAGAGACCCGGTTTTCTTCTCATGATCGTGGGGACATACTGTCTAAGGGGTTCGCCCTTTATTCAGCATGTTTTGATGGTCGTTCGAGGGGTGTCTCTTGGCTAGTGAGCAGGTCTTTGAAGGCTGCATGTACCCTTGTCTTCGCGGATCCGGCGGGAAGACTTTGCGTGCTGGATGTTACCATAAAGGATAAGGTTCTTCGTCTCATTGGGGTTTATGCGCCCAATACCCATTCCGAGCGGCCTGCTTTGTTTCGGCAGATCGCGCCGTTCTTGACGACGTTTGGTCGGGTAGTTTTAGCAGGGGATTGGAATGCCGTCCTTGACCCCGATATAGACCGTATAGGGCAAAAACAAGGTACTAACAACCCGGACGTGAAACCATTTCGGGACTTTATCGATGGGTTTGATCTTGTCGATAAGTTCCGGAATGAACACCCTCGGGAGGTAGCATGGACTTGGACAACTAGTGGCAACTCGGTTCCTGGGACGCTTGCGAGCTACCTGGACCGAGTCTTAGGAGAGTCGATGTAGGGCTCTTAGGGTGTCCAAGTTTCCATTATATAGTTTATACGGATCATAGCCTTGTCCGGGTCCGTGTAAACTTAGATAAGCCTAAGGTTAGGTTGGCTGGTTACTGGAAATTGAACAGTTCACTTTTTGGTGAGCAGTGTTTCCGGGACCAGCTGTTACTAATGATACAAAGGGAATTGACGGGAGCGGTTGTGGGAAATGCCTGGTGGGGCAATTTAAAATCTAAAATTCGAACGTTTGCTGCCGATTTTAGTCGTCGACTCAATCTAGATAGATTAGCGGCGCAAACGGCTTTAGAAAGTAAAGTTGATCGGGCTGTGAAATATCGTGTTAGTGGGGATATAGCTTTAGCTAAGGCAGAGTTGTCCTCCTTGCTTATCAAGAAGGATCATGCTCTGGTAGTTAGGGCTAGGTTAAAAAGAATGTCTTCTGAGGCTACCTACCTCTCTGTGCTTCCACTCCCGTATGCCCGACTATTGTCATTAGTCAAGACCTTGTTCTCTTTCTTGTGGAGAGGCAAGGCCCATATGGTATGTCGCGAGATCTGTTGCCTTCATCCCTCTGAGGGCGGTCTGGGTATGCCTAGCATTGAGATTCGTCAATATATGCTTCGCATTACCTTTCTAGACCGAATGTGTCGCGGTTCGGATGAGGTGGGCACCTTTTGGAAAGAAGATGTCCGAAAACATTTCCCATCCCTGAGAAGTGTGCACTCGTGTGAGGAGGAGGCCGGCCGTACACCCCGAGCCGAGTGCTCCTTCTACCGCGAATGTCGTCGTGCTTTGAAACTCCTCTTGCGGACGTCGGATGGCCTCTCCGACGCCCAGGCGTTGTCTCGTAAGGCATTGTATCGATTGTTAGTTAGGGGGCCGTTCAAGATGATCTAATTGGCGAGCTCGGTCTTACGAAGCAGGAGGCTCGCTCGATATGGCCTTGGGCGCCTGGGTTGAAATGTCTCAATAACGATGAGGCATCACTCACCTGGCTGATGATTCGTGGGGCCCTCTGGGTCGGCAAGAGACTTTGTTCAGCAGGCTTGGAGAAATATCCAAACTGTCGTCGCTGTAGTGGGGAGGTCGAGACCATTGGTCACGCCTTTTTTTCAGTGCAGGACGGTAGTGCCGTTAATGCAGGTTTGTTGAAGGCCTCATGGTTCGCATGTTGCAGGGAAAGTTTTTTTGTCCTGGAAGCCAGTTCTGTTTGTAGCAATGTGGTGCCGCAATTGACGAAGGAGGAGCACTATGTGTTCTGTTGCTTACTAGGGGTTATGAGAGTCGTGATTTGGACGACGCGTCAGAAGGAATTCTATGATCGTGAGAAGTTCACCTCTTCCCAACTGATCTTGTTCTTTAAGCATCAGCTTAAAGTCAAGATCAGGACGGAAAGGCGGCGGCTCCCTTCATCAGAATTTGGCAAAAGGTGGGTAAATCTTGCGCGAATGTGTAGAGTGAAAGGGGCTGACCTAGAGTGGCACTTGGATGTCGGTTAGGTACAGAATTTTGTCCTAACAGGGTTGAATAGAAGCAACCCATCCCGATATTAGGTTAGGTTAGGTTTTTGAGTTTGATCTTTTAGTTTTTCTTTTTTTTTCTGGTTAACTTAGCTAGAGTGAGCATGCGCATTGGTCCCTTTTATTTCTGTCCCTACTTTTCTTTTGTTTAAACTCCCATCCCCTTCCTCGTTAAGTGGTCAGTGATGTCAGTTCTCTGGTGGATGCGGGGCGCCTTTCGTTTCGTATGTGTGATTTTTCGTATTTGTTGTTGTGTATGAATATGTGTGTGTCTGTGTGAATGCTTGGAGGAATGATTGTGTTCCTTATTTTTTATAGTCCCGCATTGACTTCGTCCGGTTAACTGATGTTTCTGCCACATTTATGGTTTGTGGGGGGTTTTATTACTAACACAAGTTTTGTTTATTTTCTTGTAAATATTAAGGCATATTGTACAGACTCATTTGGGGATCTTTTTAAAAAATTGTTGTTTTATGCCCATCCCCCCACGAACAATATTTGTACATTGGGGGACTAGTTAGGATTTCATAGAGAATTTGAGGTATTATGGTGGACGTAGTAAGAAAGGTATGAGTAAATGTGTTGTTTTGGTGATAGGAATATTGTTGGTTTGTTTGGGTCCGTGTCTGGGACTAGGTAAGTTTAAGAATTAAGACAGAAGAAGACCGTCCTTCCCCATCCCCCTTTTAGGCCTTGTGCCACATTGTATACTTTTGTATAAATAAATATCCAAACATTCCCTGACGATCCGTTTAGGTGAAACCTAGGTAGGTTTGTCTGGCTCACTAGGTGTATCTAGGTCTGCTCTACGGTTGTATTGAGCTCTTTTGTTAGTTAGTTGTTACTCGTATCGGGGTTTTTTCTTTGGGCTTCAGACCTGCATCTGTGCGATTTTTTTGTCGGCAGAAGTCCATGTTTGTAGCTCTTTCTTTTTTTAAAACCTTTTTTTCCCTCGAGATTGATTTGATTAGCAAATCAAAAATTCGAGGGTTTTTCGAAACGAGTCTAGTTATCTATATATATATATATATATATATATATATATATATATATATATATATATATATATATATATATATATATATATATATATATATACACATATTCGAATGGTAGGAAAAAAAATGAGCTCATTGTCAATTGTTTAAAACTTTATAAAATAGTAAATAATATCTACTATTTACTTAGTTTTTGTTCAAGTTTATTTTAATGATTTGGTAAATGTTTATAAATTTATGAATAAAAAATTTTTTTTTAAATTTTTTCCTTTATAAAATTTGCAAAATTATTTTTAATACAATTCCATTGAATTTAGAATATTTTAAATAAAAATTTATTCTTGTCAGTCATGTCTCTTTCAATTTAAATTAACTGGGTAAAAAAATTTTTCCACGGTTGGTTGCCATTTTAAAGAAAACAAATTTGGTTTTTAGAAAAGGCTACGAGAGCAAATTCGGTCCTGCTAACAACTCATAGCTGCAAAGAAGAGATAACTTCATACCTATTCCTCAAAATATTTTTGCATAAGTTTTAAACGAACCTGAAACCTGAATTCTTTAAAATTACAGTCTAATAAAAAGTGGTGTTTTTAATATATTTGTAAATTCCCAAGACCAAAAAAAAAAGTATAAATTCACTTCCATTATATGTTTAGGTTTTATTATTATTCTAATCATCTCTTTTTTAAACAAACATGTGTTTCTTCTACGTCTACTCAACAACAAAACAGCTACGGTCCACTACAGTTTCATTAACAGTTTTGGTAACACGTCCAGTGAGCTTCGAAAGATGGAGCATGGGCGTAATGAAGGAAGAAAAATTACTGCTACCACGTCTTTTGGCTAACTATTTCTTGCAATTTTTTTTTTTTATATATTTCTTTTCAAACATATATGCAAATTCTGACTTCCCTTCAATCTGATGGTGTCGACTGGAACTCATTACAATCCATTTTTGGTGAAGACAAAAATAATATAACGAAAGATATTTTTGTCACAAGATTATTACAGTTGAATAATTCCTTCATTACTCCCTCGCCACTGAGCTTCGATAAGATAAGTGCACAAAGTTTCTACAGAGCGCCATACATGTCGAAAAAAAAAAAAAAACTTTCGACGCAGTAAAAGTTGGGGGGGGGCACAAAGAGAACAGCAACAGTCTGGTAGTAACTGAGAAGAAAAACAAGTAATAATCTTTAAGCACGACAACCAGTCATGCGTCGGCTGGTAGCAAAAAGAAAAAAAAAGATGAGAGTATGGAGGAAGATTTTTATAAGGAGGCTAACCGCTTGAATTTAAATTCCTACTTCCAAGACCATAAAGCAACAATTAGTCAAAATTTCCAGTTTAGCTGGGCAGCAATTCCAAATTGAGGCTGAATCAACCCGTCGGATTTTACCTCCTTTTCCTTTTCTTCGCATACATCGACACGTATTTGAAGAAATTTCCTAAATTTGAATAACTTCCAAGAAATCTGAGGATTTTAAATTCAAGGAACCAAATCTTGTCTTTTTTGTTTTATTTTTTTCGGCTTTTTTTTTTATTATGCTAAATATTTTCACAACAATAATTTATGGTTTTCGTATCATTTTTTCCATTTAATTCTTTCTTTATATTTTTCATTTCAACTCCGACGTTAATAAACTAGAGACGAACAATACGAAAATTAGGTTTACTATACACTACACGACAGAGAAATTCCAACAATATTTGAGAACAAAGAAAAAAAAAATCATCCCATATTTTGTTTTTTTCTTTTCCCTGAAATCTTCTGGCATGAAAGGTACGTGGAAAAATACAAATAATTTTTATAAAAAACGAAATCGTAATTTCCTGACTTGCCTCACCATTTTGTCATTTCTTTTTACTCGATAGTGTTTTAACAAATAAAAAATAAATCCGTTCTGATTTTATCATGGCAGATATTTTAAAGAATATTCTTAAAATAAATTGTACTCAGGGAAATTACGAGGAATTTGTTATTTTCTGTATTATTTTCATTCATTCAACCAGAATGTCTTTATATGTCAGCTTGAATGACAGAAGATGTAACGTTTTTCTACGATATATATATATATATCTGTAAAAATTGAGGAATATAATTATAATATGAGCACATTATTTGATATAGTTTTTATAGTCTTAAAAATTTGTGAAAATATTCTCCGTAATCTAATGTTTTATTGAATACTTTGGCATTAAATTCACTATTCAATTGTTATTGCTCTGATTCTGTGATATAGGAATGGACGTCAGTATTTAAAAATCATGTACAGTATACACTTTTTTACACTACAGGCATAAAAAATTTTGAAATTGAAAAAAAAATATTTTAGTCAATTAATTCTACTAAAACTTTTCTATTTGTGATCAGTAAATTTAGTTTTTATTTAATAACAATATCACTTATCTCTTCAAAGTAAAATTTTATGAATTATTCTAATTAAAATTTTTTAAAACTTGTAAAAATTCATCATTCATCAAAAAAGATAATGTCTTATTTGTGAAAGCAGTTAAAAGCTTTTCTTATTAAATAATGTCTTAGTTTTATCGCATTTTTTTATTTTAGGATTCTGAGCAGTTTTTCAGTTACTGGGTGTCCTTTTTTACGAAAAGAAATTGAATGACCTATTCATCACAAAGATGCTAAAATTTTCTATACTATTCTTCATTACTAAAGAAGAAAATTTTAACATTATTTTGGTGAATGGTGGGGCTGTATTAGTTTTCCTCAAACACATTTTGAGCTTATAAAATTTTGAGAAATTCTTTTTCGTAGGCCTCAGGTTTATATTAGTTATAAGGACAAGATTTTTGAGAATTTAATCATCAATTTTTTTGTAAAGCAGTTAAAAAATTGCATAAAACGGTGATCACGTTGTATACGTTAAGTAATTTTTACAGATATAAAAACATTGGAAACATGACATATGTTTTCATAGAAAAAATTCCCAACCATAAATCTATTGGAAAAGTTCTCAAAAACCTCACAAAATGACCTATCTCTGTGTTAAAAATGTTTTTCTGTTTAAACTAAAATTTAAGAATATTTGTTTCAAATCAGATTAATAAACCTTTATTTTAACTCAGCTAATGTTCCTCAGTTTCAGAAAAGTATTTTACATTTTTGAAAATTTTTTCAATAAAAAGAATCAGATTGTGAAAACAGATGACTAAATGCAAGCTTATTTATTTTTCTATTGATCTTTCCTGGCTGCTGCATTACTGAGGCCTTGTGCTGATCACAAATAGCATTAATAGCTAAATGTACCTGTTAAAATATGAACAGATTTCAAGTATTATTTACTGTACCTGCTAATATTTTTATTGTTCTTCACTGATGTTTTGGCTGAGCAGAATATCATGATATTCATAAAAACTGTTATTATTGGAAATTTAAATGAAAGAAAAAAAAGACTCTTAACTTTTCACCAAGAATATAGAAATTAATCATCTTGTGAAACAACATTTTCAAAAGCATCACAGTGACTATTAACTGGCATGAATTCATCTACATTGAGATGATTCATTTTTTTTTCTTTACAAAAAAAGAGTTACATATGAGTAAATATTAGAGAGAAGACATCATTTCTTTAAGTTTGCAAATCTTTCTAATAATATGAGTTTATTGTGCTATATGTGAATACACTGGAGAGAAATGATTTTCCAGTGGATGTTTATGGAACTGAATTTTCACAGATATTTCATATGCAAACATTCACCAGTGAGAAACCATATTCTTGTGAAGTGTGCAGATTTTTCTAATAGTTTATATTTTTTGTATAATATGCAAAAAAACAGTTGAAAAAAGCCATTTTCTTCTGATATTTGGGAATATGTATTTTCTCAGAAGTCAAATTGGATATGCCATTTTCAAATAGTTACTGGTGAAAGGCCATATTCTTATGAAGTTTGTGGATCTACATCTTTGAAGTGCCATATGCAAGTACACACTGGAGAGAAACCATATGTCTGCAGAATTTGTGGATCTGTATTTTTCAGATAAGTCACATTTCAGCTACTATATGCAAAAACAGGAGAGAAAAACCATACTCTTTAATGTATTTTCAAAGAAGTCACATTGGGAGCACCATATGCAAAGAAACACTGGAAAAACATATTCTTTCGAAATTTGTGGTTGTCCAGTTTCATTAATGTCATCTTTGGTTGGTCATATGGAAGCACACAGACACGAGAAACCATATTCTTGTGAAATTTCTCGATCTACATTTTCAGTAAGCTGAAATTTTATGCGCCATATGCAGACACATACTCTAGAGAAACTCTTGTGAAGTATGTGGAACTGCATTTTTGCAGGCATCATCTTTGAAGTGCCATCTAGGACAGTGTAGGTATATTCAGACTGGGTTTGGCTTTTTAGACCAGATGCTCTATGAAAACTAAAGAGCCCTGTCTGTACTATTATTCACAGGAATTTGAAGTCAGAGTTTTCCTTCTCCTAGACTGGCTGCCAACCAGTGCAATAGAGTTTTCATAGCTAATCATACTTATAAAACCCAGGTTGTGTTTGTGTGTATCTGTTCATTTATATATTGGATCGGATTTCCTACATTATTCAACTGATTTCAACAAAACTTCACAGGACTACGTAAAATTACCTTGCAGTGGTTCTGACAGCGCTAAAAATTAGAAAAACACAATTGTTTTTGCACGAAATCAATTTGAAAACACAATTAAGAGGCATCACTGTCACCAGAATGAAAGGGGGACAACTCATATCGAGTTATACTTATTACAAAACTCAGCTTGTTTTTTTTGTGTGTGTGTGTGTGTGCATGTTCGTTTATATATGGGATCGGATTTCCTACATTTTTCAACTGATTTCAACAAAACTTCACTTTTTTTTGACAGGTAGTGTTTCTTATTGTCTTGCACACTTTTTTCTTTATTTTTACATTCAGAATGCTTTAAAAATTCCATTTACAAGACAATTGTTTATAATAAAATTCTATTCAATTGGTAGATGCATAACGATTGAAAACAATGTTTTTGTTTAAGTTTGGGTTTGACCAATTTGTAAAAAAAAAAAAAAAAAAAAACTATTTAAGACATGCGTGACCGTCAACCTTAAACGATAATCTTTGTCAATTTTATTTTTCAGTCTTTATGATGCTCGATACTTGATATATCTCTTACTGTTACATCCCTGGGAAACGCTGGGCTCTACTGCTAGTTATATATACAAGCTGGAGGTGGAGGGATTCTTGGTGTTTCCAATGTCTTTATTCTAAGTGAACAAAACAGATTTGTTCAGAATTTGAACTCAGCATGCAAATTCCACTTTCTACACCAATAACATTGTGCTATCGGCCAGTGCTGGATTTAGAATAGGGGAGGCCATTTCACTTGTGAAGTGTCTCCTGTAACCAATGACACCAATAGATTCATTCTTTTTTCAAGAGCTTTAGTGCAAAGATAACAAAAGAAAACATTAGAATTTGAATTCTTCATGCCTATTCTACTTTCCACATCAAAATATTTATGCTGTCTGCTTGTTCTGTATCTAGATAAAGGGACGCTCTAAGAATCTTCCACTTATCAAGCCCTTATCAAGATCCATAACAATATCAAAAATCTTATTATTGGCTGGAGTTTACCATTGATTTTGAGATTACTCGTCCAAAGCCTACCAAGTTAAATGGTAAATACAACTCCACTATTTACATTTTTATGATGAGATACTTTTGTAAAAATATTAGCAATTTCTAGAAAAGGGTAAAATTTCTAGACATTTCAATATGAATCACTCTTCATGTAAATCCACTAGTATTTTGTTTGATAACAGTTAAGCACAATTTTTTCAGAGACATATCTTCAAAAGATGTAAAACCCAATAAAGTGAGGATATTACAAGTAAATTCGTTGAGTTAATCACATGAAGTGTCATTACTAGTAACATTTGGAATGGAAACTTTCTAAAAAAATTTTAAGAAAAATACCATTGTACTTGTATATTGTGTATTATTATTCTTTGCAACTCCAAAGGAAATTATTTAATGTAAACATTGATTTTTCTATTGATTTTTTCTGGCTGTATTATTTTGTTCTGTGCTAATTTCAAGTAGCTTTAATAGATAGCTAAATGTATCTGTTAAAATATGAACTGATTTCAATTATTATTCACTGTATCTGCTAATATTTTTTTATTCTTCTTCACAGATGTTTTGGCTGAACAAAATATGATATACATAAAAACTATTATTGGAAATTTAAATGAAAGCAAAATTATTTTTTGCACCAAGAATAGAGGATTATATTCTGAATGTTTCATGTTGGGAAACTACATTTTCAAAAGCATCAGAGTGACTATTCATCAGGATGAAATCATGTACATTGAGATGATTGGTTTTTCTTCTTTAAAAAAAATTGTTACATATGAGTAAAAATTAGAGAGAAGACATAATTGTTTTAAGTTTACAAATCTTTCTAATGATGTGAATTGTGCTATATGTGAAGACACAGAAAAGGAAACGTTTTCCAGTTAAATTTTCACAGACATTTCATATGAAAAACTACACTCACTGGAAAGAAACCAAATTCTTGTGAAGTGTGCAGATCTTTCTAATTATTTGCATTTTGTGTACAATATGTAAAAACAGTTGAGAAAGCCATTTTCTTCTGATATTTGAGGATATGTGTTTTCTTGGAAATCAAAATGGTTATGCCATTTTCAAACATGAGAGGCCATATTCTTATGAAGTTTGCAGATCTGCATTTTTGCAGACAAAATCTTTGAAGTACCATATGTAAACAGACACTGGAGAGAAACCATATGCCTGGGAAATTTGCTGATCTGCATTTTCAGATGTCATATTTCAGCCACCATATGCAAACACACAGAGGAGAGAAACCGTATTCTTGTTAAGGTTGTGGCTCTGTATTTTCAAATAAGTCAAATTTGGAGTGCCATATGCAAACACACACTGGACAGAAGCCATGTTCTTGTAAAATTTGTGGACATACATTTTTACTGAAGTCATCTTTGAATGATCATATGGCGACACACAGAGAAGAGAAACCATATTCTTGTGATGTTTGTAGATCTGCATTTTCCGATCAGTTACATTTGGAGCGCCATATACGAACACACACTGGAGAGAAACCATATTCTTGTGAAGTGTGTGGATTCACATTTTCAGACAGCTCAAATGTTAAACGCCATATGCGAACACACACTGGAGAGAAACCATCTTCTTGTGAAGTTTGTGGATTCACATTTTCAGGAAGCTCAGATCTTAAACGCCACATGCGAACACACACTGGAGAGAAACCATTTTCTTGTGAAGTTTGTGGCTCTGCATTTTCGCTGACATCATCTTTGAAATGCCATATGCGAACACACACTGGAGAGAAGCCTTATTCTTGTGAAGTTTGTGGATCTACGTTTTCGCAGGCATCATCTTTGATGTGCCATATGCGAATACACACTGGAGAGAAACCATATGCATGTGAAATTTGTGGATCTACATTTTCAGATAAGTCAGGTTTCTGTCGGCATATGCGAACACACACAAGAGAGAAACCACATCCTTGTGAAATTTGTGGATCTGCATTTTCAGATAAGTCATCTCTTGGGCGGCACATGAGAAGACACACTGGAGAGAAACCATATTGTTGTGAAGTATGTGGATCTAGATTTTCAGCAAGCTCAAGTTTTACTCGCCATATGCGAACACACACTGGAGAGAAACCCTATTCTTGTGAAGTTTGTCAATCTGTATTTACCCGGAAGTCAGGTTTGAAGCATCACATGCAAACACACACAGGATAAAAAACATATCTATTTAAATCTTGAAGATTTGCATTTGTAGCAAAACCAGTTTTACTGCAACATTTGCATATGTTCTTTGTCATTCAATTCAGTAGTGGTTTCAAAGAAAAAAAATTAATTCCAGTCACTTTAAATAAGTTTTGAAATGCAGCAAAGTATTTTGCTGATTGGAAGTATTACATTTAATTTATTAGCTTGAAATTAAAACTAAAATGCAAGCTTCAAGAGTGAGTTTTTATTTTTTTAAATTAATTTGTAACTTTAGGAATCACTTTTCTTTGCAGGTACATTGTTATATGGACAAGTTCATAGAGAATTTAAATCATTTTACAGAAAATCTGTTTGGATTTGTAAAATCAAAAAATCCAATAAGGCTAAAACATCATTTCTTTATAAGAATAGGAAATTTTAGTGTAAAAACACATTGATTTGGAAATTCTTGCAAAAATCAAATAATTGTCAGATTTTAGTGAAAATTTTAGGAGTTCTTCACAAATGAATGCAATAATTTTTTTCATGAAAGTAAAATTTCACACTCTTCTTTATTAGCTAAATGCAGAACTCTTTGGAGAAAATTTAAATCATCAATTTTCTTTTTTGTAAAACAGACGCCCCATTTACCGAAAATAACTATGCGTCGTAAAATAAAATAAAAAATGCAATAAAACTAAGACCTTATTTAATTAGAAAAGCTTTTATTTCATAAATAAGTTATATTAAGAACACTATTGTCTTAAGAAAAATAATTCTTTTCTAATGAATATTGAATTTTTCCAAGAATTGCTTTCATTTTTCTAAAAAAATTAGAGTAATTTATTAAGTGTTAATTTCACTCTTTTAGATTATATTATTATTAAGCAAAAGCTATATTTACTGATCATAAATTGAAAAGCTTAGCACAATTCATGAAATAACAATATTTTTAAAAGAATTTGTTTTTTGTTTTTTTATAAACGTTCCAAGGATATCGGCTGAAATTGAAGAAATCGGAGAGCTGATTTCAAATTCCGTTCAAATCCATTAGATTTACTTACATGAAATGTATGAATCCACTTCTCCCTCCACCAACTTGTAACTCTGAATTTAAAACTGTATGTAGCACATACTATACAGCTAAAAAGAAATTGGTGTTTGAGCCCCTAAGGCAGTTTGTCATTGATTTTCAGCCTCGTTCTGGCAGTTCCATCGCAGGAGTTGCCAGAACGAGGCTTCTACCAAACTGTAATGGCCCTCTTGTTCTTTTGGATGCATCAGCATGAGAGTGAGGGTGCTGCTTACCATCTTGTGCAGGCTTGTTCTGTTGCAGGCGGTTGGATGCGGTTTCCAACTTGTTTTGGGAGTTAGTAACATCAGTATTTGAAATTGGGAATAACATGCTGTCACCTGAAATACCCACAACAAACATGGCAGACTCGGAATGTGAGTCCATGTAAAGAAATGATAAGAACCATTACACACCGGGGTTGGACAAAATAATTGAAACGCTTGTTAAATTCAAAGAAAATTTATTTAATATGGAGTTGTTCATCCTTTTGCCTCACATACAGCTTTACATCTAGGTTGCATTTCAATGCACGTCAGTCCCTGACAGTAACTATGTATGTCCGGCCAAATTGCAATGGTTGCTAGAGGTTTTGCCCTGTGTCTTAAATTGCATCATAGTTCTCGATATGGTAGCTCTTGAAAAACCAAACAGTTCAGCAAACTTAATGATCGAGGCTCCTGCCATGCGAGCTCCAACAATTTGCCCTTTTTTGAACTCGGAAAGGTCAAGCATTTAGCTTAAATTTTACTAAATTCTAAAAATAAATAAGACAAAGAGAGTACATTAAATAAATAAATGTATTTACAATAGATATAACCTGCATTTACAAAGTTTTAGTTAAAGTTCTTAATATAATAGGTCTTTGAAATATAGGAGTGGAATTTGCACCTGTTCCAATTATTTTGTCCAACTCCTGTATGTACAAACAAATGATAATGGATTAACAATAAAGGTATACAAGCGACAGAAATGTGTGTGTGTGTCAAATGAATGTGAAAACCATTTTGGTCCAGTGTATGTGTAGTGAGTGAATATGCATACATACATGTGTGTGTATGTATTGTTCATGCATTTCCCAAAGGGAATGTGTTCTCCATGATAGGTTACATGTTGGCGTATACACGAACAAGGTTTGAAGAAAATGAGAAAAATATCGCAGAATAGTTATAATCCTGAGAGCATCCCCTAGTAGCAGTTTTGAAAATTAGGAGGGGTTAAACTGACAGGTCCTACCTTACAGATGAGTGGTATCAAAGACATGGTCATCAATATATATATATATATATATATATAAACTTTCCGATTTTGCAGATACAGGTGTTCATACACAACATCTGAAAATAAGTGATAAACTATAGTAAATTTAAAGATAAAGTATTTAAAATTCTATGAAACATTTGATTTTGGAGAATATTTTCCTAAATTTTTAAGATTAGTCAGTACTTAAAACAGTACATGAAACATACAGCCATTTTATAGCCTTCAGTTATACTTTAGTTTTACAGGTAAAGACCCTGTAGAACAACAGTAGATAAATATATATTTGTTCAAGCTCTCAACCAAGGCAACATCCAAGTTAGAAAATGCATTTATGCTATATTTTAAAAGTAAAGAAAATAATATTTGTTTCAAATCAGATTAATTATACTTTAAATTATCTAATATTCCTGAAATAAAGTTTCAGAAAATTAAATTAAGTAAAGAGAATTACATTGAAATGAAAGGTGTGGAAAAATGGTGCTATTGTAATGATTATCATCACCATCATACATACAAATCATGCGACAAGCATTCATTGGTTAATCTCCTCAAGACTAGCTTGCTGATTGGTCAATTCCAACCAATCAGATATCCTGCACACGAGGAATGAAATTTTCCGCTCACTAAGGTTTGAGCCATTCACATGATACACCATCTTATATAAACGAAACACGAGTAAGCCCTCTCTGTTTTTTTTTCTTGCATCTCATTCCTTGCTACCAAAATGTAACCTTCAAGAACTCCCGTCTTGACCCCGCGGTCAAACATTAAAGAACATTACCATTTCATGCAAGTATGAACTCTTAAATCTTCTGAACTCTTAGCAACATTTCCAATACACAATTCCTAACATGCAACAGGAACTTTATTCTTCTAAAACTTCAGTTTAATAATATATTCAATTTATGAGCTCTGGTACAAATATTTCCAAATCTAAGTGACATAACTTCAGCTTATATGCATGTACACCAAAAAACTAATAAATTCAATTGTTATGTTTTGAACCATTACGTTCTGTCTCGTATTTTATACTATGTGCTATTTTACGTCAAATATAAATTGCATTGTGACCGCTTCATGTTTGGCAACCTCCAGCGTCTTTGCTTGTCCTTTTCCATGTCATCCTAGTCAAAGTTAAATAATTGTAGTGTATACCACTACACTATCAGCTAATTTAGAAAAAAAACTCCTTCCAGTCAATTTAACTTAGTTTTTGAAATACAGCAAATAATTTTTATTCTACTTATTGGAAATGTTAAATTTAAATCAATTAGTTCCAATTTGAAGCTATTTCTAAAATAAAGCTTCAATAAAGATATTTCATTTTTTTTAAATTTATTTACCTTTGGTATCGCGTTTTCTGTGGAGGCACCCAAAAAGTTTTTTTTATGAAATTAATAGCTGAATTACTTTCATTAGTATTTTTTTTTCAATCATTGAAAAATAAAAATAGTAGCAAATATCATTTTATTTTTTGGATGTGGTGAAAAAGAAAAGCAATGTCATCAATTTTTTTATTACACTGGTAAGATTTTTCTTTTTTTTTTTTTACCAATGATTCTCAATAGCTCTGACAGTGTCAGGTGTATTTACTTTGCTTCCCTAACTAAGATGGATGTGACACAAGGTCGTTCTAACATGGGTAGTGCCGTACATATTGTCGGGATTTCAAGTCCGACTGTTTGTGGAAAGGAAAGGTAGAAAAACTAATGGCAACTATTAGCATTTGAAGTGAAACTCAGCGAAGAGAGAAAGAAATGATAACGATTTGTGGAATTCTCACTTATTACTGGTGTAGTTTAGCGGTGGCAATCATTTGAGTAAAAAGAATTGCTACAAAAAATGCTATATGCTGCCTACAAGTAGTTCTCCTTGTAGAAGTAACGTTGGGAAAAAAAAAGAGTTAAGAGTTTCATTAACAGTTTTGGTAACACGTCCAGTGAGCTTCGAAAGAGGAAAAATGGGCGTAATGAAGGAAGAAAAATTACTGCTACCACGGCTTTTGCCTAACTATTTCTTGCAATTTTTTTATATTTCTTTTCGAACACACAAGCAAATTCGGACTTCCCTTCAATCTGATGGTGTCGACTGGAACTCATTACAATCCATTTTTGGTGAAGACAAAATAATATAATGAAAGATATTTTTGTCATAAGATTACAGTTGAATTCCTTCATGTCTCCCCTGCTACTGAGCTTTGCTAAGATAAGTGCACAAAGTTTCTACAGAGCGCCATAGATGCCGTGAAAAAATAACTTTCGATGCAGTAAAACGGTGGTGGTGGGGGGCCTGAAAAGAGCGGCAAAAGCTTGGTAAGGGTTGCGAAACGAGTCCTCTTCTTGCGACCCGGTCCAACTAGGTCTAGTAACAGAGAAGAAAAAAAAAAGTAATAATCTTTAACCACGACAACCAGTCACGCATAAGCTGGTAGACAAAAAAATCTGGTGAGAGTATAGAGGACGATTTTTATAAGGAGGCTAACCGCTTCCCACAATCCTCCTCCTTCCAAGACCATAAGTAACAATTAGTCACTTGCTTCAAGTTTAGCTGGGCACAATTCCCCCGAGGCTGAAGCAACCCGTCGGTAAGTACTCCTCTTTCCTTTTCTTCGCATACATACACGTGGAGTGAAGAAATTTCCTGTATTTGAATAACTTCCAAGGATTTTAAATTCAAGGAACCAAATCTTGTCTAACACCGCTTTATTTTTTCGGCTTTATTATTATTATGCTAAATATTTTCACCACAATAATTTAAGGTTTCCGTATCATTTTTTTCCATTTAATTCTTTCTTTATATTTTTCATTTCAACTCCGACGTTAATAAATTAGACGAACAATACGAAAATTAGATAGGTTTACTTTACACTACACGACAGAGAAATTCCAACAACATTTGAGAACAAAGAAAAAAATCATCCCATATTTTGTTTTTTTTTTTCCTTAAATCTTCTGGCATGAAAGGTACGTGGAATAATACAAATAATTTTTATAAAAAACGAAATCGTAATTTCCTGACTTGCCTCACCATTTGTCATTTCTTTTTTTTACTCGTTAGTGTTTAACAAAAATAAAAGTAAATAAATCCGTTCTGATTTTATCATGGCAGATATTTTAAAGAAAGAATATTCTTAAAATAAATTGTACTCAAGGAAATTAGTAGGAATTTGTTATTTCGTATATTATTTTCATTCATTCAACCACAGTAGAATAAAGTAAGTTTGGACATGTCTGTATATGTCAGCTTGAATGACAGATGTAATGTTTTTCTACGATCTGTAAGAAGAGGTATATGAGCACATTATTTGATATAATTTTTATGTAGTCAGTAGTCTTAAAAATTCATGAAAATATTCTCCGTAACGTAATCTAATGTTTTATTGAATACTTTGGCATTAAATTCATTATTGTTATTACTCTGATTCTGTGACATAGGAATGTACGACTGTATTTAAAAAAATCATGTTTTTAGTTTAAAATTGGGTTTACAGGCATAAAAAAATTTTGAAATTTAAATAAAAATATTTTAGTCAATGAATTCTACTAAACTTTTCCATTTGCGATCAGTAAATTTAGTTTTTATTTAATAACAATCACTTAACATCTTCAAAGTAAAATTTTATGAATTATTCTAATTAAAATCTTTAAAAACTTCTTGTAAAAATTCATTATTCATCAAAAAAGATAATGTTCCTAATATATCTTATTTGTGAAAGCAGTTAAAAAAGCTTTTCTTATTAAAAAATGTCTTAGTTTTATTGCATTTTTTATTTATTTTAGGATTCTGTGCAATTTTTCAGTTACTGGGTGTCCTTTTTTACAAAAGGAAATTGATGATTTAAATTCTCCAAGGAGTTCTGCTTTTAGTTTTAAAACTAATACATGAAAGTCTACAAAATTTAATTTCATGAAATTCAATAAGTGGTGGTGAGGGTGTAACCTGTAAAAATAAAAAAAAAATTAACAATTTTCTAAAAACAAAGAAAGATTTCAAAATTAATTCATTTGAGAATAAGTTCTGAAGATGTCATTAAAATTTGACAGTTATTTGATTTTTGTAAGAATTTCCAAATGAATGACCTGTTCATTACAAAGATGCTAAAATTTTCTATACTGTTCTTCATTACTACAAGAAACGTTGTTTTTGTTTTTTTTTCGGTGAGAAACACATTTTGATTTTATATAATTTTGAGAAATTCTTTTTTTGTAGGGGCTTCAAGTTTATATTATAAGCACAAGATTTTTGTGAATTTAAATCTTCAATTTTTTTTTTAAAGCAGTTAAAAAGAATTGCATAAAACGGTGATCACATTATATACGTTAAATAATTTTTACAGATTTGTTACCTGTAGAAAAAACTCCCAACCATAAATTTATTGGAAAAGTTCTCAAAATCCTCACAAAATCACCTAACTCTGTGTTAAAAATGTTTTTCCGTGATATTTTAAACTAAAACTTAAGAATATTTGTTTCAAATCAGATTAATGAAACTTTAAATCAGCTAATGTTCCTCAGTTTCAGAAAAGTATTTTATATTTTTGAAAATTTTTTCAATAAAAAGAATCAGATTGTGAAAACAGATGACTAAATGCAAGCTTATTTATTTTTCTATTGATCTTTCCTGGCTGCTGCATTACTGAGGCCTTGTGCTGATCACAAATAGCATTAATAGCTAAATGTACCTGTTAAAATATGAACAGATTTCAAGTATTATTTACTGTACCTGCTAATATTTTTATTGTTCTTCACTGATGTTTTGGCTGAGCAGAATATCATGATATTCATAAAAACTGTTATTATTGGAAATTTAAATGAAAGAAAAAAAAGACTTAACTTTTCACCAAGAATATAGAAATTAATCATCTTGTGAAACTACATTTTCAAATGCATCACAGTGACTATTAACTGACGTGAAATCATCTACATTGAGATGAATCATTTTTTCTTTACAATTACATATGAGTAAATATTAGAGAGAAGACATCATTTCTTTAAGTTTGAAAATCTTTCTAATAATATGAGTTTATTGTGCTTCATGTGAATACACTGGAGAGAAACCATATTCTTGTGAAGTGTACAGTTTTTTCTAATAGTATTTTGTGTATAATATGTAAAAAAAACAGTTGAAAAAAGCCATTTTCTTCTGATATTTGGGAATATGTATTTTCTCAAGTCAAATTGAATATGCCATTTTCAAATATATACTGGTGACAGGCAATATTCTTATGAAGTTTGTGCATCTGCAATTTTGTAGCTATCATCTTTGAAGTGCCATATGCAAGTTCACACTGGAGAGAAACCATATGTCTGCAGAATTTGTGGATCTGGATTTTTCAGATAAGTCACATTTCAGCTACTATATGCAAAAACAGGAGAGAAACCATATTCTTTTGAAATTTATAGCTCTGTATTTTCAAATAAGTCACATTGGGAGCACCATATGCAAAGAAACACTAGAAAAGCATATTCTTGCGAAATTTGTGGGTGTCCATTTTCACTGATGTCATCTTTGGTTGGTCATATAGAAGCACACAGAGACGAGAAACAATATTCTTATGTTTGTTGCTTTGCATTTTCAGAATATTCACATTTGGAGCACCATATGCGAAGACACATTGGAGAGAAACCATATTTTTGTGAAATTTCTGGATCTATATTTTCACTAAGCTGAAATCTTTAGCGTCATATGCAGACACACACTCCAGAGAAATCCTATTCTTGTGAAGTATGTGGAAGTGTCATATGTGAACACACACTGGAGAGAAGCCATATGCCTGTGAAATTTGTGGATCTGCATTTTCAGATATGTCATGTTTCCACCAAATATGTGCATACACACTGGAGAGAAACCACATTCTTGTGAAATTTGTGGCTCTCCATTTTCAAATAAGTCATATTTGAAATGCCATATTCGAACAGACACTGGAGAGAAACCATATACCAGTGAAATTTGTGGATTTGCATTTTCAGATAAGTCATCTCTTGAGCGGCACATGCGAACACACAGGAGAGGAACATTATTCTTGTAAAATTTGCGGATCTGCATTTTCATTGAAGTCTTCTTTGAATGGACATATACAGTCACACACAGGAGAGAAACCATATTTTTGTGAACTTTGTGAGGCTGCATTTTCAGATAAATCACATTTGGAGTGCCATATATGAACACACACAGGAGAGAAATCATATTGTGAAATTTGTGGATCTAGATTTTCAGCAAGCTCAAGTTTTAAATGCCATATGTAATCACACACTGGAGAGAAACATTATTCTTGTGAAGTTTGTGCGTCTGAGTTTTCTCAGAAGTCATATTTGAAGCGCCATATGCAAGCACACACAGGATAGAAAACATTTCTATTGAAATTTTGAAGATCTGCATTTGTAGTAAAACCAAGTTTACTGCAACGTTTGCATACATTCTCAGTAATTCAATTCATTAGTGATTTCAAAGCAAAAACTCATCCAGCCAATTTAAATAAGTTTTGAAATGCAGCAAAGTATTTTGATGATTGAAAATATTACATTTAATTTATTATCTTGAAATTAAAATGAAAATACAAGCTTTAAGAATGATTTTTCATTTTCAAAAATTCATTTGTAACTTCAGGTATTGCTTTTCTTTGGAGGTACATCGTTATTAGGAGAAGACTGTAAAGAATTTAAATCTTCAATATTACTAAAAATATTGTAAAATTAAGAATACAATAAAAGCATGACAATATTCAATTTGAAAATAAAAACTTTTAATTTCTTTCATATTTATATATTGTGTATTATTCTTTTTAACTCCAAAGGAAATTATTTAATGTAAACTCATTGAATCTTCTATTGATCTTTTCTGGCTGTATTATTTTGTTCTCTGCTAATTTCAAGTAGCCTTAATAGATAGCTAAATGTATCTGTTAAAATATTAATTGATTTCAAATATTATTCACTGTATCTGCTAATATTTTTTTTATTCTTCTTCACAGATGTTTTGGCTGAACAAAATATGATATACATAAAAACTATTATTGGAAATTTAAATGAAAGAAAAAAGACTTTGCACCAAGAATAGAGGATTATATTCTGAATGTTTCATGTTGGGAAACTACATTTTCAAAAGCATCAGAGTGACTATTCATCAGGATGAAATCATGTACATTGAGATGATTGGTTTTTCTTCTTTAAAAAAAAATTGTTACATATGAGTAAAAATTAGAGAGAAGACATAATTGTTTTAAGTTTACAAATTCTTCTAATGATGTGAATTGCGCTATATGAGAATACACTGGAAAGAAAACATTTTCCAGTGAGGTTTGTGGAACTGCATTTTCACAGACATTTCATATGAAGAACTACATGTAAACACTCACTGGAAAGAAACCATATTCTTGAGAATTGTGCAGATCTTTCTAATTATTAAAATTCTGTGTACAATATGTAAAAACACAGTTGTGAAAAGCCATTTTCTTCTGATATTTGAGGATATGTGTTTTCTTGGATGTCTAATTGGTTATGTCGTTTTCAAACATACACTGGTGAGAGGCCATATTCTTATTAAGTTTGTGGATCTGCATTTTTACAGACATAATCTTTGAAGTGCCATATGTAAACCCATGTAACAGAAACCATATGCCTGTGAAATTTGCAGATCTGCATTTTCAGATAAGTCATAGTTCAGCCACAAAGAGGAGAGAAACTGTATTGTTTGAATTTTGTGGCTATGTATTTTCAAATAAGTCAAATTTGGAGTGCCTTATGCAAACACACACTGGACAGAAGCCATATTCTTGTAAAATTTGTGGAGGTACATTTTCACTGAAGTCATCTTTGTATGACCATATGGCGACTCATGGAGAAGAGAAACCATATTCTTGTGATGTTTGTAGTTCTGCATTTTCCGATAAGTTACATTTGGAGCGCCATATGCGAACACACACTGGAGAGAAACCATATTCTTGTGAAGTTTGTGGATACACATTTTCAGTAAGCTCAAATGTTAAACGCCATATGCGAACACACACTGGAGAGAAACCTTATTCTTGTGAAGTTTGTGGCTCTGCATTTTCGCTGACATCATCTTTGAAGTGCCATATGCGAACACACACTGGAGAGAAGCCTTATTCTTGTGAAGTTTGTGGATCTGCGTTTTCGCAGGCATCATCTTTGAAGTGCCATATGCGAATACACACTGGAGAGAAACCATATGCATGTGAAATTTGTGGATCTACATTTTCAGATAAGTCATGTTTCTGTCGGCATATGCGAACACACACAGGAGAGAAACCACATTCTTGTGAAATTTGTGGCTCTGCATTTTCAAATAAATCGTATTGGGAACGCCATATGCGGACACACACTGGAGAGAAACCATATACCTGTGAAATTTGTGGATCTGCATTTTCAGATAAGTCATCTCTTGGGCGGCATATGCGGACACACACGGGAGAGAAACCATATTCTTGTGAAGTTTGTGGATCTAGGTTTTCAGCAAGCTCAAGTTTTAATCGCCATATGCGAGCACACACTGGAGAGAAACCCTATTCTTGTGAAGTTTGTCAATCTGTATTTTCCCGGAAGTCATGTTTGAAGCGTCACATGCAAACACACACAGAATAGAAAACATATCTGTTCAATTTTTAAATATTTGCATTTGTAGCAAAATCAGTTTTACTGCAACATTTGCATATATTCTTTGTAATTCAATTCATTAGTGGCTTCAAAGAAAAAAAATTAATTCCAGTCACTTTAAATAAGTTTTGAAATGCAGCAAAGTATTTTGCTGATTGGAAATATTACATTTAATCTATTAGCTTGAAATTAAAACTAAAATACAAGCTTCAAGTATGAGTTTTTATTTTCAAAAATTAATTTGTAAATTTAGGAATTACATTTCTTTGGCGGTACATTGTTCTATGGACAAGTTCATAGAGAATTTAAATCATTTTACAAAAAATCTGCTTTGATTTGTAAAATAAAAAAATCCAATAAAACTATTTGAAATAACTTAATTTCTTTTTTGAATAAAATACAGGTTATTCTAATTTGCTAATCACAATTGGAAAAATTCACTACCATTTTATTATAACTAGTCATTTAGAAAGAATTTTGAATGTTTTTTGTTTTTTTTGTGCATACAAAAGAGTTGGCCTAGCTACTTAACCACTGGCTGGAGAAATATTCACATTTTTTAAAAGGGTTTTAATCAGTAACATGATGCTATCTGCCTGTGTTGCATTTAGATAAGGAGGAGCTCTGGTCGATTCCATATGCTTCCCTTCTTTTTCAAGGACCATGACAGTGTCAAAGTTATTATGCACCTTAGTTGTTACGTTCAAGCTGCATTTGTCTTTTTAGACCAGTTGCTGTATCAAGGCTAAATAGCTCTGTCTTCCTTATTATTTACAAGAATTTAAATTCAGAGTTTTCCTTTTCTTAGACTAGCTACCATCCAAAGAGTGTCTTCCTAGCTAATCATATGCAAGCTGGAGAAAGATAAATTCATGTTCTTTCGAAAGATATTTGTGCAAAGTTGACAAAACAGACATGGTCAGAAGTTGAACTTCATAAGTAATAGATGGAAGAATTTAATATATTTGGATAATCTCTGATCTTAAACTTAATGGATGGTGGTAAAAAAAACTGATAAATTTTGAATGGTCATAACTTTGTTGCTGTTTGAACTACTAAGATAAATTTGGTAACATGTTTTGTCAAACTCTCTGACTATTAAAGGATTTTAGAGATATTGAAAGTAAAATCTTAATTTGGGATTGCTACTTTTAGTTAGATTTTATATATTGTTGTCATTTGAATCTTAAATTTAATGGTTTCATTCCAGTTTTGATTTTTAAATATGTTGAAACAATACAGTTTCTCACGCATCATGAGGAGATAAATAGATTCTTTTTACTTTTAAGTTAATTTAATGACCAGAGTTTCTTAGGAATCTTGTCTCCAGTCCATCTTTGAGTCATTTTAATGATCAGCTTGCCTTTGAATTAGAAAACATAAAATTTTGTTAGTGATTTTAGATAATCATAAAAGTAGAGTGCTTTGAAAAACTGACCACCGAAAAGCTGAATGGGTGGTCCCCTTTTCCAGAACACAAGTGGATGGATAGGGGTAGTGGGTTATTGAGTCATTAAGTAAGTAGAAGGGAATTCAGCAATCACTGAGCTGGTTAGGCAGTGAATGTAAGGTTCCTTTTTCTATGGCCAGAAGTTAGATAGAAGGAGTTCACCTTCTCAAAGATGAAGAAGAAGACCTTCCTGATTAAGTGAGAAATATTATTGTTCTCTACTTCCCAACCAATGTTATGAAAAGCATTTGTTGTTATTCTTTGTTGAATTTGATCACAGCCAGTGAGACAAACCTGTGAACATAGTGAGCTAGTTGTATACACATACAGCCAGCACTGGATGTCATCACAGTTTGTGCAGAGATGTGCAGAAAGACATTGTCATAATGTTCTAAATACTTCAATCAGTGGCAACTTTAGGTCATCAATATCTATATCTGTTGGCCTTATTAAAATCTTCAATAAAATATACTATAGGTATATCTTAGATGCCAAAATAATTCCTTTACGCTAACTAAAATATGTATTTTTTAAAAATCTCTGTGCATGAATATATGATATTTTAATATTTATTTTAATAATTCTATAAAAATAAATATTTATTTTTAAAAATTTTCTGACATGTAAGAAAAAAGAGTGGAGACAAAGCCAAATATGTTTGTTTTTTTAAAAATAACGTGTATTTTTCTTCATAGCTGCTAAAAAACAAAGTTTCTAACAGGACATTTTTTTTCATTTTTTACATTCACTCCTCAGCAACGTTTTTTTTTTTTTTTTTTTTTTTTTTTTAGCAGAATGTATCTTTTGAGAAAGGGCAAATTAAATTTAGCCCAACATTAGATTTGGTAAAAATCAAATAAAATGGCAGCCTTAACTCAGTGAGTGGAAGGTTGGGATGAGGAGTGTTACTGGGGTAGTGTTGAGGAAACATGATATCAGTCAGCAGTACTGATTATAAACATACAATAAAATTTACAGAGAAATAAAAAAAACACAATATATAAACACATTAACGCATAGACATATATACAAACACACACTCGAGATAGGTACACACGTTATTTTTAAAAAACAAACATATTTGGCTTTGTCTCCACTCTTTTTTCTTACATGTCAGAAGATTTTTTAAAATAAATATTTATTTTTATAGAATTATTAAAATAAATATTAAAATATCATATATTTTTTATTTCATGCACAATAATGGATCATATGCAACTACAAAAATGACATAAATTCAATGTATCTAAATACAAATTAAAGATATGTCATCATTCCTTCTTAAATCAACAATGGTTTGTGTGCATTTTTTTACATCAACCTGAGATTTTTCTTGTTAAAAAGTTGAATAATTTAACACATTCAACATTATGGATAAAAAATAATTGAATTTTATATAGTGCTTGTATGAGATTTAGCATGAGAAAAACAAATTCACAGTTTTTGATGGAAAAACAAAACTTAGAATAATGTCAAAATCCTAGTTTTATTTTCAGTCTTTAAAATCCAGAAAAAGAATCATCTTATGGCCAGCTATTTACTTTACTTACAAAAGGTTCTTTGTTTCAGTGGCCAATTAATCTTGTCTATTTCTTTAATGGAAATCTATATAAATGGAATACACATTCATGAACGAGTAGGAATTCAGAAGTTAGTGGGTAGGCTCACAATTGGTGATGCCTGTATGCCCCAACTAAACATTGTGTGTTAGAAAAAGTTCACCGTAAAAGTAATTCACTACTAAGATGTCTCTCAGTACCTTGAAGAGTAGAAAAAAGTGATTTTGATGAAGTATCCCCATAGCTGTTGTACAATTTTATATTTCACTTCTTATTAAATTGTTGATAATTTTGCAATGGCATCATTTTCTTCTTATTTCCATTGGCATGTTTAGCCTTTTTTCAACTCTCTTTTTTTAATCATATAAATTTTTATAATTGTTGTGGCCTTGTTAGGGCCAGAAATATAGACACAAGAGAGGAATTGAGTTAAACAAATATATTAACAGAAACAGTAATACAAACATATACAAATGAGAGTGTCACAACAAGAATGTTCGGTCCGACTGTCAGAGCTGACTGCTAGAAACTTCTCTCTCCAAAAGGAAGTACCTGCTCCTATTTATAGCTGGGAGTGTCTATACATGTGTGGGTAAATTACCATAACAATAATGTTCCAATTTGTTTTTTGTTGACATCTATTATTATGTATCGCACATTGTGATAATAGAAGATCTGCCAAAAAAAGATGAAATGTCATTTAAATTTATAAAAATGTCTGAACAAGAAATTTTAGACAAATAATCACATGCTACTCCCTGCTCATACTCTGTACCAACAAACCAACAAGAGTGATGCTCATTGAATGATGTCAGACCCTAGAGCAATAATAAAGAGGATAGCAGTCCACTATCTTAGTCCCAACCAGCGTATGTTATTTTCCTCTTCATTTATTTAACATCAAAACATGGTGTCAGAAGGGATTCAGCTGGTTGATTCTTCCATCTTGCATGAGATGTACACTTCTCTGCTGTACATTATTTACATTATTCGAACTATTGTCCCCATCTTTGTACGCTCCGGCCTTCTTCAGGTGATTGGAATGTCGAACTGAACCCTTTATTTCGCTCACCCGGGTAGACTGTTCTAGTTCCACGTGCCATGGATGTCAGTTATCAGTTATCTCCTGTTAATTTCCCTCTGAAAGTTCTCTACTGCCTTAACCGGGTATTGAACTCACACACTTTGGGTCCTGTCACTGGATCTAACTAACGCCTTTATCCACTTGGCCATGTGTCCTTGAGGCGACAAAGATGGGGACAATAGTCCGAATAATGTAAATAATGTACATAATACCTCATCTCAGAAATATAGATGTTCTCTGCTGTACTTTTGATTTGATTGGATAATCCAGACCACCATATTGATTGGTTCTTTATCAACATCCAGTGATTGAATGGATTTTATTGATCATGGTCAACCTCGGTGACATAAAAACTAGAATATGTGTTCTGCACATCAGCAGCCCATTATCATAGGTAATGCCGTAGTAGGTCCAGTAGGGTTTCACTAACACTGGTACATAGTTTTTAGAGAGCCTTTTATTTTTTCTCATATTTGAAGATGCAGTCACATACCCAGTTCTGGTGGCCTCTTTCCGCTCTTCAAAGCATCTTTTAATGGCTGGTATGGATTCCTTGAGGGCATGTAGGAATGCTGCTGTTTCTCATTCTCAAAGACCATCTTTTTCATAGGACCATCTGTGTACCTCATTCTGCTCATGTGAAATCTCTGTATTCTAGCTGTCAGTTCATAGAGGTCCTTGGTTGCTAACAGCATATGATCAGGTTCTATTGTAAAGTCAAACCCTATTAGTAGTCTGAGAAGCTTTCACGTGCCAAGACCTCTTTTTTCAGTCTGTTCATATGCAGTTTCATTCTCTAACATGAAGCATAGGCAGTGGGGTCCATTTTCTTGTCATCCTAGTGTTGGCGTAACACCACCCCAAGACTGTGGGATGAAGCATCTGCAAAAAATATGGTCTCCTTTCAGGAGCTGTATAGTGATAGTATGGAGACCAAATAGTGTACTTTTGTTGGAGCCAAATGCTGTTACAGGAATCAGTCTATTTGTTGCAAGGTGTCAATGTCTTTTCAGTAAATATTTAATGGCTTATGGTACATTTGTCTCACAAAAAATATTGGTGGACTCATGTGAGTCCAGGTAAAAGTAATACACCAAACACAGGGAATTAAACACACGAGTAATAATAAATATATTAAATGGACGTTTTATAAAATGGAAAATGAGAAATGAAGTAAACGTTATGAAGAATTCAAAGCAGCCTTTCTCGCTACTGAGAATTTTAAACTTTCGCTCCAGAATTTTTTTGTTGTAGGAGTTTATCAGTCAACATGGCATGAACTAAATAGTAGAGCAATGTCTCAGTTGTTTTCCCAAAAATTTGCATGTCACATCAGGTCTTTTAAATCAAATATCTGGGGCAGTTTAATTTATATTACACTGAATCATTCATGGAAAAAATTCTTAAATTGCCATATTAGTAAAAAACGCTCTCACTTAAATTTTCAAAAATTCAACCTTAGTGTTGTGACTGCACGCTCCACAAGTTTGTATCTGTTATCAATAACCCACTTCCAAAAAAAGGAAAAAAAACATTATTTCGATTTGCATTATATTTTTTGTCTCGGATGTTACCAAACAGAAAATAGTTTCCATGCCTGATGATGACCGAACAACCTGTCGAAAGTACTTGTATATTTAAGGAAGACGTAATACAGTTTATAATTTTAAAAAACAAGGATCATATCATTCATCGTTAGTGGGTTAATGCATCTTTAAAATTTAGTTAGTAAAGTGAATTCACCATTTTATATCATTAACTTTACTAATTTACTTTTTGTATGAATGATTCATTGTAATATAAATTAAACTGCGCCACATGTTTGATTTATTATTATATATATATATATATATATATATATATATATATATATATATATATATATATATATATATATATACACATTGGAATGGTATAAAAAAGCTTGAGCTCATTGTCAATTGTTTAAAACTTTATAAAATCGTAAATAATAAGGATTTACTTAGTTTTTTTGGTTCACTTATTTTAATGATTCGGTAAATGTTTATAAATTTATGAATAAAAAATTGTTTTTAGATTTATTCCTTTAAAATTTGCATTGCATTAGTTTTAATACAATTCCATTAGTGTTTAGAATATTTTAAATAAAAATTTATTCTTGTCAGTCATGTCTCTTTCAATTTATGATTAACTGAGTAAAAGATTTTTCCACTGTTGGTTGCCATTTCTTTCTGTGGTAATTTGGTTGCCAGCCAAGGCTATAGGAGCCAGTCGGTCCTGCTATGCAACTCAGCTGCAGGCAGAAGAGATGGCTTCATACCTATTCCTCAAGAGTATTTGTGCATAAGTGAATTTAACGAACCCAACCTGAATTCTTGTAAATAAGCAGTCTAATAAATAAGTGGTGTTTAATATATTTGTAAATTCCCAAGAACAAAAAAATAAGTATAAATTCACTTCCATTATATGTTTAGGTTTTATTAGTATTCTAATCATCTCTTTTTTAAACAAACATTGCTGAAGAGTGAAGGGAGTTAAAATAATATTGAAGTCATGGAAAACTCATTTTTGACACCTTATTTTTTTTTGCATGAATATCCAAGTTTTCAAAAATCTCATGTTGACCATAAAAATTGCTCTTTCTTGATTTATGAAAAAGGGAACAATTCACTATGTCATGCTGGAATTTGTATTTACAGACATTGTTAAATTTTTATAGTTGAATTGTTTTAATAATACAAGATGACAGAATCTAGTGTTTTGCCTCGGGGTTTGTTTGGATACAACCAACAGGATGATAACAATAATTATAAAAGTTACTATTATTACCATTGTTTTTATTTTGGAAATTTAAATTTGACTAAGTCCAACGCTAGGAATAGAATATTTGCTGAAAATTGTTTTAAAATTAATTTAGACTGAAGTTTAAAATTGTATACAAAAAATAATTTTTTAAAGAAAAATTTTAGACACTATTTTCATTATTCAGACTATATTGTCCTCATCTTTGTTGCCATATTTATTACAATGTTTATTACACTCTTTGGGTCCTGTCACTGGATCTAACTAATGTTTTTATCCACTGTGCCATGTGTCCTTGAGGACACATGGCACAGGCATTAGTTAATAACCACTTAAGGCAATGAAGAACTTAACAGGAGATAACTAATAACTGACATACATTAAACACGCCACATGGAACTAGAGCACTTTACCCCAGTGAGTGAAATAAAGGGTTCAGTTTGACATTCCAACCACCTGAAGAAGGCCGGAGCGTACAATGGCCGAAACATCATAGCGACAAAGATGAGGACAATAGTCTGAATAATGTAAATAGTGTACATAATACCTCATCTCAGAGATATTGACAGATACAAAAGCTTTAGAATAATGAAATTAATAGCTACATTATTTTTTATTCAAATTTTAAATCATTGAAAAATAATCGAAATATCTTATTTTTTGGATGAAGAAGAAATGCATAAATAGTTTTTAGTGATTAGCTACTTCAATAAATGCGTAAGGTTCCTTACAGGAACATTTGATAGCGCATGAAATATTGGGACTGAAAGTACAGGTAGAAAAAACATTTACAGTTCTTTCAACGTCAGCATAGAAATTTCATAACATTCATTTTTAGTTACTGGTTCGAAAGAGGTAAAAAAACAGAAGGGAGAGTTACTTTAGTGTTCGCATGTTTTTATATTCGAGAGCAACTTCCGATGTGAATTTTATTTTAGAGCTACTACTAAGGGTTGCTACTGGTATTAAAAGGGCACTACAATAGCAATGTCTTCCGTTTGTGTGTGTGCTTTTTTTTAACCCACTTACTTATAAGATTTATTTTTTATTTTACCAATGTTAGAAACGACTCATCAATTTTTACATTAAAGTCGACGGTGTCAGGTACATATCCCCTAAGGCTGAATGTCACCCACGGTTGTCTTAACGCGGGGATCACCATATACACATACGTTTCAGTTTCAGTGACTGTGAAGAAACTTTATACGTCTACGCTTAAATAACTTTTTACTCGGTCAGTAAGAAGAAATATAAGGATTTTAAACAGAAGGAACTAAATTTTGGCTAACACCGCTTAATTTTTTCCGGCTTACGTTTATGCGAAATATTTTCACAACAGTAATTTTACGTTTCTGTCGTGATTTTTTCATTTTTAATTTATGTTTTTCATTCCAATTTCGACATTATTTCATAAACTAAACGAACAATACGAAAATTCGACAGATTTACAGAGAAATCCCTACAAAATCATTTGATTGAAAACAAAGAAATCATCCCATTTTTTTTTAAATCCTCCTTAAATGGTCTGAAAGGTACGTGAAAGAATATAAATAATTTTGATAAAAAAACGAAATCGTTATTTCCTGATATATTTCCTAATTTCTTTGTATTCGATGTTTATTAGTGTTTTAGTTTACTGTTAAAAAAAAAAAAAAAAAAAATTCCGTTGTGATTTTCCATTACATGTTTTTTAACACCTCCACTTTGTCGATGAAAAAAAATTAAAAAAGGCCCCAAACTTAATAAAAACAAAGTTTTATCGTCAAAATGTTTGTTATTATCGAGAGGAAAGGTCAAAGTAATTTTTTATTACTTCATTAATTTTTTTAATCATTTCTAGCACGTTCGAAATTTTGGTTAAAAAAACCTCGTTTTTTTTTTTCAGTTGAAAAACATTAGAAATTATTGTAAGAATCTTATTTATTTGCCGGATTTTAATGAAACTGTCGGGACTTATTCACAACTGAATGAAATTATTTTTGAGAAAATCGGGACAAATTTAAAAAAACAAATAATACAATCAACCAAGTTTGTGCATTAATTTTTGTTTTATTTTCAATTTAAAAATATAAAAAAAATGCTTTATTTTCAAACGGAAAAAAGGTTCTATTGTATAATTTAATTTGTTTTTGTTATAAATAAAACTAAACTTACCAAAAAAAAAAAAAAAATTACATTTCATTACAGTTAGTGCGTAGTGATTTTCTGCAAGGAAAATCTGTAAAAGTAATTAGGCCAAAGGCAAGCGCAAGTATCCTGCACCAAATCAAGATTCATGATGGCAGTAATGGGGGACGAATGACCAACAAGAAGTCCGATTTTTTCTTGTCGATAACTCCAAAATTATGAAGGTTTCTTCATAATTTGATTGTTAATTCGAGTTCAGCAAGTACATTTGCACGGAATTATGACAATTTTGGAAAATTTTAAGGGATATTTAGCGCTCGGGAAATAAAACCAAAATTTACCAGAAAATCTTGGTAAAATTTTTTATTTTTTTAATTTTTTTTTTTTTACACAGGGTCCGCCGGCCACTTAATTAATTTCATGAAATTACGAGAAATTAAATTTATTTCAATCTCAAAATTGTTTTTAGTAGTTAAAAGCAGGACTCTTTGAAGAATGTAAATCAATTTTCTTTTTTCTTTTTTTTTTTTCAAGCAACTAGAATAATTTCCAAAATGCAAAATAATACCTTGCCTTATTTCAGTGGTCACCAAACTTTTTTTGACAGAGGGACAGTTAAGTGATAGAATGACGAGTGTGGTCCGGTAACCATTTTGTTCAATACACTGAATACACAAAAAATAAAGGCAACAAACATATTTATTTTCCAAAATATTATCAAAGAAGATGACATTAGCAATAAAATAGTTTTCACACCCAGTGTGCACATATTCAAATCTCACAAACCAAGCAGCAAAAAAAGTTTAATGAGATTTATGAAACTGATGTTTATCTTTTAAGATAAAATCAATATTTGGTTTGGAATTGCTGCATCCAACCAAGAGAATTAGTCATCAGTCAACCTCATTTGATGTTCTGACTTTACATATTTCATTTTTTAAAACATTTGCTCACAAACATAAGTTGTTTCAAACACTAATGCCGTACCAAGGGCAAATTTCTTCAACTTTGAAAACTTATCATTAGGTAAGCAGCAATAAGATTCAAGAAGTTTTCCTTCTCTGTCTGTGCTTCTCCTTTAACAAGTCACTTGCTTGCAAATCAATGAGTTCCAACTGTAGTTCAACTGGCATGTCATCAAGGTTACAATCAAAAGGATTCGGAAACAGAAGAATGTCACGCTCAATTCTCTTGAGATACGAAACTCTCTCTAAAAAATGCTTAAGTCATGAATAATCTTTTTCAGAAACTCGAGGTTGACATCTGCGATTCCAGTGCAAACTCTTTGAAACACTGAATATTAAAGAAATTTCATCCTTCCAGTTCATGGATGTTCCTAAAACTTATATTACTGTCAGATGCAAAAATCAGATTGGCCAAATTTTGGCATTTTTACTTACATTTATCTTAAGTTTTTCTACATAGCAAGTTTAACTACAATTTATTGATAATTCCATATAAACAATTATATTTTAGTTATTAAGAAAGATTTCAGTTGGATATCAAGTGAAGAATCATGCTTAAAAATTCATTTGCACCATAAATAAGAAAATTTTGCTAAAAAAATCAATTTGTGTCCACTCAGTAGAACCAAAGATATTTTCAAAACTTTTTACCTGTAAATAAGTTTATATTAAATTGACTGGAAGAAGTTTTTTTTTGTTTATGAAATCTGATTTTTCTTTCATTTTTAGCCTGTGTTTATTGCAGTGTAATTCTCTTTATTAAAAATTCTTCCAAAAATACAATATACTTTTCCGAAACTATATTTGAGCTGATTTAAAAAGTAAACTTAACGATGAAGGTGCCTCCATAAATTTGCTAAAAAGAGCATACCATGATGAAAGAAGACCCCAAACTTGATAAAAACAAAGTTTTATTGTCAAAAATAAATGTTTGTTATTATTAGGTAGAGTAAAAAAAAAATCAAAGTATTTTTCTTATTAAAAATATTTTTAATCCTTTCTGGTACGTTGGAAATTTTGGTTAAACACTGACTGGAAAAAGGTAGATTCACACTGTTTCATGATGCTATTTGCCAGTGTAAGATTTAAATAAAGAGAGGTGCTAGTCTATTTCACATGTTAGGCTTCTCTTTCAAGATCTATGACAGTGTCAAAAATATGATAATCTCTAGTTGGAATCTTCAGGCTGTGTTTGTTTTTTTAGACCAACTGCTCTAGCTTCGTTTGCCATATTATTTACAGGAGTTTGAATTGAGAGTTTTTCTTGTAGACTGGTTACCAACCAAAGCAAGAGAAGGTAATTATATGCAAGTCAGAGAAAGAGGGATTCATTCCTTTTTCAAAGGTATTAGTGCAAAATAAACCAAATACACTTGGTCAAAAGTTGAATTCTTCGTGCCAGTTCAACTTTCTGCGTCAATAACATTATCCTATCTCCCAGTGTTGGATTTAGACAAAGGGTGGTTGCAGGCCATTCCACTTGTAAGGATTCTCCCAAATCTAATGACAGATAAAGATGAGTTCATGCCTTTTTGAAGAGCTTTAGTGCAAAGTAAACAAAATGGACCTGGTCAGAAACTGAACTTTTTATGTTTATTCTACTTTTCACATTGAAAAAATACTCTCTGCCAGTGCCTGAATTAAATAAAGAGCATCTTCTACTTACAAGGCCTTTATCAAGATCTATAACAATATTAAAAACCGACACTTTGTCTAGAGTCTCCCATAAATTTTGAAACTGCCAAAAGGCAAACCCAGCACTGGTATCTGCACTTTTATGATGAGTTGCTTATGTCAAAATATTAATACTCTCTAGAAAAGAGCAAAATTTCTATAGACATTCCTTCCCAATATAATATGAATTGCTCTTTACATAGATCCTGTAGTATTTTTTATTTGATAAGTCGTTGACATATAAACATGAAATGTTTAGGAAAAAATAAATCAGGCATTTCATAATCTGCTACAAAACAACAAGTGTTCAGTGTGCATAAAATTTCAGCTATTTTATAAATGACAGAAATTATTTTTAGCAATTTTTAAAAATTTTCAAAGAGAAATGTTTCATGTGATTACCTCACCAAAATAATTTAATCGTAAAATAGAGTGATTACAAATTGATTTTATATCAGAATTTTCTTTATTAGTGCAAAGATTTTACATAATTTTTATCAAAGCACATCTTCTAGAATCACATATTTTGAAAGTGATAGTTTAAAAAGTTGTTGGCATGTAAATATAATATGCACCATCGCTTTCAAAATTATCTGTGGTTCTATAACGTGAATACAAATTGATCTTATATCCAAATTGTCTTATTAACACAAAGATATTTTTTCTTGATTATTTAATTGTCATATGTGATACACATTTTGGTAATCATGTCTCTTTTGAGTTATGATTGACGAGGCAAAAAATTTATCTTGCCATTTCTTTCTGCAGTAGAATGGTTTCCAACTGGCTGTATGACCCAGTCTCTCTTGCTATTCAACCCATAGCTGTGGGAAAGAAAAGATGGACTCATACATTTCCCAAGGTTATTTGCACATAAGTGACTGTAACAAATTCAAGTCTTAAATTTCTCATTCCAAGCTGATATCCATTACACCACAATGCAGTTTCCTTCTTATCAACAAATGATTAGCAGTTTAATGTCACCATATTGATTTATACATCTGGTGATAGAATATACTTTATAACTTGGAACAACTTTTCATACTATCATTTAAAAATATCTCTGGTTCTATGGACTTGATTCAAATTGATTTTATATATATCAGAATTTCCTGATTTTGACTAAGAAAATGAAATTCCGTGCAAGTTTCATTTTTTTTCATTCTCTCCTCATTAAAGTTAAAAGCAAAGCTTCACTTAGTCATTCTCCTTTAAATTTAATTCTTTTTTATGCTTTCATTGTCTTTTGCCTCATTTTGAGATTCATGCCAAATGACTTTACTTTTTATTAATTTTAATGACCTTATATCTTAATTGCTGTACAGTTTGTTCTGCAATTCAACTTCTAGGTGAGAAGATATGGATTCATAACTTTCCCCAAAGGTATTTGTATGCAACAATCTTGACTGCAATTCAAACTGGGTTCTCTGATTTCTCATTCCAAGCCAATATCCATTACACCACAATGAAGTTTCCTTCATATTAACAATTGACAGATTAATATCTCCATCTTGATTCATACAACTGATGATGGAACAAACGTAGTTTATGACGTGATATTTTAAATTGATTCCTCATTGTCTCTGCTTTGAATTAAAACAAAAGTATTCACTGAGGTATTCTGCTTTGAATTTAATGGTTTTAGTGTTGATATCTGTTATAGTGGAACACACACCTATTCTATAGTTAATAGACTCTCCCACCTATAATAAGTAGGAGTAGTAAGAGTAACAAGGGGAGGGGCTCAGTAGGTCGGTCAGTTAGTCAATGCCATGACAACCGTTAGTCGGATACTAAAGTATCAGCGACCACAACTAGATTTCTCTGCATCATACCTATTACATGAAGTTCCTAATGTTTTGCAAGTCGAACCTATTTTAGGACCGACTTAGTACAAATACAAGCCTCCACTGTGAAATCACTCCACAACAATATCTAGCTTAAATGTCTCCTTTGTATCAACAAACTAACAATTGACAGAGTTATACATCTTGTGAATGAAAAAACATACTTTATGACTTGATATTTTAAATTCATTGCTTATTCTCTTTAAAAAAAAAAGAATGGTTGACTTAATCATTATGCTTTTTATATGATGTTTCAGTCTTTACTTCATTTCAAGATTCATGCCTAAATGCATGTCCTTTGTTACTACTCCTACTTATTATAGGTGGGAGAGTCTATTAACTATAGAATAGGTGTGTTGATAGCCTTCTATCATAATTTCCATACTGTTGTAGTAGTGTGTTTTACCAAATCACAGTTTAGTTATAAGTAGAAAAAATAATCTCAAAGACATTTGAATATTCCTTGTGTATATTTTACACTTATTTACAGGTAAACAATTTTGAAAATATCTTTGGTTCTACTGGGTGGATAAAAAATTATTTTTAGCAGAATTTTCTTATTTATGGTGCAAATGAATTTTTATGCATGATTCTTCACATAATATCCAACTGAAATTTTCCTAATAACAAATAATTGCCAGATTTGTATCACCATCTTGATTTATACAACTTTTGACAGAACAAACCTTATGGCTTAATATTTTAAATGGATGACTCTTTCTTTTTTCTTCAAAGTAAAAAGCAAAGCTTCATTTGTTCAATATGCTTTAAATTTAATGCATTTTTGTATGATGCCATTTCAAGATTGATGTCTAAATGAATCTTCTTTTTAGTCTCTTTAATGACCTTGTCTCATAATCACTCTACTATTGGATGCATGTATTTTACCAAAAGAATTTTTGGTTATAAGTGAAAATAATAATCTTTATAAGAATAATATTCCAGGCATTTAGATATTTGAACATTTTTTTAAATACCTTTGTACTTGTATATAGTGTGCATTATTCTTTTCAGCTTAAAAGAAAATTATTTAAGATAAAATTACTGATTTTTCTATGGATCTTTCTTGGTTGCTGCATTACTATGTCCCTGTGCTAATCTCAACCAGCCTTAATATATAACTAACTGTATCTGTTAAAATATAAACTGATTTCATATATTATTCATGATGTCTGTTAATGTTTTATTTCATTTTCTTTGCAGATGTTTTGGCTAAACAATCATGATATACGTAAAAATTGTTATTATTGAGAATTCAAATGAAGGAAGACAGGACTCTTCACTTTCCATCAAGAACAGAAAAATATATGCAGCAATATTCCTGTAAAAGTTGCATATGTACATTTTCAAAAGCATCACAGTGACTATTAACTGGCATAAAATCATACATTGAAATGAGTGATTTCTCTTCTTTACAAAAAAACTGTTGCATATGAGAAAAAAATTAGAGAGAAAACAATCTTTTTTAAGTTTGCAAATTGTTCTAATGGTATAAATGTATTGTGATATAAACCATTTTCCTGTAAAGTTTGTAGTACTGCACTCTCACTGACATTTCATGTGAAGAACCACATGCAAACACTCACTAGATATAAAACATATCATGAACTTTGTGGATATGTATTTTCACTGATATCTCAGTTGTAGAGTTGTATGTAAAAACATAGGAAACCATATTTTTATGTAATTTATGGAACTACATTTTCCTGTTCATATCCTACACAAATACACTGGATATATTCATGTAAAGTGTTCAGTAATGATTCAGATTTTGTGTACCACATGAAAAAAGAGAAAAAAAGAAATTTCTTGTGATATTTGTAAATATGCATCTTCTTGGAAGTCAAATTGGTTATGTCATCTTGGAACACGCTGTTGATAAGCCATATTCTTGTGAAGTTTGTGGATCTGCATTTTCTCGGACATCATCTTTGAGGCGCCATATGCAAACACACTCTGGAAAGAAACCATATGCCTGTGAAGTTTGTGGATCTGCATTTTCAGACAAGTCATATTTGGTCAAGCATATGCGAACACACACAGGAGAGAAACCATTTGCTTGTGAAGTTTGTGGATCTGCATTTTCACAGAATTCACATTTGCAGCGTCATATGCGAACACACACTGGAGAGAAACCATATTCTTGTGAAGTTTGTAGATCTGCATTTTCATCAAGCACAAGTCTTAAGGGCCATATGCGAATACACACTGGAGAAAAACCATATTCTTGTACTGTCTGTGCATCTGCATTTTCCAGGAAATCATCTTTGAAGTGCCATATGCGAACACACACTGGAGAGAAACCATATGCCTGTGAAATTTGTGGATCTGCATTTTCAGATAAATCAACTTTTGGTCATCATATGCGAACACACACAGGAGAAAAACCATTTTCTTGTGAAGTTTGTGGCTGTGCATTTTCACGGAAGTCGAAATTAGTGTACCATATGCGAACACACACTGGAGAGAAACCATATTCTTGTGAAGTTTGTGGATTTGCATTTTCATCAAGTACAAGTCTTAAGTACCATATGCGGATACACACTCTAGAGAAACCATATTCTTGCGAAATTTGTGGATCAGCATTTTGTCGAAAGGCATCTTTGAAGCGCCATATGTGCACACACACAGGGGAGTATCCATATACCTGTGAAATTTGTGGCTCAGCATTTTCAGATAAGTCATATTTCCACCGTCATATGAGAGCACACAATGGAGAGAAACCATACTCTTGTGAAATTTGTGGATCTGCATTTTCGGGAAGCACAAGTCTTAAGTGCCATATGTGAACACACACTCTGGAGAAACCATATTCTTGTACAGTTTGTGGATCAGCATTTTCAATTAAGTCATCTTTGAAGTGTCATATGCGAACACACACTGGCGAAAAACCATATCCATGTAAAATTTGTGATTTAGCATTTTCGATGAAGTCTTCTTTAGATGGTCATATGTGGACACACACAGGAAATAAACCATATCTTTGTGAAGTTTGTGGTTCTGCATTTGCATCTAAGTCACATTTAGAATGCCATATGCGAACACATACTGGAGAGAAACCATATTCTTGTGAAATTTGTGGAGCTGCATTTGCAAATAAATCACATTTGGTACGCCATATGCGAATACACACTGGAGAGAAACCATATTCATGTGAAGTTTGCGGAACTGCATTTTCCTTGAATTCATCTTTGAAACGCCATATGCGAACACACACCGGAGAGAAGCCATATGCCTGTAAAATTTGTGGATCTGCCTTTTCTATGAAGTCTTCTTTAGATGGTCACATGTGGACACACAGAGGAAAGAAACCATATCCTTGTGAAATTTGTAGCTCTTCATTTTCAAATAAGTCACATTTGGAGTGTCATATGCGAACACACACTGGAGAGAAACCATATTCTTGTGAAGTTTGTGGCTCTGCATTTGCAAATAAGTCAAATTTAGTTAACCATATGCGAACACACACTGGAGAGAAACCTTATTCTTGTGAAATTTGTGGATATGCACCTTCCAGGAAGTCAGCTTTGAAGCACCACATGGTAACACACACAGGATAGAAAACATCTATTCAAATTTTGAAGATCTGCATTTGTAGCAAAACCAAATTTACTGCATCATTTGCAAATATTTTCAATAATTCAATTCATTAGCAGTTTTAAAGCAAAACCTCATTCCAATCAATTTAAATTAGTTTTGAAATGCAGCAAAATATTATTTTTATTGTGAATATTAAACTTAATCCATTTGCTTGAAATTAAAATTAAAATAAAAGCTTCTGGAAAGATTTTTCATTTATAAAAATTCATTTTAACTTTAGTTATCGCTTTTCTTTGCGGGTACCTATATTTATAAGGATATGTGTGTAGAGAATTTAAATTATTGAAGTTACAGAAAATCTGGTCTGAATTGTCAAATAATGCAATAAAACAAGGACATTATTTAATTTCAAATAGATTTAACTGTTTATATGAGGGATTATTCTAATTTAGTAATCGTAATCATAAAAACATACTACAATTCAATCATGACAACTATCTTCAAAAGAGTTTTGAATTTTTTTATTTGCATATAAATATGTCTATTTTTGTGAGAGTCTGCCTAGTTACTTAACCAATGCCTAGAGAAAGATAGATTCACACCTTTTCAAATGGCTTCAATGAATAACTTGATGCCAGTGTTGGATTTAGATAAAGAGAGGCTCAGCTTTATTCCACATGTTAGTCTTGTAGTTCAAGATCAATGACAGTGTTAAAAATATTATCCATGTTAGTTGGAATCTTCAGGTTGTGTTTGTTTTTTTTAAGCAGGTGCTCAGTCAAAGCTAAAGAGTTTAGTCTGCTCTATTAGAGTTTGAATTCAGTGTTTTCCTTTTCCTAGATTGGCTACTAACCAACTAAAAAAAAAGTTTTCCTAGCAAATTATATGCAGTCAAGAGAAAGGTGGATTCATGTCTTATCCAAAGGCATTTGTGCAAAGTGAACAAAACAGTCTTGGTTAGAAGTTGGACTTCATATGTAAATGATGAAAGAATTTAATATTTTTCGATAATCTGATCTTTAACTTAATGACAGGTCATAAAAGAACAATAAAAATTGAATGGCCTTAACTTTGTTGCTATTTGTTCTACCAAAGTAAATTTGATCTCATTTTTTTGTTTTGTCAAGCTCTCTGTGTTGGGGACATAAATTTAAGGATTTAATTCCATTTTTTATTTTAAATATGTTCTCAATACTTCAGTGCATATATAGTAATATTATATTCTTATAAACAGGGCCAGTGCAAATGTTTTGACCCCTCCCCCCCCACTGCCACATCCATTATTCAGGACCTTCATTCTACTACCTCCATTTTCATAAGGTAGTGTTCATATAGAAAATATTTCGTCTTAAATAAATCAGTGTTTTGCTGCAATTATTAACAACTTCAAATAATGAACTTTACAGAGTGTTCAGGCTAAAGTTGACAGATTTTTTTAAAAGAAAACAAAAGTGAATATCTGAACCCAAAATCAATTCATTAGAAAATAGAAAAGTGACATAGAGGTTATAATAATCAAAAAACAATTCACTCAGAGATGCCACCATCAGCATCGAACATGGCCTTGATTGGACTCAGGAATCTTGCATATGTGACCTTCTTGGTGTCGCTAGGGAAAGCCTCAAATTCCTCCTTAATCCTGTCAATCAGCTAGGCCTTGATGTTACTGGTAATGTGGTCAGTGTCTTTCTCAACCATGCATCACATAGTAATCCATGAGATTAAAATCAGGGGAGTTAGGGGTCTAGATGTTGCAGTATCTGACAACCAGTTCTGACTTTTCCTGGAGGTGTGGCAGGGAACTGAATCTTACTGCTACTCACATGGTTTCCAGTAACCACCCTCTTGAACCAAGGCATGACCAATGTGTTCAGCAACTCCACATAGCCATCAGAATTGAGCCTGAAGCCCTGTTCAAAGATGTGAGGTGGCATGACATGACACACCCAAAAGCCATCACAGTTTGAGGAAACTTTATGACATGAGGAACATCATATAGAGTGTAGGTAAGGGTCACAAAGCACTGCCCAGGGCCCCAGTTGGTTTTCCTCTCTCCAGGAGTCCAGAGATAGTCGATGCCAAACCTACTCATAAGTATAAGTTGAAGGAATTTAATCTCTTTGGTTAATCTGTAATCTTATAGATATATATAAAGGGAAGGATTTATAAACAGATTAATGTAAAATACCCCCTCCAAAAGAAAAACAAGGGAACTATTTTAAAAGTGGTATATTAATGGTGAAACTTTCAAAATGTCGGAAAATAAGAATAGAGAATCTGCTGCCTGATTCAATCAGACTAAACAATTGTACAGCCTTCATTAAACACAACAGAGAGCACTTTGTACTTATGCAATGTATGTATTTTCATTTCAGTTACCAAAAACAATATCTTATTTTAACTAACGAAAGGTACACAAGTCGATACCTGATCAGTATCTGCTGGGTCACTATGGAGATGGAGTATGATGTTAAAAGACCCGAATTCCCTAATGAAACATGGCTAAAAACATTACTGATGATATGTACCAAAGCATCCAATAGATGTATTTTACAAAATGTACAGCCTTCATTAAACACAACAGAGAACACTGTGTACTTCTGCAATGTATGTATTTTCATTTCAGTTACCAAAAACAATATTTTATTTTTTAATGGAAAAGTTTTATTTTGAAATTTTCATTTTCATTTCCAATAGTCAAAAAGCTTTCCTATGGGGAATTAATCGCCAGAATTTTGCCTCTCTCTTCTCTCTTTTAGAAAGGATTTTCCGTTCAGCATAAATTTAAGGATTGTACTCTAAACGTCTGAAAATAAAATGTAAAAATGACTATTGTCTGAATAAGACTAAAACAATTGTACAGCCTTAATTAAACACAACCATGAGTGCTGTAGACTTCTGTGATGCATGTATCTTCATTTTGTGTCAATTAGCAAAAATGGTATGTGTGTGATAGACAAGAAAAATACTTTTTTTTAATCATTTCACTGCAAGAAAGGCAATAAAGCCTTTCAGCAATAAAACACCTTCAGCCAAAGTTGTTTAAGCTTCAGTTTGTGTCCAGTTAACATTATCTCGCCCATGTCTCTCTTCTCTTAAGCTACACCTTGAAACAATTTCTGCTGGTTGGTTGCTTCAGAGTATTGCTGTTACTAGGGACTTAGTCTCTCATTCTTTTTGAAGCATCCTCATTTTTCTTCCATTTTTTTATATTCATCACCTCGTGATAACCTTTTTTCATATAAAGCATTTGTTAGCGAGAGAATTGAATAATGTGGATTAGATTTGAACAAGGTTTATTGTTGGCATGTTGTACAGAGATGTTGAAGGATGAGTGGAATGTCAATTTCAGTCGCTGATCATCAGGATAGTGGTCATGTGCAAGATTAATGCCGTCTGTTGACCTAATTCTTGTACAGGTTTGGTGTGAGGTCATTGTATGGTTGGTATATGTTTGGTTGATTGAGGTCATGGTGGTAGGTTGTTTTCATTGGTTGATAGACCTGTTGTGTTGAACCAGGGTGACATTAGATTAGCATGGTTTTGGTAGGCCTGTTCCGTGGAATGAAGGTTGCATGTTGACTGTGAAGGAAATGCGTTGTAAATGAGTTGAGGTGATAGTGGGGGCTGGTAGGCGTGTTTTATAGAACAGAGGTTGTGGTGCTGATTGCGAAGAGAATGCCTTATATACGAGTTGAGGTAAACTGAGGTGATGGCAGAGGCTGATAGAGCTGTTCTGTGGAATGGAGATTGCTGATTAGGGTCATGCTGGAGGGTCAATTTTTGTTGGTTGAAATTTGCTGAGGTGACTGTGTCATCAGCAATGAAGGTTTTTAGCTGGGTGGTGTCAAGGCTAGATAATCAGCTGCTCATGGCTGGTGCTTGCCAAGGTGATGAGATTGGTGCCGATGAAGGGATTGTAGCTGGGGGGAGTCGAGGTTGAGATGTTTTCAAGTCAAAGCTGGATAGCTGAGGTGGTTGGTCAAGACTGGTGGTGGTAACATTTGTTGAGATGTACAGTCATGTTGAGTGGTGGTGACAAAGGCAATGGTGGTGGCAACAGCAGCAGCAGTGCCCTGTGTGATAGCATGCCAAACTATAACTCTAATGGCTGTTTTCAGAGGCCTGCTTTTAAGTAGGTCTGGCAGTCCCCGAGAGCATCTCTTTATCAGGTGGAAACATTTGCAGTTGGCCACTGCTGGAGCTCGCTTCATAGGCTGGATGCGATGCATGGAGCATAATGCACAGACAGCAATTTTTGTTATTTAGTTCTCTGGTATTCACATCCTGCCAGCATGCAAAATGAATCGGAAAGAGATCTGATTGCAATGGAGTATAACAACTTGGATGTACCATTACTCACTTGGCATTTTTCATCTTTCAACAATAAAAGATCTTCAGTCAAACTTGGTTAAGCATCAGCATGTGTCCAAGTAGCATAATCTCATCCATGGCTCTCTTTTTCTTAGCCACACCTTAAAGTGACTTCTGCTGGTTGATTGGTTCAGAGTGCATATTGAAACCAACTCAGCCATGTTGTGAATATTCACTGAAGTAGATGTTGACCCTTGTCAAATCCTTTCCCGTCTCATCAGTATATATCAGCAAATATGTCTACTTTTACGCTTGAACTTCCCTTTTTCATTTTGCGATTTTTGGAAGGTGGCATCCCGTCTGTATATTTACAATTCACCTGTCATTCATTGTGTCTAAATTCTTTCCCAACCATCTTTCTTTTATCTTCTCATTTGCTCCCTAAGTGCAGTTCTCCCAAAGTGTGTTGAAACAGAACGTTTTGCTTTGGGTTTTCCAAGATCACACCATTTCTAGCCTTAGTGTTGTTCTGGCTGTAAGAATTTTATATGCTTTCCCAGATAAATATTCAGCTTTCAGATTTTTGCTTTGCTGGTAGTCACAAGAAAGTAATCCATGCTGTTATTTTGCCCTTGGCCAGATAAAAATAATTGTCTCCTCTACTGGATAGAAATCTTTGCAGTAGCTTATCTCACAGAAGATGGTGTCTTCTATGGCCTTCATCACATCTCCTGAGGTCCCAAAGAGTTCAAAATTCAATGTCATTTAATTTTTCTATTCTGATAAAAAAATTTCAACTTTTCCATCAATAATCCATTTCAAAACTTTTGATCTACACTTTATGTTGGTGAGTTGCTTCTGAGTGCATAATGAACTCAACCAGGGACCTACTCATCCAATGTTGTGATTAATAATCTAAGTAGATTTTGATATTAGTCAAATCACGAAGAGAGATCCATTTGTCAGTCATAAAAGTTATATGTTTGAACACATCCTTCCAAAATAATTTCAATAGAAAAAATAATTCCATCCACTAACTCAAGATATCCATACGCTCTCTCTATCTCTCTTCATATATATATATATATATATATATATATAAAGGAAGAACAGTAAGATATATAATCCGTGTTTTTTTTGATATTTTATTTTTGCAAAATAGTGCTAAATGTAAATTTACAGAGCATTAATATTATAAATTAATTGATTACACTAACACCTTCTAATCACGGGCTCTACTCGTTGGGATTTATTTGGATCGTTCTCAAAGGACGTTCACCCTTATGTGAAAACAGATCTTAGATTCTCTGATCCTTAAGGGTGTTTGTTGATTGCTTCTCACTGTGTAACGAGTATGTCCCACGATCACTTTCCGCATCTGACATGACTGTGGGTATATTGTAACGTAAAGTGCCTCGATCACTTTGACATAATTTGAATACATCAATGTGAGTAAATACCCACAGCTTGAAGTCGAATGAGATTGCCAATGTCTCCATTCAAGTTCGTTGTTGTCACACTGCTGTTTCTGGTGAATGCGTCATATCATAATAATAATCATACATCCTAAACGGTAGAAGCTGGGCAGCAAAACATGTCGGTAGCACTAAGTCTTCAGTTTGCTGGAGGGAAGGATTCTATCAATGGATACAAGTTCATCTAGTACCACTTTCTAAGCCTCTTTACCTCTTTTCCTATCTCATCAGTATATGTCAGCTGATGTATTTACTCTACCTTTATTGATAAACTTTATTTTACCATCACCTTTTCATTCCGGACTGACAAAAGGATTTCTTATGAAGAATTAATGACCTGAAATTTGCCACTGTTCTCTTTTCTCAATATAGATGCTTTTAAAAAGTGGGTTCCCTTTTGTACGTTTGCAGTTAAACCGCCATCTGTTGCTTCTGAGTTTTTTTTTTTCCCAAATCATTTTAGTTTTTTTTTCCTCTCATTTGCCACCTGATTACTGTTCTCACAAGAAATGGTGAGTTTCAAGAGAATGATTTTAGAGGTTTTCAAGATCAGCATCTGGCCTTAGAGTTATTCTGGCAACAGTTGCTAGAAACTTCATTTGCTCTGTCCGACCAGTTTTCTGCTCCCAGTTTTGTGCCACTGCTAATAGACAACAGGAAGATGGTGCTGGCAAGCCCGAAGGAAAACAATTGTCTTCTCTACCGGGTAGAAGTGTTTGCTATAGCAAATCCTGTTGGCGAAGTAGATAGGTTCTCATATTATACAGTTCACATTCTTCCACAATTTTTTGGACAGGAGTAGTGGTTTATCCCTTGCTTCCCATTCATGAGTAGGTTTCTAGTTCTTTCTTAAGTCTTCATTCTCTCACTCCCAGAACCTCTTGCATTTTAGTAGCATTATTGTCTTGCTTGGGGTGAATTGATTAAAAAAATAGATGGTGTCTGCTATGTCTTCCATCATACCCTGAGGCCCCTAAAGGTTCAAAATTCAATGTCATTTAATTTTTTCTGATTTGATATGAAACTATACTTCTCTACCCCACCCATATTATATATATATATATATATCTAGGCAGCCTATCTTCATTCAAACACGTTTCATTGAATCCTTCCCAGTTGTCTAATCAGTTTCTTGGTGTTGATATGAAATTAATCAAGTAAGGTGTCATAGTTTTTGTTAACCCAAGTACTTTCAATCTTTTCCAAGATCATCTTTAGGCGGTAAATTACAAAGACAAACTTACTGTGACTACAATAAAATCTGCACTCCAGTGTGATGGCAATTTTTAAAAACACATGCAAATACGCTATGTAATTATTTGAAAATTTTTAATTTATCTGTTATAGCCTTGGGATTTTTTGCAAAACAAGCAAAACTGAAAATTGGTAGAAATGTAAAATGGCATTAAATGTTATATGCATTTTAATATGTTGTTGCTATATTTGTGATCAATTTTGTTGAGTGCTGGTTGGTTGATTTTGATATAGAAGGCCTTGAAAATTTAAAATTTTTGTTTATCACCATCACAACAGAATGCAGATTTTATCACAGTTAAAATAACTTTGTCTTTTTAATTTACCCATGAAGATGATCTTGGAAAAGATCAAAAGTACTTGGGTTAACATAAACTATGACACCTTCCTTGATGAATTTCATGTTAACATCAAGAAACTGATTGCACACCAAGAAAGGATCAATATAAAAATAAGTAGATACACTATGTCTATATTATTCAAAGATATATATATATATATATATATATATATATATTTAGTTTATGTAAAACTAGGTAATCCGCATGGGTAGACCCAAGGAGGATGATATCCGGAGAGCTCAATGGTACATCTAACCCACTCATATCTTGTCTTCTCTCCCACCATACTTCCTTACCTCGTTAATTTTACATATGCTTGATGCGGTCCGTCAAAAATGTGTTAATTTCTTTTCATTTTTCATTTCAACCTTTGGAAGTAAAGTCTGATGATCCAGAGCCCTGTTAAAGGGGTTGTAGTGAAATAACTTATTACATGCAACCTTAAAGTGGTCTGTTTTTATTCAAAATATATATATATATATATATATATTCCTGAAGAAACCATCTGGAAACTCAATGTTGTACCTAAAAGGATTTCTAAAGTCTGACTGCAGTGGTGATCATCTCACAGTAATAATAAAAAAAAAAACTAATAATAAAATTACAAAAATTTAACAAAACCATGTCAATGTCTCAGTTGTAGTATTGATTGATTTTTTTTATGACTTATCAACCATTTGCAGGTTATTTAAAGCCAGGAAATATTTTTTGATTACAAGAATTTTTTTTTGAGCTAATAATGATTTGGTAATATGTCTTACTAATTAACCCATACCTGGGGGAGAATAGGTAAATTCATACGTTTCCCAAGAGTATTTGCGAGTAAGTGAATATAACAAATCCAACTGGAATTGGAACACAGCTCTCCAGTTAACAATTCTAAGCTATTATCCATTACACAAGCTGGTTTAGCTGCAATAGGAAATATCAGAGGGTGTTTTCATTTAAAACTAACATTTGTGGTTAAAATGAAGAATGACATAGGGACAATACCGTGAATTCAAAATGGAAGACATGAAGGAAAGTACAAAAGACAGCAACACAAGAATTTCTCTAAAGCAGTGTTTCCCACCCTTTTTTTACAACCAGTGGGCACAACCTATTTTTGTCAACACCTCCCTGTGAAATTATGAATATTATATTGACTTCATCTTTTATAACAAGATAAAACTTAGATATGAGTACAAAAATAATTTTAATATTGTTTTCATTTCTATTAGATATGCCAGTGATTAAAATGTTAAAAAAACAACTTTTATTTGATAGCTTATCTCAATATTTTCAATGCTATGGTTGACATTGGTGCTTACTGGCTAAGGCTCTTACACTAGGTTCATTTGATAGCTTATCCCAATATTTTCAATGCTATGGTTGACTTTGGTGCTTACTGGCTAAGGCTCTTACTCTAGGTTCATTTGATAGCTTATCTCAATGTTTTCAATGCGATGGTTGACTTTGGTGCTTACTGGCTAAGGCTCTTACATTAGGTTCATTTGATAGCTTATCCCAATATTTTCAATGCTATGGTTGACTTTGGTGCTTACTGGCTAAGGCTCTTACACTAGGTTCATTTGATAGCTTATCCCAATATTTTCAATGCTATGGTTGACTTTGGTGCTTACTGGTTAAGGCTCTTACTCTAGGTTCATTTGATAGCTTATCCCAATATTTTCACTGCAATGGTTGACTTTGGTGCTTACTGGTTAAGGCTTAGAAGTAATCATAGATCTCTTTTTTTTTTTTTTGTAATTTGCATGCAGTTTCTTTGTTTAGTAAGAAGCTGTGTAACTGTTAAAACCACATTCAGCTGTATAGGAAGTTGTAAAAGCAATAAGGAAAAATTTGATAGCTTCCCACAGCTTTAGATACCTTTCAGTAATTACCCTGTGTAGCCAGTTTTGAATATTTTTTGAAAATTTGAAAAAAAAAAAAATGGATAAATGCCATTGCCTCCGAGTATGTTCACTGCTCCCAACATGAAATAAAAACTCTCAGTCCTTCCTTTCAATATAACAGAGACCAAAAGTGAGTGATGGCATCCATGTTGGGGAAACACTGCTCTAAGGAATGAAAGAATGTCAAAGAATAAATGATTCAATAATAATAGAATTAATACACTGGAGAACATTTCTGCAAAAACCTGCAATGTTAAATTTCCTATATGGTAATAAATGCTGATCAATTTGAAATTAATAACATGATTTTACTAGCAAATTTTGAAAAAAATGAACATAATAGATAGTAAAAGAGAAAATTTCAAAGAAAATAGGAAATGCAATGAAACTTCTGTCTATATTTCTGAGATGAGATATTGTAACTGCACTATTTACATAATTTGGACTGTTGCCTTCATATTTATTGTCATATTCATGAGGTTTCAGCTGTTGTACACTCCATACTTCTTCAGGTGATATTTGATGGTATTTCAAACTGAGCCATTTATTTAATCTATGTGGGTAGATTGTTCTAATTACATATGCCTTTACAGCCACAATAAGACAGTGTCAAAAGAATGGTTTTTCCCCTGACACTGCTTTTTTAACTACCTTCACTCTTTGGCAATGTTTATTTTTTATTTTTTTAAAGCGACAATTAGAATTGAAATAAAACCTAAATATCTGGAAGTGAATTTATACATTTTCTTTGTCCTTGAGAAATGACAGCAAAAATAATAAACACTATTTATTTAAGTGGTTTCTTTTACACTATTTATTGAAATGGTTGGCAAAATTGGCTAATTGTCAATTGATTCAAACTTTATAAAATGGTAAATAGTTTGTTCACATATTTTAGTAATTGTTAATAAATTTATGAATAAAAAGTTATTCTGATATTTATTTATAAATTGGTATAAGATAGATATTGTGTAATGACAAAAATACGCCCCGAAAATGCTAAGAAATCTAAGAATTTTGAACACGAGGGACCAAATCTTATTTAACACCGCTTCATTTTTTTTTTTTTTTTCGGAATCATTGAAATAATTTTCTCAAAAGTATTTTCACGATTGTGTCGTGATTTTTCATTTAATAATTGTTTTTTTTTAGTTCCAGTCAACTTAGAAATGAAATGAATGAACAATTGAAAATGTCTCTGTAGGTTGAAAAGAATTCCCCAAGAAATTCATTTTTTAGCACAAAGAAATTTGTTTTGTTTTTCGCTTTCCCTGGTTTATAAAAGGTAAGTGGAAGAATACAAATAATTCTGATAAAAAAAGAAATCGTTATTTACTGACTTGCCTCACTGATTTTTTTTTAATTCGCTGTTAGTGTTAGCAAAATGAAAATAAATTCAGCTATGATTTTATTCTGTGAGAAATTTTTAAAGAAATAATTTAAGAAATAATTTAAAATCAAAGTGCGTTTGTGGACATATCAAAAAAAGCGGCATCTCTTAAGTTACTTCGTTTTTAATACGACTTTTCCAAATGCAAAATTTCCATGTTACACTTATGTTAAAATTGGAAAAAAAGAAGGAATACAAATTATATTTTTATTTTTGGTTCGATGGAGTTGTTGAGACAATTTTGCATGCGGACCTTTTTTTTTTTTTTTTTTTTTTTTTATTGTCTTTCTCATAAAATAATATAATAATAATAACTGTAGTGTAAAATATCCACGAAATGTCAGATTTTAAATTTACTACACTGAAAGTGAAAAATGATGACGTATAATATCCGAATGAAAAAATATGGTAGAAAGAAAATCACAACAAACGGTTTTTAAAAATAATCTTTTAGGTACCACCAAGAAAAAAAAAAAAATTTTTTTTTAACTAACGTACAGTTATTCATTCATTTCGTTTGAGTCGGATAATTTCTTGATTTTTTGTCAAATAGTTTTTAAAACATGCTGTTGATTTTATTTTTTTTTTTTTTTTTTTTTTTGCATTCATTCCGGTAAAAAAATATTAATTTTGATTTTAGAAAATGAATACTTGTTTACCTGCAATTGAATTTTAAAGACAATTTTAATTTGTTATGCCGGCTCCATGAGTGACGAAGAAAAGTACGAATGCTTTAAATGTCTAATAAAAATGTATTTATACGCAGAAATCAAATTTTCTATTTATATGACATGGCTTCCATTTCAAAGACTGAGTCATTCTTTCAAAGAGACCCGAATTTATGTTTTAAAAGAAATCATTTCAAAATGTGTTTTTCGACATTGTTGTTTTTTTTAGAAACTCCGTGGCGGCAACTCGTTAATTTCGACAACTCTGATTCACTGCAGTATTATTTTAAAAAAAAAGTTTGTAATTCTCTGATGTCATTACTTACTTACCTAAAACTGAACGGTAAGTGATTTAAAAAAAAAAAAAAAAAAAAAAAAATGTATTTATCCAGTGGTGTAGCGAGAGTGTATGCCACTCGGGGCAACCCTTGAGTTTCCTCCCACCCCCTACTACCCCACAAAAATCCAGGATGTTGCACATAGACTCCCTCATATATATATATATATATATATATATATATATATATATATATATATGCAAGTTTTGTTGAAAATTTGTGTAAAAAAAAAAAAATTATATGAACACATGAGAAATCATAAAAAAAAAAACCACACCTCATCAATCGTTTTAAACGAAATTTGCATAAAAGAAGGATTGTTGCCCTCTAATACACTAATATATATATAATGTGTGTGTGTGTGTGTGAAAATATGTTGATAAAATAGGAAAGAACCGTTAGATTGATGATCCGAAGTTCTTTAGTATTTTTTTTATTTTTAAAAAAACTGTGCTCAATACACAAGTAGAGCCTAGGTTATAATTATTTTTTTTCAAAAATATGATTCTATTGCTACATAGTAATCACACTGTTTCAAAAAAAGAAGCTAAAAACTTCCAATTCAATTATATAAATTAAATTAAAGTACCTAGTTCCGTTTCATTTTCAAGCAAATTTTGAAATAACTTATTTTGAAATTTACGGAGCTTTATAAGCACATACATTCATATTAGTTTCAATGGATATGGAGAAAATCAATCATTTTAATAAGGGGCGGTAAGGTATTCATTTTTACTGACAACTATTGTATCAACATATTAATTATATTCGACAAGAAATATATGTATATATATATATAATATATATATATATATATATATACACACACACACATGTCTTGAACAATAAAAAATATTAAAAAATTAAAATTTCAGATACACTGGGTTGTATATTAATATTTTGTTTTATCATTTAAATTAGGTTTCTTGACTAGTTTTGGCCAGCATGGCCATCAGAAGAAAAGTTCTGCTTGTTAGTAACAGTGAACTACTGGGGTGAATGACTGTCTCTGAAGAAAGTGAACTTTGCCTGTAGTTTTCATTTGTTTTTTTATTGTTAATTTTTGGCCAGTCTTTATATTGGTCAAAAGGCCTCTTTCAAGTTCTTTTAAGGAGAGGCTGGGAGATTCGTGAGTCTTAGATTTACCTCCTTAGTCATTCTGGCAGCTTTATTGGTTGCTAGGAAGGGAACGTGCGTTATGTGTATATTATCTTTTATTTTTTGGGGTGTGTGTGTATATGGGAGACTTCAACACCTCTGCAAGCATATCTAGTGTAGTTGAGAAATATGGGTGGGGTGTTGATCTATGGGATTATATATTAATTCTATCTGTGCTGTTTAGTCTCTTGTTAAGTTTATCTGGACAAAGTGTTTTAAGGTGCAAAATCCGTTTGGCTTCATGTTCTTCTTGTATTTTCCTAAATTTATGTTTTGTGTCAATTTGTATTTCAATAATGGTGAATTTTGCATGGCTATTAAAATCATGTTTTTCTAGGTGGAAATGTTGTTCTTCAGGTAATAATTTTGTGGGGAATCCAACAGCAAGACCTCTGATCAGAAGGTTTTGAGGAGCTATGGAAAAACCTCTTAATTGTTAGTGTTCCCAGGTCCACCCTGACTCGGGGTGGTAGCACCTGTTAGGGTCCTAGCTATGGGCAAATAATTGATCCCCAAACACTATGAGAGTGTAAAAAAGGTTTTAATACCAGAAATACTTTGTAAAAAAAATTATTACCAGCAATAAATATTTGAAAAAAAATATTGCCAGAAATAGATTTTTGAAAAAAACAAAATTTTAAAAAAAACAAAATTAACCCATTGAGGTTGATATTTTGCAAGAAAAACCAAACCAAACCAAACCAAACCTTTCAATAAAAAATTTTGAAATACCATTGATTTTCCTAAATATTGTGCAAAATTACCAAAAATAACCCAGTTTTATGAGGTAAATATTTGAAAAAAATATTGCCAGAAATAGATTTTGCAAAAACAAAAAAACAAAAATAAAAAACCAAACCCTTTGATATTTGGGCAAGACAAAACCAAAAAACCAATCCAATTCTTTAATGGGGAAAATTAACCATTCAGAAATACCATTTTCCTAAATATTGTGCAAAATTTACCAAAAATCAGGGAATTATCCAGTTTTATAGAAATTTTCAGCCTTTGTTCATCAATGAATGAAAGTTATATTGAATAATTTTTTTAAATTTTGATTATTTATTTTATTTTTCAGATCATTTATACTCCCACTTAGTTTGTGACTAATATGTACAAGTTAATTTTGGATGGTCCTTATTTTCACATTTTTATAAAGTTAAATGCTCAAAGGTGATATATGAGGTTTGACCAAAAAGTATCTGGACTGTTGCTATGGTAATGGAGCTAAAGTATGCAGAGTGAAGCCACTTGGCACATATTGACCATGATCTCTGTTGTGCATGGACACTAAATTATAACATTCTTACTCACTTCTGCTGATTATAGCAGTGCTCGGAAGGAAAGTGTGCAGAGATTCCATCAGTGTGACCATGACAGAGAAAATCGAGCAGAGAATCTGCATCAAATTTTGCCAAAAGCTTGGTGATACCTGCACAGAGACCTATGCAAAGTTGCAGAAAGTGTATGGAGAAGAGTGTATGACATTTATTGTTTTGTTTACGACTGGTTCAAACGTTTCCAAGATGGCCGACAAAATGTTTACAGTGATGCACGTTCTGGGAGACCCACAACCAGCAGAACTGACGAAAACATTGCAGGTGTATGTGCAGCTGTTTTGAAAGACCGCCGAATCACCGTGCGTGAGTTATCAGAGGATGTGAACATTAGTTACGGTTCAGTTCAGGCGATTCTCACTGAAGATTTGGGGATGAGATGCGTGTCTACTGAGTTTGTGCAAAGGTTTTGTAAAAAAAACAAAGAATCAAACAAAAAACAAATCCAACATCAGCGCATCGAAAATATAGTCCGAAATCTTAAGAAAAAAATTAAGAAAACACAAAAGTGATTTATTCTGGTGATTTGCTGGATATCCAATTGTTTTAAAACTTGCTGTATATTTTTTGTTCCCATAAAAAAAATTCCTTGTGTGTCTTTGAGAAATTGGTATGTATTTTTACAGTACAATTTTTAAACAAACTCTTTCTGATATTGACATTCTGATATAATATAAAGATGACTTTGAAGAATAAAAAATTTAAAGTTTAATAGGAATTTTGTGTAGGAACAATTTTTTAAAATTTTATATAGATTTTTCATTTTAAACAATAATTCTTTTCATTCTATGGAAGATCAAAATGATGCTCAAACATATAATTTTTAAATATATCCTGTGACTAACATGTTTCAATAGTGGTGAAATTTTTCAGTAAAATCAGATAAACTCTTGATTTTCTATAATTTATTTTTAAATTTGAGGGCAAGGTTTTCATGTTAAAGTTTGCATGATATTTGGAGGCGTCACTAATGTTTTATGAAATTAGTAGCTGAAAGGAATTCAATAGTAAATCTAAATTATAAAAAAATATTCCTGATTTATTTCTAGTTTATTTTTCTTCTATATTTTTGTATTAAAAAGACCTTGTTGGATGCAATGAAATATTTTAACATCAAGATATTAAATAATAATAGTCAAATAATAATTGTAATGTGCAAAAGCATCAATAAACCTTTTTCTTCTTATTTTTCTGTTATATGTTTTTATTTTTTATTGTAAGAAATTTAAAATTGTTTATTCAATTTTTTTATAAATTTCAACACATTGATTTTCAGAGGTTAATAGCAAAAGCGGACTTCAAATGCCAACGTTATAATCTTACTTATTATAAAACGCAGATTGTGTGTGTGTGTGTGTGTGTGTCTGTACGTTTATATATTGGATTGGATTTCCCACATTTTTCAACCGATTTCAACAGAACTTCACAGGACTATGTAAAATTACCTTGCGGTGGTTCTGATAGCGCAAAAATTGGAAAAACACAATTGTTTTTGCACGAAATCAATTTGAAAACACGATTAAGAGGCATCGCGAGAATGAAAGGGGGACAACTCATATCGAGTTATACTTATAAAACCCAAGTTGTTTGTGTGTGTGTGTGTGTGTATTCGTTTATATATGGGATCGGATTTCCCACATTTTTCAACCAATTTCAACAAAACTTCACTTTTTTTTTTGGCAGGTAGTTTTTCTTATTGTCTTGCACACCTTTTCTTTATTTTTACATTCAGAATGCTTTAAAAATTCCATTTACAAGACAATTGTTTATAATAAAATTCTATTCAATTGGTAGACTCATAACGATTGAAAACAATGTTTTGTTTGAGTTTGGGTTTGACCAATTCGTAAAAAAAAAAAAAAAAAAAAAAAAACTAATTAAGACATGTGTGTCTGTCAACCTTAAACAATAATCTTTGTCAATTTTATTTTTCAGTCTTTATGATGGTCGATACTTGATCTATCTCTTTTACTGTTACATCCCCGGGCAACGCCGGGCTCTACTGCTAGTATCCAATATAGGCAGTAAGAAAATTTTTATGGATTGATTAATAGCTTTAGTTGATGTCTTAACATTGTTTTCACACTAAAATTATCACTGCAAATAAGATGGTTGTTGGTGTTAGCTGATTAAGATGAATGTATGAAATAAAGTCAAGCGTAATAAAAGACAATAAGTTGGCATAGTCAACACTTCCCCAGGACAATACCAGTGACTTTTTTGCCAATGTTATAATATTCAATATTTTTATGGTGATTTCTTTTAGTTGATGACTTAACATTGATAAAAATTATCACTACAAATAAGATGGTTGTTGGTGTTAGCTGATTTGCGACCATATAAGATAACTGGAGTCAACGTCATATTAAAAACTGTGAAACATACATGCTTGGTGATTCACATAGGTGGGACCAAAACACGTGGTCAGGGTGGAGGGGTGGACCTGGGAACAAGAGCATTTAAGAGGTAGTTCCACATTCTTAATAGCCTCCAATCTCCTGATCAGAGGCCTTGTCGGATGTAAGTAGGTTTGGTTTTACATATTTGATTTGTTTTACACCCTGAAGTTTTGAAAGTAGGCGCAGCGTTGTAAGAAAACTAGAGTTCGACCTTTAGATATCTTGACAAAGGAGGGCATACCCAGCTGTGGAGAAAATATTTTTTGTTGCATTTTAAGCAATGATTAAGTAACATTTTCACAAAATTAATTACAGTGAGACCCCGCCTATTTGCTTTTCAGCATTCATGGTTTCACACATTCACAGATTATTTTTTAGAACTTAAGTACTTGTTATTTGCAGACCTCAAATATTCACGTGTTTTTCTGAAGAACATATGTGTAAATTATTCACTGAGAACTCCCTTGATTCACATATTTTTTTGATAGGACATATTTAAAATATTCTTGTAATATTTTCCTGTTACTTAAGTGACTTAAAATATATACGTCTATTTTTATGGTAAAAATTGGCAGAATTGTACATCTTCATTGTGCCCCCCCAAAAAAACATGCGTAGTGCTTAGGCTTTATTCTTTTTTAGGGGCTGGGATCTTAAAAGTGGCTTACGCTTAGTTTGGAGGTATCATCACATTTCTGTTTTTAGAAAAATGTTTTAAACTTTATATTTTATGTCTTGTTATGCATATTTTATACAGTATTTTCGATGGTTGCATCGATCTATGCATAATTAAAAACAGTTATTGTATCTATGAAAGAAAATTTACGCTAAGTGTATGGTCAACAATAATATTTTTCAAAAATGTTTTAAAAAGGTTTGAAATGTTTCTAAAGTGTTTAGGATGAAAGTTTAAGGCATATGGAGTTTTAACAATATTTTCTATGTCTGCAGCAGATTATGAAACTAACACAACTGAAGAATTTCAGTAGCTTCATTTTTTGCATGCACTGTAAAAAATGCAATTACAAGCTGCTGAAGGATGGGTGTATTTTTTTAACAAATTTTCTCTATATATTGTATCAACACATTGATTTTAAACAATCAAACTATCTAAACTTTATTATTCATCACAATTAATTCCTTATAAGCACTTTTAGTGGGGTTACAAGTATTCGCAGATTTTAACTATTCGTGGCCAGTTCTAGTCCCTAACCTCTGTGAATACAGGGGACTCACTGTAATTTTCACCAACTTCTAATGCAAATCGAGGTAGTCCTGCAAACTCACTTCAGAAGCACGTCTTCCATTTGCATGAGTGTATCCGTCAGTGACTTCCTAGGCTTGTTCTGGCTTCACCAGTGCCCCTTTAGCAACCACGTATGTCTCCACATATGAAGTTACTAGGCTCCAGAATGAGGATGTGGGACAGGACTTTCTTGCCAAATAGGCTTTTCCTGAGATGGATTTACTAGTCCCGTGTTCAACCAGTTTTGAATTCATAGTTTTCCTTCTCCTATGCAGGTTGCTAACCAATACTGAAGAGCCCACCTTGTCCTACTACTTAGCTTATAACTAAGAAGATAAGGGATGGATCTATACCTTTCCCAACGTCAAGTGAATGCAACTTGATTCAGCTCTCCATTTTCTCATTCTGAGCCTCTATATATTGTATCACCTGCATATCCACAAGCATACAGCACCTTGTATTCCCAAGAGGTTACCCATTTAAGTACTGACCAAGCTTGATGTTGCTAACTTTCATGTTCGAACAAGAAGCAGTGTTCAAACATGATATAGCCATGGAGATGTGCAGGTGGTTTAGTTTGGAATGAGAAATCAGAGCTGTGTTCAAAATCCAGTCAAATTTTCTCATTCTCTATATATTGTATCAACACATTGATTTTAAACAATCAAACTATCTAAACTTTATTATTCATCACAATTAATTCCTTGACCTTTCTACAAGAAAATGGGGTCCATCTCTTGAGACCTCCTGCATGCTCACCGGTCTTGAACCCAAGTGTTTACATATGTGCAAATACCCTTGGGAAAGGTATGAGTCCATCTCTTCACTTCAGGAAAATATCAGAACAGACTGGGCTCTATGGGTTTGGGTGGCAACCAGTCAAAAGATGGGGACTCGAAAAAAAAAAAAAAATACACCCATCCTTCAGCAGCTTGTAATTACATTTTTTACTGTGCATGCAAAAAATGAAGCTACTGAAATTCTTCAGTTGTGTTAGTTTCATAATCTGCTGCAGACATAGAAAATATTTCTCATTAATAAATCCTTAAAATTAATATTTTTTGTCTATATTTCTGAGATGAGGTATTATGTACATTATTTACATTATTCGGACTATTGTCCTCACATTTGTCGCCATATTTATCACAACGTTTCGGCTGTTGTACACTCCGGCCTTCTTCAGGTGGTTGGAATGTCAAACTGAACCCTTTATTTCGCTCACCAGGGTAGACTGTTCTAGTTCCATGTGCCATGTTTGATGGATGTCAGTTATCATTTATCTCCTGTTAATTTCTCTCTGAAAGTTCTCCACTGCCTTAACCGGTTAGATCCAGTGACAGGACCCAAAGAGTGTGAGTTCAATACCTGGTTTAGTTTGCATTTCCCAGCTCCCATCGGTAGTGGAAATAATCGATTTTTCATGCTTCTACGGCAGTTTTCATGTAGTTTGCGGCCATTTTCTACTGGCCAGAGTGAGAGCCTATAGCTGGCTGTCATGAATAGGCAGGAAGGTTCTATAGGCCAGCGTGAGAGCCAACAGCTGACTGACACGAAAGTTAACTAGCATGCAAAAAATTCGATAGCTGCATTCGTCACAAGTGGGAAAAATTTAAATCTGCATGGCACTTTACTCCAATTGGTCATTCGCTTTTTTAAAAACTCAACGTTGATTCTGATCCGGCAGAACTGGTTTGGGTGTGAAATAATTTGTTGTTAACATTTTTTTTTCATTAAGACCGGTTTTTCCAGTTACGATACATTTTTCATTCGGTTTTAAAGCTGATCGTTTTGTGTTCATTTTGTTTAGTTTTTTTTAAAGGTTATTTAATTCTATAATCTAAAAGGTTATGTAGACAAAAAGAAGGGCAAAATAATTTGATCAATTTATTCAGAAATGGATTTTTTTATAAAATGCAACGCCGGGGCCATGCTGCTAGTCTTTTATAACTTGATCAAAATTATAAGACCATCCATTTCATTATAAATTGTTAGATCTTGGGTAATTCCAATGTTTTTTTAGTTCAGTTAGAGATTAGCAATCACTGCTAAAAAGGTGTCACCATGCCTAAATTTATTCAAGCAAATTTTTTTACCGAAGTTGAAATTGTTGCTCGAATTCTAGATTTCCATAAAGGTTTGTCACAGCGGGCGATCGCAGCGATAAGCTAAGGTAAATCGCAGTAAAACTGTGATTTGCAACTTTCTAAAGGACAGTGCAAATTATGGAAATGCAAAGTCTACTGGTAGGCCCAAAAAAATTTCTCCGGCATTGAGTAGGAGAATAAGATGGGTTGTTGTGAAAGCCAGTGGACTTTCTTCTAGTCAAATTAAGGCAGCCACAGATGCTGAGCTGATTGCTGTCCAGTAACCATCAGACGACACTTACGACAAAAAGGCATGGTAAATAAAAACGCAATCAAATTCCTCGGCTGCTTCCACGTCACAAAGTGAACCATTTTTTAAGGTCTGTTCATGAATACCAAACATGGGACATTTAGAAGTGAAAGAAAGTCCTGTTTTCTGATGAGAAAAAATTCAATCTAGATGGTCCTGATGGCTTCCAACAATATTGGCATAACAAAAACATGCCTCCTGAAATTTTCTCCACACGTCATAGTGGTGGAGGGTCCCTAATGGTATGGGGTGCCTTTTCTTACAGAGGGACGATGGAGCTCCAGGTGGTGCAGGGTCGTCAGACAGCGGCTGGTTATGTTAGCATGCTACAAAAAGCATCATTGGTGACGGAGGGTCATCGTTTGTGTGGGGATGGATAGTTATTCCAACAAGATAATGCTGCAATCCACGCTGCATGCTAGTCCTTGATTTTTCTACAAGAAAATGGGGTCCATCTCTTGAGATATCCTGCATGCTCACCGGACTTGAACCCAATTGAAAATGTTTGGGGATGGATGGCAAGAGATGTTTATCGAAATGGCAAACAATATTCAACAAAAAATGAACTTCATGAAGCTATCTTCAGAAGCTGGAGCAATATTCCTCGCAGCTTAATGGAAACACTAATTTCTAGCATGCCCCAAATAATTTTTGAAGTCATCAAAACCAGTGGAGGTAGAACTCATTATTAAATTTGGTTGTTGAATGTTTTCGTACACTTTTCGTACAATTTCGTAGAATTTTTGTCTCTGGTCTTGTAATAGTAATTTTTGATCAAGTGTAAAACGCCTCATTTTATAAAAATGTCAATTTCTCAATAAAATGTTCGGATTATAACTTTTTGTCTACATAACCCGATTTAGACTTTTTTTTAACGGTTTCTACAGTGTGGTCCAAAAGTAATAATATAATTTTCTATTTCAGATGGCTGAATCAAGCTCCTAGGACTAAGAAGAGTGATAGGGTGACAAGACTTTCGCACCCCACTATACTTTATGAAAATTGACATGTCGGCGACACTGAACCCTTCTTAACGTCGGCAGTACTGTGGCCGACACTGAAACCCTAATGTCCACAGTACCGTGACCATGAAGAAATGTTATGCAACTATTTTGATTTTTGAACAACTTCACTCCGTAAATGCCGAGAAATCTAAAAACTTTAAACATAAGGAACCAAATTTTGTCCAACACCGCGCAATTTCTCTAGTCTTAGGATCATTCAGGGGCGACATATTTTCTCAAAACTAATTTCAGCTTTGTCTCTTATTTTTTATTTTGTTAATTTCTTAATTCTTTCTTTGTGTTGTCTTTCATCTTCGATATTATTCTTAAATAAATCAGACAATACGGGACTTTTGGAGAGTGACAGAAAAAATCTTAACGAAATCATTTGAGCCCAAAGAAATCTTCCCGTTTTGTTTTTCTCGTAGAATTTTTTTGGCCGGAAAGGTAAGTGGAAAAATGCAAATAATTTTTATAAAAAAGAATAAGAAATCGTTATTTACCGACTTGTCTTTCCATTATTTTTCGCTGTTAGCATCATAAAAATGAAAACAATTGGATATGGGATTTTATTTTATCACGTCAGAACTTATTGTGAAAAATTTTTACGTTTTAAAAGCAATAGAAGCCCCACTAATTTTGTTCTGTATATAGACTCTAAGAGTTACTGAAGAAAATCAGTGACTTAATTTTGCCCTAAACTTTTTTCTCAGCAACATTTGGATTATGTCGACAAAAAAAAAAAAAAAAATAGAAAAATTATCGACCTCGCTGTACAAATTAAATAGAACTACATTTTTTTTTTTTTTTAGAATAATAGAAATATTACGAAATAAAAACAGCCTGATGGTGTTACAAGGAATTTACTGAAATTTTTTTAGTTAAAAAATAAATTATTCTTGCTAAATATTTAAATTTCGGTAAATTTTTATTTTAACCCCCGAGCGCTAATATAATATCCCTTCAAATTTTTCCCAAATAGTCTTATTTCCGTGCAAATGTATATGCTGAACTCAAATCAACAATTATTGAAGAAACCTATCTTTTTGGATGTTAATGCCCCAAAAAGAAATCGGACTTTTTCCTGGTCTTTCGTCAGCCATTACCGGCTTATTGATAAGTAATTCAGTGCTGAATTTGGTTGGTGGACGTATACAATTTGGGCCTATTTACTTCCTTCACAGTAATTCCTTGTAGTTAACTTTCAAATTAGAGTTAGGTGTTTTTTTGTTTTTTTTTGGTTATTCTTTTATTTTTTTATTTTTTTTTAAGAAGAAAGTTAACTTTCTAATTAGAGTTAGGTGGTTTTTTTTGGTTTCATTTTTAAAATTTTTTTTTTAAAAAGAAAGTTAAACTTTCAAATTAGGGTTAGGTGTTTTCTTTTTCTTTTGTTATTCTTTTATTTGTCGATGTTTACATATATTTGAAAGTTAATTTTATTCTTAAATTAAGTACAAAAAAAAATGTCGGAATTTGCATTTACTAATTTCTGAAAGAAAATAGTTCAGCAGTAAATGACGTTTGGACGTTAAAATGAAAATTTACCTAAATTTCAATAATATATAATAAAAAAAAATCCACGAAATGTCAGATTTTCATAATTTACTTTTTGTAAATTGTACCTTCACTGACTTGCTAAAAATTAGCATATCATGATGAAAAAATACCCAAACTTTAATTTTTACCAAGACGTAAAATGTGATGCCTAAGATTTCTCATTTATAAAAACTCATTTTGTAAACTTTAAAAAAATGATTCTTCATAAATGAAAAATATTTCTTGAAACTTTTAATAAAAATAATAAATTTTATCAAACTCAACATCTTTGTTATAAAAAAATCCAAATAGGTAACTCCATGAAATCACAAAAAAAAAATAGCATAGCATGATGAAAAAGACTCCAAACTTGACGAAAACAAAATTTTATCGTCTAAATGTTCATGTTATTATTAACAAGAGGAAAGACCAAAGTTTTTTTTAATTATTTTTAAAGATTTTTCTTTCTTTTTAGAACATTCTAAATTTTGATTAAAAAAACCTTGTTTCTCTTTGTATTACTGGAACTAGTAAAATAACATAGACAATTTTTAGCATGTTTTTTTTGTATGACACACATTAATTTGAAAAATCTTGCAAAAATAAAAATAATTGTCAGATGTTAATGAAACTTTCAAAAACTATTTACAGATGATCAAAATTATTATAAGTTTTTTTTTTATTATTAGAGTCATGGCAGAAATATTTTTTTTATATATTTATTACTCACCCCCATAACCAGTTTTATGAAAATGCTAGAAATTCGATCACATCGGGTTTAGTGATTACAATAGTTAAAAACACAAGGCTTTGAGGAATGCAAATCATGTTTTTTTTGTTTTTAATTGGATCCGCACTACCTGAAAATCAGCTCTGAATTGTAACATACAAAACTCAATAAAACAAATATATTATTTAATTTCAAATGCTTTTAGTTATTTTTATGAATTTGGACAATATTTTCTGAAAGTAAAAAATTTTTCGATGAAAAATGAATTTTTAATACAATTATTTGTTATTTTTTAATTATAATAGATTTTTACATTTAAGTTGTTAAAATATTACAAAATTAGTTCAAAGCCACATCGGGTTTCCTAAGTGTCCTTATGAGATAGATCTTTTTTTAGCGCATTGTAAATTGTATCGTTTTGACTAATCAGAAGATCCACAGTAATTAAGAAATGTAATTTTGTGTTTATAAAGGTTTGTAATTATAAAGTAATGAAGACCAACCAGAATACAATTAAGTTGCGTTATTTGAGTTAAACATTGTTCTCCTTTACTTTTGCAAAATTGTTGTAGTTTTCACAGTGGAGGCTTGTATTTCACTAAGTCGGTCCTAAATTAGGTTCGACATACAAAACGTTAGGAACTTGAAATAATAGTTAATGATGCAGCAATCTAGTTGTGGTGATTGATACCTTAATGTCTGACATCGACTGACACACCAACTCCACTGAGCTTCCTGGCGACTGCCGCTACTACTACTTATTATCTGTGGGAGAGTCTATTAACAATAGAATATGTATGTTTCGGTATAACAGAAACATGTGTGGAGAAGTTAATTTGATTTTTCAATTTCAACTGAGAAGGGTACCTACAAGTATGAGTATCATCTTATGAAATTTATATGATCTTAATTTTATATTAATCTCAGTTATGACATTTTTCCATAAATGAAATATCAAAATTAATAATAAAATGAATGGAAATACAAATAACACAGTAAAATGTAAGAAATGCAGAAACGATATGTTACCCTGTATTTTATTACTGATTTCTGATATTTTAATTTGATATTTTGTCTCATTGAATGATCGTTATCAAACAAGAACTAATCACACATTCATTGATTCACATTATGAAAGGAATACAGAATTTAATCTTATGCTTTATAATGATGAATTACACCATCGGATTTTACTAAGTTGTGACACTAAATTCTTCTTTTTAATCCCATTGCTTTTGATGAAAAATGAAGGAAAATTGTTTTTATTTCATTCATGAAGGTCATCCAGTTAACGCAGACTTTCAGAAGAACTGTCTTTTTGGTTTGCTTCCTTTGCATCCATGTTGCAATGTTAAATTCTCTTCTTTTAATCACATTGCTTCTGATGAAAAATGAAGGAATATTGTTTCATGGTTATCCAGTTAAAAGCAGACTTTCAGAAGAACCATCTTTTTGGTTTCCTTCCTTTGCATCCATGTTGCAATCCTAAATTCTCTTCATGAATCACATTGCATTTGATGAAAAATGATGGAATATTGTTTTTATTCCATTCATGAAGGTCATCCAGTTAACGCAGACTTTCAGAAGAATTGTCTTTTCACTTTGCTTCCTTTCCTGTCTGCCATGATTGTTATGCATTTTTGTACCAGTTTTGTAGACGTGTGAAATGTTACACTTTCCTACTACCTGTACCTGTAACGGTATTCACCCGAGGTGGGTTGAGCCGGCTCCAATATTGGAGTTTCATGGGAATTTGGAATTCACAAGCGGTCCCCACCCGCATGTATAGCACATGAGATTTGATTATAGTGGTGAAGGTTTTGTGAAGGACCATCCACACTTTTTGAAGGGCCGATTACAGAGACCCGGTGCACTTTGTGCCACAAGGTCCCCAAATGACTGTCTGCAGGTTTTGAATTCAGAGTTTTCTTTCGCCTAGACCAGTTGCCATCCAAGGCTATAGAACCCAGTCTGTCCTGCTATTTACCCATAGCTGGAGGGAGAAGAAGAGGATTCACACCTTTCTCAAGGGTATTAGCACGTAAGTGAATGTAATGGATTCGACTGGAATTTGAACTCGGCTCTCCAATTCCTCAATCCAAGCCACTATCCATTACTCCACCATGCCTCCTCATGCTTTCCACCTCATGCTTTTCTGCTACCAAAAACATTTGGTTCATTATTCTCAGAAACTATGCATTCTTAAAGAAAGGAAGGTTTGTAATTTTAGTGGTCTGTTCATTATTGCAGCAGAAAATTACAAAGTACATTTTATATTACAATTAAAATTTCTTTTAAATATTTTTGTGCCGATAGAACCATTTGCGTATTAGACGAAGTGTGAAGGTTAAGCAATTTTGTTTCACTGACAGACCCTACAGCAATGTATTTGATCTTCTCTGACTGTTGTATTACATTTGTCCCTGTGTTGATTTCAATTTCCCTTAATATATAGTGAAATGTATCTGTTAAACTATAAACTGATTTCATATATTCACAATCTCTGTTAATATATGTTGTATTAATTTTTCTTCACAGATTCTTTGGCTGAACAGAAACTCATCATATACATAAAAAAGTTGGGAATCTGAAAGAAGAAAACAGGCCTCTTGACTTTCCATCTCGAACAGAGATATGCTTCAATATTCATGTAAAAATTATGTATCCACAGTTTTGTAAACATCATTAACTGACAAACAGATGTACTTTGAAAGTGTTTGTTTGTCAACAAGCTAATAATTGCAAAATTCATACCACCATCTTGATTTTTGTAAATGTCTGAGAGAACAAAAATAGTTTATTTGATATTTTAAATTGATTCTGTATTCTCTCTTTAAAGTAAACAGCAAAGCTTCACTTGCTTATAATTTAAATTAATTCTTTTTATATGATGTCAATCTTGTCATATTTCAACATTCATACATAATGAATGTTCTTTTTATTAATATTGAATGATTTAGAATTGCTCTGCTGTTTTATGCTTGTATTTTGTCAAAGCAGTGTTTGTCTAAGTGATGAGAATTATATTTTATACAATTGAAAATTTTCCAGAAAAATACAATTACGCCTGTATATTGTGCATAATTCTTTTCAGCTCCAAATGTAATAATTTATATAAGCTTACTGATTTTTCAATTAGACTTTCCTAGCACCTTCATTGCTGATCTCAAGTAGCCTTAATATATGCTTTACTACTTTTTTTTCACAGGCATAAAAAAATATTATTGCAAATTTAAATAAAGAAGAAACATGGATTTTGACTTTTTATCATGAACAGGGAAATACATGCTTCAATATACATGTAAAAGTATTGTATCCACATTTTAAAAATCTTCAAGTGCATATTAACAGCCAAGCTTACTTTCAAAGACTTGGTTTTTCCTTTCTATATTAATAAACTGGAGAGAGAAAAAACTTTTTGTGAAGTTTGCAAATTTTTCTAATGATATCAGATTTAATGTGCCATATGGAAACAGATGGAGCGAAACTATACATTTGTGAAGTTTGTGAATCTGTATTTTCAAGCAAATCATGTTTAATGAGACATATACAAACACATAATGGAGAGAAACCATATTCTTGTAAAGTTTGTGGATCGGCATTTTCACGGAAATCACATTTGAAACGCCATATGCAAACACATACTGGAGAGAAACCATATTCTTGTGAAGTTTGTGGATCTGCATTTTCACAGAAGTCACATTTAGATGGCCATATCCGAATGCACACTGGAGAAAAACCATATTCTTGTGAAGTTTGTGGATCTGCATTTTCACAGAAGTCACATTTCAAACGCCATATGCGAACACATACTGGAGAAAAACCATATTCTTGTGAAGTTTGTGGATATGCATTTTCATGTAAATCACATTTGGATAGCCATATCCGCACACACACTGGGGAGAAACCATATTCATGTGAAGTTTGTGGGACTGCATTTTCACGCAAGTCAGGTTTGCAATTCCATATGAAAGGACACACTGGAACAAAGCCATATTCTTGTGATGTTTGTGAATCTGCATTTTCAAGCAAATCATATTTGGAGTGCCATATGCGAACACACACTGGAGAGAAGCCATATGATTGTGAAATTTGTGGATCTGCATTTTCAATGAAGTCACATTTGTTGGGCCATACACGCACACATACTGGAGAGAAACCATATTCTTGTGAAATTTGTGGATCTGCATTTTCAGGTCAGTCAAATTTGAAGCATCATATGCAAACACACACAGGAGAGAAACTGTATTCTTGCAAAATTTGTGAAATTGCATTTTTACGGAAGTCACATTTGGCAGATCATATACGAACACACACGGAGAGAAACCATATTCTTGTGATATTTGTGGCTTTGCATTTTCACAGAAGTCAAATTTGGGGCGTCATATACAAACACATACTGGAGAAAAACCATATTCTTGTGATGTTTGTGGATCTGCATTTTTCCGAAGATCACATTTGGAAAGACATAACCGAATACACACTGGAGAGAAACCATAATCTTGTAAAGTTTTGGCTCTGTATTTTCATGGTGGTCACATTTGGTATATTGTGTGCAAACACACACTTGTGAGCTATAATACTCTTGTATTGTTTGTGTTACATTTTGACCTACAAAGGAATTTTTTTACATACCAGTAGCTTTCAGGAACGTAACATATAAGATATCTTCAACATTATAAAATTCATACTTGTAACAATTTTAAGTTTAACAGTCACCATTTTTTTTTCATATCAAAGGCACAGCAATGGATTCTAAAATGGCTCTCAATTACACAAACATATTTATGGATGCCCTGGAATGAAATGCATTGAGTAGAAATGACCTTGAATCTCCCAACTACCACAGATATGTAAATGATATCATTTTATATTAACACAGTGAGAACACTCTCCATGACTTCAAGAAATGCATCAACAATTTTCACAGCATCATCAGATTTCAAGTGCAATATTCAGCCTCTTCCATTCTATTTCTGAATGTACTTGTAGTTCTAAACAACTACAACTCCACGTCACTATACACTAAACCTACAAATGGTCATTGCTACATATTTTAATAGAAATTATCCACTTAAAACTATCAAAAAGTTAATAATTAAGGCTTCCAAACACAATACAAATTTGTAGTAAACTTGAACACAATAAGATATTTAGTGAGAGACAACACCAGGTGACAACATTCAAATATTCATACACTTCTTACATCATCTAGAATACAAAAATCTCCTGTTACAAAGGGGACATTATGTCCAATGAACCACAAAGCCAAGTTTGTAAACATATCACCAATAGTATTTTTATGACAAAAGTCACACACATAGTAATCAGACTACATCCTTTGACTTGTGACAGGTGAAATATATTTTCTTTTTTGTAAAAGTGAGTATGGTGTTCTGTCTCTGGAATTTATAACCATAAAGGAATTATCAAAGACAACAACATTAATTTCAGTGAACCTGTATATTTCAATCAGCCAGACCATAGCATTGCTAATGTTAAATGTGCCGTTTTAGTGCCTTCATTTAAATACCAACTAGAAGGCCAAAAGTCTTTGTGAAAATGTTTTTGAAATAGTTTGACACATTCTCGGATTAAATAGGAATTTAGGTATACTTAAAGGATACAGCTTCCACAGAAAGCCTTCTACAAAGTGTCTGCAACTCTTATCATAGCAAACAACTAACCCAGAACTACCAAATTTCTTAGGTAATATAAGACATGCAGAAATAAAATTCCCCCGAAAAAAAAGTACCATTTCATTTTTAATATTTTTATTTCTTATAAGAGAGAGAAGACAGGCGTGTCCAAAAATTCCAATTTTTAAAATCTTCCTCTTTAAAAATCTTTGTAATTTTATCTCGCAAATTTCTTTCACCAGCCTATTACACCTACATATTATGAGAAGCATATGTTTCTTTATCATCATATATATAGGAACTAACATTCCATTCTTGTTAAAGAAAAAATGTTTTTCGTGAATTTTTTTTCTCACCAAGAACAGATTTGTATTTCAAAGAACTTTGTTAGTTTGAGGTGAACAAGGGAATGTTTGTACAAGGCTTATATTGTATTTTGTACAAAAAAGTATTTTTTGTCTCATGAATAAACGTTTGTCTCTGCAAATTTCAATTTGAGCAAGAGATTGTTTTTTGTTATCATCTCTAAAAGTATTTATAAGAAGGACACAATTTGAAACTCCACTTGTCTTAGTTTTTATTTTTAAACAGGGGATACAATTTGAAACTTTAAAGAAAAATATAATTTGACCATCAATCAAGCTGCTCAGGAGGATTTATTTCCTAAGTAAAAAGAAGAAACAGTCTCCACATTACTTGATCTGTCTTTTGTGTATCAATGGATAGTTCTAGAATATGGGTGTTCAACATATTTTTTTGGAGGGCCACTTTAAAAATCTAAGTCATATAGAGGGCTGGTTATCTCCAAAAATGACATTTTTAGACAGACCATATATTTTAATGTACAAAGACTGATTGTAACAACTTGTTTCAATGCATTTTCATATATTTATTAAGCATAAGAATACATAATTTTAACAAATGTCACATTTAATATTTTTTGTCTTTGCACAGCTGTTCAATGTCAGTTTTTACAGACGTCGTGGCAACACGAAGCTGATTTGCTAAATTTTCATCAGTAAGCTGACTATGGCATTTAGTTTTTGTAAGCTTCATCCTTGAAAAAGAAACAGTTCTCAGCAGTATGTGATTTCAATAAGAGAGATGATTTACAGTCAGATATGGACTCTTCCAGTCCATATCTGACTGTAAATCAATAAACCCAATTTAATAGCAGTCTTCAGCTGCCATTTGAAATGGCTGCTCAGTTTTAAATCATCTTCATATATTTCTGAAATCCACAAACCTGTTGGCAAACTTTTCTCTCAGAGTTTGATTACTTGCAACATATTTTGTACAAGTGAGGTCAGGGATTGCAGATTTTCATGCATTCAGTGACTTGTAATTAAAAAAGAACCAATTTCTTTTTCAAATGAGCAAATATGTTCAAATAACTTGTTCACCAACTGACCTTTACCATGCAGCTTTACATCTAAACTGGAAAGGTGTTGGGAGTTATCAGTCAAGAAAGCAAAGTCGTTCAACCACATCATCCTATAAATAGGCAACATCTCATTTGCGTTCCATGAATGTTTTTATAATGATTTTCCAAGCATAGCTTAAAGCTTGCTAACCATTACAACACCTTGAGGTGCCCCTATGAATGTTTTTATATGATCTCAAAGATTCCAGAATTTTTTCAAAGTGGCAGCTCTACCGATCCAATGCACTGCAGAGAAATTCAATTAGCATCAAGACAATTAGCATCAATTTCCTCTAAGAAAATCTTAAACTGGCAACGATTCAATCCCCACGAACAAATTTAATTCACATATTGGTCTACAATTTTCATAACTTTAGCAAAGCCCATTACTTTTGCACACAGGTTTTCCTGATGGATAATGCAGTGAAACGGAAATAAATAATGTTTTACAGGGGGTCCTCTATTGGAGATCCATTTCTATGGCGCAACATAACCTGATTTTTGATGCAGGTCGGAACTCACCCACATAAGGATCCTTGAGTTTCCCTTACGATTGGGAGCTATAATGAAGGGCAAGAAGTTAAAGAAAAGAAAAAAAAGACACAAATGAGAGATAAAGAATGTAGCACTATCCAATATGGCGTACAACCGCTGAAGAAATAATGCAATCTACCTCATATAATGCCATGTGACAATGTATTATAATGGAAGATGGCACCGTAACCACAAAACGGCGCACATGTGGTCTGACATACTCTGGGGACCTTTTTTTGTATTAAACACCAATTCTTAAAAATGTTTTATTTTATGATGTTGTGTTTTATTTAATTATTTTTGGTAAGGTTCAGGAAGAATTTTCTATATGTTCGCCCTTGATATTGCATAATTTAAATTTTTAATTGAAATAATATATTTAGAGATTTGTCTTTAAAACTGAAAAAGTCTCAAATATTTCCTCCCACCCTAATTAAAAATTACACACAAGATGCCAAAAACTAAAAGGAGATGAGGTGAAATAGATCCCCATAATGAATTTAGGGAGATTTGGTAACAGAAAATTTGTTAATTTTGACATGGTAGGAAAATTTGGTAACTCCCCTTTATTTTGAAAGAAGTGAGGCTTAGGAGGTTACACATCCATCACCAATATTTCTTGAAAAGTATTATTAACTATGGGGGTCTACATAAAAAACACTACGACAATACCAGTACTTTTTTGTTTTACTTTCTGAAGCGGGAGTAGGAGACTAAGCCTCCCCTCCAATATTCTTAAATAAATATTTTTTAAATAAGTATTTATTTAATTACTACTGTATTGTTTTTAAGCAAATAAAATCGATTTATAAGTTGAAGTTCTTGTATTTCTTTTCAAATTATCATTTTATTTTTTAAAAAAAGTAGTAAATAAATTAAATTTTAGAATAGTTATTTCTTTCAAAAATATCGGGTAGGGACCTAGCCGCCAGATCAACACTCCAGAACGGCTCTAAAATCAATTTTTAATCAAGTTCTGTTTCATAGTTACTGAATTTTCCTACCTTGTTTAAATTACCTACTTTTCCGTTACGGACACCATTTTAAACACAAAGAACTAAATCTTCTCTAACACCGGTTAATTTCATTCGGCGTTCTCAAAAGAAATTTCCTGTTTTGATCGTGTTAATGTCGTCCAAATCCTATTAGCACAAAGAAATCATCCTGCTTTGTTTTGTTTTTTTGTTTTATCTTCTGGTCTGAAAGGTAAGTGGAAGAATACAAATAATTTTGATAAAAAAAAGTAATCGTTATTTATTACTAGAACTACTCTAGCCTCACCATTTTTTCACTTCTTTTTTTATTCTGTGTTGTTAGTGTTACTGTTAGCAAAATAAAATAATGAAAATTAATTGAACTATGATTTCTTCATGGCAAATATTTTAAAGAAACAATATTTCTATTTTAAATATCTTGGTACCTCCAATAGTACGCTGTCAAAAGAAAAAGTGCCTCATAGCATGATGTAGGTAGTAAAACGCCCAAAGCTTAAACAGTTTTTTTTATCTTGAAAAGACTCAGTCAAAATGTTATTAGTAGGAAGAGGAAAGATCAGCAAACAATTTTTTTTATTCATTCCTAGCACGTTCAATATTTTGTTTAAAAGGTTTGTTTTTCTTGCGTCAATGAGGGCATCAAAGTAGGAAATGTCACCTCCACTGTTTTTTTTTTTTTTTTTTTTTTTGCGGAAAACAGCACAGCGTAAGGAAAAAGGCCATAAACTTAATAAAGTTTTATCATCAAAATGTTTTGTTCATCAAGATGAAAGACCCAAGTATTTTCTGATTATTCCAAAAAAATTTTAAATCATTTCTAACACGTCCGAAATGTTAAAGTGTTGTTTTGTTTTACGTCAGCGGTGTGAACCTTTATCTGTAGCTTTTTAAAATTTTAAAATAGTTCAAAAATCGTTTAAAATTCTGTATTGGGCTATTTTCCTGGATGTGATAGTGTAATTACATTGACTTTTTTGCGTTTTTTTCCCCCATTGAAAACAAATTGATTTGGAAATTTTTGTAAAAACTAAATAATTGTCCGATTTTAATGAAATTTTCAGGATTTTTTCACAAATGAATGAAAAATTACTTTTGAATTTTTTTTTTTTTTTTTTATTTTTAGAAAATTTTGGTAAAAAATATTTTTCTTTACATATGTCAACGCCCCCCCACAGACTCACACACACTTAATTTCATGAAATTTCGCAAAATACCTTTCTATATCCTGAATTTTTTTATTCGTTAACTATGACTACTTGGAGAATGTTAATCATCAAATTTTTTTTCAAACTTTCACTATTCTAACTGAAAATCTTCTCTGAATTGAAAAAAAATAAAAATAAACGCATTAAAATTATGAAATTATTCAATTAGAAAAGCTTTTAATTGCTTTTGTAAATAATTTTTATTAAGGACACTATTGTCTGAAGAAATAATTTTTTTCCGATGAATAATGAATTTTTACAAGAACCTTTTCATATTTTTTTTTTAAATTTTAATTATAATAATTTATAATAGTTCAAAAATTGTTTAAAATTCTGTATTCGGCTATTTACTGGATGTGATATTGCAATTAAGTTAAAACAAAATTTACGAATCCAAAATTGAAAAAAAAATTAATAAACGTCGATTTACTCTTCTATTTTTAATTTTTTTTTTTTCACTTTAATTGTTCCCTTTTTTCATCTATATTTATCTTTATGAAAAGGTTACATGCTTGGATTGAAGAAAATAGAAAAATGCTTTGTAACTAATGTTAAATAAAATTTACTATTAATGATTAAACAATATTTTAATTATTATAAAAAATCTGTATCACTGTGTTAATTTTTTTTGCTTACTTGTCTTAATTTTAATTTCATTTGTTATTAAATTTAAAAATTAATTTAAGAAAATTTTATAGTACTTCAGTTTTTTTAATTTTTTCATAAAACATCTTCAAACATAACTACAAGTCAATAAAATATTAGGTAATTGCTGAAAATATGTTAATTTGTAAAAATTACTAGGTAGTTAAAAACGAAAAAAATGAGTTCACTTTGATTTCGTAAATTTATGTCAATTCTGGTCAGCCATACGAGCTGTCATTGCTTCGTCTCTAAATCGTCCATCAATTATTGCCCCCTATATACAGGACTAATCATTAAGAAATTCTTGTATATTACTTTTTTGTGATATAAGTAAGTAATATTTATTTCAAATCAGATTAATTTAACTTTAAATTTGCTAATTTTATTCAAATAATGTGTCACAAATATATGTTTTATTTTAGGAAGGTTCTAAAAACCAAAAATTTTGTTTACAAATGTCTTAAAATTAAGTAAATGGTCGCTTTTAAGAGAATTTTAAAAAAATCAAGCAAATATTTAACATTCCAATCTATATAATTTCTGAGATACACCAGAATATTTTACTTACTGGAAATAATAAATTTTATCATTTAGCTTTCAATTAAAGCTAAAACAAAATCTTCAAGAATGCTTTTTCATTTTTAAAAAATTCATTTTAAACCTTAGGTATCGAAAAATTATGTTGGAAAAGTTACCCATTTCAAGATAATAGATTAAATTTAATATTTCCAGTAAGCAAAATAGTTTGTTTGCTTTATTTCAAAACTAATTTAAATGGACTGGAATGATTTCCAAAAAAAAAAAAAAAAGATAAAAATCTTTTTTTTTTTTTTTTTTTGGTCTTTTACTGCAATATAATTCTCTTTATTAAAAAATCTTCCAAAAATAAAATATGCTTTCCTGAAACTTTATTTGTGTACTATTAGCAGATTTAAAGTATAATTAATCTGATTTGAAACACCTATTATTTATTAAGTTTAAAATATCAAAAAGATGAACTTTTCAAACTAAAAATTATTGTTTATTTCAGGTAGGTATCTCCACTAAATTTTCAATAACTGGAGTTTAAAATTTTTAGAATGAAAAAAAATTTTTTTTTTACCTTTAATTGAAAGCTAAATGACTAAATTTACTATTTCCAGTAAGCAAAATATTCTGGTGTATTTCAAATAGGAATTGTATTGATTCAAATCTTAACTTATTGGTCGCTTTCAGAATATCATTTAATATCTTTCATTTTTGACATATTAGTAAACAAAATTTAATTCTCAATGTTAAAAATCTTTCAAAAATAAAATGTAATTTTCTAAAATTTTATTTGAGGAATATTAGCTGATTTAAAATAAAATTAATCTGATTTGAAAAATATATTATTTACTTCAAGTTGAAAATAACATAAATAGATTTTTAAAACAAACATTACTAGAAATTAACTTAAAAATTATGTTTCATGTAACAAGCTTCCATAAAATTTAAAAAATTTCAACACTTTTATGAAGACTTTATCTGTTAAAACATAATTTAAGAAAATGACAGGTAAGGGCCTATTTTAAATAATTTTTAAGTACACAGTATTCTTAAAAATGTTAGAAAATATTCCCTTAATCTAATTTTTTTAAATTGAAAAATTTAATATAGTCAAAATTTTTTTTTTTTTTTTAAAAGAACATTATGACAATTTGTATATATATATTTTAAATATGTTCAACTGTTATTTTACATAATATTAAAATGTACATAAAACAAAAATTCAAAATTATTTTAAAATTCTTGGTGCAAAATACTTTGTGTTAAGCATTTCAATTTTTTGATTAGTAAATATAGTTTTCACATAATGACAATATCACCTAACCATGTTAAAGTAATGGAGAATTATAAATGAATTATATATTATAAAGTATTATATTTAAAATTTAAAAATAAAAAATTGTAAACAAATCTTGTAAAAAGTCATTATTCACTGAAAAAATATATTTTTTTCAAGACCATGGTGCTATTAATAAATGCAATTTTAAAAGCAATAAAAAGCTTTTTTTAATTAATGTCAGAGTTTTATTGTATTTTGTATTTTAAGATTCAGAGCAGACTTTCGGGAAATGAGCTGTAGTCTGGAAAAACAAATTAATGATTTAAATTCACCAAGGAATTCTGCTTTTAAGTAATAAATAGAATCTTGAAATTAAAAATTTAATCAAAATTTTGATAGCAAAATTAAGTAAAAATGGAGTAACATATATATTTAAAAAAACACAAAAATTTTTTTCAAAAGTTTCCATAATTACAAATGAAAAATCTTTCTTGAAGGTTTTATTTTAGCTTCAAGCTGACAGAATAAATTTGATATCTCCAATGAGTAAAATACTTTACTGTATTTTAAAAACTAATTTGAAGCCAATTTAAATTGACTGTAGCGAGTCTTTTTGATTGGCATCAAGATTTTTTAAAATTATTTTGTTTGCTTCCAAAAATCAAATATACTTTACTAAAACTTCATTTGAGGAATATTAACTGATTTAAAATATAATTAATCTGATTTAAAACAAATATTATTTACGTTAAAATATCACAGAAATGCACTGTTTAACACAACAGTAGCTATGTTGATAGCCTGATGATAGGTCTAATGTTGTTCTATGGAGATTTTATCTGTAAAACGTAATTTAAGAAAATAATGTGAGCGCCTTTTTATATAAATTTTTAAGTATTCAGTAATCTTAAAAATGTTGGAAAATATTGCCCGTAATTTAATCTTAGGAAATTAGACTTTAAATTTACTATAGTTATTGCTCTTATTTTCTGATAATGTTGTATATGGTAGCAGTTTGAAAAAAATATGATTTACTTAGGTACATCCACTAATTTTCGATACCTTGGTTTAAAATGAATTTTTATGAGTGAAAATATTAAATTTAGTATTTCCAGTAAACAGAATCCTCTACTATATTTCAAACAGAAATTATAATGATTGGAATAATTTTTTTCTAAAATAGCTGATTAGTGGTATTTTTAGTTGTATTTCATCAAAATATAATTCTCTGTATTAAAAAAATCTTCAAAAATTAAATATACTTTTCTGAAACTTTATTTCAGGAATATTAGTGGATTTAAGGTATAATTAATTCGATTTGAAAAGAAAAACTTACTTTATGTTTAAAATAACAGAAAATGGATTTTTAATACAAACAGTAACAGTGATTTGTAACAGGGTAGGCAAGTTAGGGTTGATTTACTAGTAATCCTGATTTGATATTAGTTAAGAGTTGTTAAAGTAATTATCCCGTTGCTATATACATTTGCAGTGTGGTAGGAATCCTTTTCTCTTTTTTATGTTGAAAACGAAATCAATTAAAATGTACAATAATAATATAAACAATAAAAACTTTAGAAACGTGTTGAGATAAATAGGGAAAAATTGTATTTTTTTATGATAGGAATTACAGAATATTGGTATGATGATCTCAGTGTCTTTTGTTTAAAAATCAGTGTTTACTTGGTTTGAATCCAATAATTTCGTTTGTGAGGATGCGTTTGAAACCGTATATTTTAAAAATCTTGGTGCAAAATGATTTGTATTAAGCTTTTCAATTTTTGATGAGAAAATATAGTTTTCACTTAATAACAGTATCACCTAATGAGATTTAACTAATGCAGAATTTCGTTTGTGAGGATGCATTTGAAACTGTATGTTTTTGATCTTCCAGAGGTGAGGATGGCGTTTGATATGGTTTGGTTCCAAGAATTTTGTTTGTGAGGATGGCCTTTGACATCGCCTGTTTTCAGTCTTCCAGAGTGCTGGCAAAGGCGTGTGTTGCTGTACTACTACTTGTCTACTTGTCTATTCTAGTCTACACTAATCTACTCTACTGACTTTCTTATGGTGGAAGGGTGGATTTTATAATGATGCAAGTAGAATGATGAAATATCCATCTTTTCCATCATTATTGATGACCAGGTTATTTTTAGAATGATAAAATATCATCATCATTCTCTAGACCATAACAGATTTTTGTCCGACAGCAGCTATTCTTATGTAATTGACAAGCAATAACAATTTACTCATAAGTTGATGCCATGTTTATTGTTTGTTCTACAGAGACATTATCTGTTTAAGAAAATGACGGTTGAGCACCTTTATTATATAATTTTTAAGTAATCAGTAATCTTAAACATGTTGGAAAATATTCTCCGTAATGTAATTTTAGGAATGTTGACTTTAAATTTACTATAGTTATCGCTCTTATTTATTGATAATATCGTGTATGTTTGACCATACTTTCAGAGTTGGGCATATTGCATAATATGCATAAAAAAATTTAAATTATTTTTAAAATCTTGGTGTAAAATGATTTTTAATTAATCTTTTTACTTTCTGATCAGTAAATATAGTTTTCACTTAATAATAATCACCTAACATGATGAAAGTAATATAGAATTTTATAACGTTTATTATAAATTATTATAAGTAAAATTTAAATAAAATAAAATTCTTGTAAAAATTCATTATTCATCGAAATTTTTTTCTTCAGACAAAAATAAGTGTCCTTAATGAATCTTAAAAGCTTTTCTAATGTCATAGTTTAACAACACTTTTTATTTTACTATTCAAAGCAGATTTTTAGTGAAAAAGTATGTGTTAGTTAAAAAAACTTTTTCCATTTATTAATGAGTCCTACTTTTTTAAAAAAAAAAAATATTGAACATTTAATTTCTCCAAATTTCATGAAATTAAGTAAGAGGTACAGTAACATATATATAAAACCAAAAATAATTTTTTTAAATTTTTACAAAGATTTTCGAAAAAAGTTTCATTAATTTGTAAATAAGTCATGAAAATTTCTTTAAAATCCGACAATTATTTGATTTTTGGTCGAATTTCCAAATCAATGTGTTTTTCACCTGAAAAAACGTGCTAAAAATGACTAATCTAAAAATATGATGTCGACCACGAACGCAAATAAAAAAAAAAAAAAAAAAAGAAGATATAACAAAAGTTTTGAACATGCTAGAGAAAGAATAAAAAAACCCCAATAAAACAGTAAAAATTTTAAAATAGTTTGGTCTTTCTTTCCTCTTAATAATAATAAGAAAACTTTGATTTTACTACGTTTAGAGCACATTATCAACTTTTCATCATGCTATTTGTTTTTCAGCAAAACAGCAATGAGCAATGTTTTCTTTTTTTCTTTTGCTACATTGATCACGTTTTAATTTTATTTATGTCAGAAATGATGATTTATGATTAGTAAACAAATCGATTTTTGTATCATATTTTTTATGACGAAAACGGTTTTTAAATCCCTTTTACATTTTACATATCATAGAAAATTAATATTTAAAACAAATTCTAAAATTCCCTTGAAAATTTCGTCCATAGAAAACATTTGTTTGATTCTTTTGTTTCCATGTTTGACGCTGTGTATTGAGTCTCACCTGGAGTTCAAAAATGATGGCTGATGGAGTGTTTCATGGTTATTGATATAATCGCACAGTTGAAAATGGGGCTATAGTTTCATATTTGATTTTGATTTAGTTTCATAGATTATTAAAAGAGCGCTTTATTGATATATTTTCCCTGTTTTTACTTTTACAAGAAGCATTTGAATTTTATGCTCAAACGTTTCATTTGAATTGTTTAAAACTTTTATTAAAAAAAAAAATAGAAAATATATGAAAATGAAGCTTAGAATGTTATATTTTATATAATGTATTACCAAAATTGTAATAAAACCCTTGGAGCACCAAGTTACCAAAATGTGAGGAAGTCTAAATTGCCGTCAGTGAAAAAGATGGCTAAAAAAATTTTTGGAAATCATCAAAACCTCTCTATTTTCAAAAACAACAAAGTAACAATACACTGTATTATATGTAAAAATAAATAAGACAGAAACAAAGTTCATGAAATAAGCTTTTATATGGCATGCATTATGTATTTTTTATGGTGATATTGAAAAAATAAGATAAATGAGTTGAATATATATTTTTTCAGTGTTCAGTTAAAATTTAATCGGCAACCTTTTTGAGTGTTAAATACCTAATATTATGTTTCACCTCAAAAAGAAATTATTAAAGGTAAATTTTATTGATTTTCTAATGATCTTTCCTGGTTTCTTCATTATTGTGTCCCTGTGTTGATCTCAACTAGCCATAATATATAACTAAATGTCTTTGTTAAAATACATCACACTATTTTGACTGAATAGAAAACTCATTATATTCATAAAAAATAATATTTCAAATTTAAATGAAAGAAAACATTTTTGATTATCCATCAAGAACGGAGATACGCTGCAATATTCATGTAAATGTTATGTTTCTATATTTTTGAAAGCCTCACAGTGGATATTACATGGCCAAAAGTGTACTTTGAAATGAGTGGTTTGTTTATTGTAATAAGAATAAATTTTAAATGCCTAATATTTTAGATATTTGAAAACATTTCAGAAAAATACCCATACTCTTCAACTCCGAATGAAATTATTTAAGATAAAGATATTGATTTTTCCTGGCTGCTGCATTATTGTATCTGTATGTTTGACTAAACTAGTCATGTTGATAAATGTATCTGTTTAAATATAAACTGATTTCATATATTACTCAGTATCACTGTTAAAATATGCTTTATTACTTTTTCTTCACAGATGTTTTGGCTAAACAGAAAATGATGACATACATAAAAACTGTTAATATATGGAAATTGAAATGAAAGCAAACAAGACTTTACACTTTCCATTAAAAACAGAGAAATATATGCTGCAATCATCATGTAAACATTGTGTATGAATATTTTTAAAATCATCACATTAACTGGCTAGGAATCATGTACTTTGAAACATACATTTTTTTGATGACACTTAGTGTTATATATGAGGAAAAAGATACCATGTTTTTGTGATGTTCGCAAACATTTGTCATGATTTAGATTTAGTGTGCAATGTTGAAAAACAGATTCTTGTGAATTTGGTGGATCTGCATTTTAAAGGAATTTAAATTATCACATGGAAACACACACTGGAGAGAAATCACATTCTTGTGAAATTTGTGAATCTACATTTTCACGCAAGTCAAATTTGAAGCGCCATATGCGGACACACACAGGAGAGAAACCACATTCTTGTGAAATTTGTGGATCTGCATTTTCAGAGAAGTCAACTTTGCAGTGCCATATGCGAACACACACTGGAGAGAGAGTCTTATATTTTTTTGAAATTTGTGAGTCTGCATTTTCTCGGAAATCATATTTAAAATGTCATTTTTTTTTTCTTGGAGAGAAACCATATTCTTGTGAAATTTGTGGATCTGCATTTTCAGAAATCACATCTGAATTTCCAACATGTTGAGAGAAACCATATTCTTTTGAAATTTGTGGATCTGCATTTACAGATAAGTCATTTTGTCATGTCATATAATAACACATACTGGAGAGAAACCATATTCTTGTGAAATTTTGGATCTGCATTTTCAGGTCAATTCAAATTTAAAGCATCATATACAAAACACATACTGAGAGAAATACATATTCTTGTAAATTTTGTGAAATTGCATTTTTACGGAAGTCACATTTGGTGTGGATCATATGTTTTAACACACACTGAGAAAACCATATTCTGAAAATGATATTTTGCTTTGCATTTTTCACAGAAGTCAAATTTCCAATGGTCATATAAAAACACATACTGGAGAGAAACCAAATTTTGAGATATTTGTGGATCTTTTTTTAACGAAGATCACATTTGGAAAGACATATCCGAATACACACTGGAGAGAAACCATAATCTTTAAGTTTTGTGGCTCTGTATTTGAGCTGAAAATACTTGTAATTCCAATGTTACATTCTGAAAAACAACCACAAAAATTTTTTACATACCAGTGACTTTAGGAATGTATTAAATATAAGATATTTTTTTCATAATTAAAATGAATCTTAACAATTTTATGTTCAATATTCTTTAAAGTTTTTTTTCATTCACTTTTTAAAATGGATTCTAAAATGAATTTAAAAATCAAAACATTTAAATGCCATGGAATGAAATCATTGAGTAATCTTTTGAAAACCTTGAATCAAGAAAACAAACAGATATGTAAAATTTATCATTTTAGAGAAAAAATAAAAGAAAAAAAAAAATTTTAAAAAATAAACAAATTTTTCCTTTCAATAATAACTTCCATTTGTTTTTTAATGTTCTTTGTTCTAAAAATATAACATTTGTATGTTTTCACTATACACTAACCCTCACAAATGGTCTAAACTATATTGGGGTCTAACTCCATTAAAACAAAAAAAATAATAAAATATCCAAAAAGTTGATAAACTGTATGTGTGTGGGAAAATTCAAAATTACTTAAAAAAACACACAAGGATTAAATATGTTATTATTTTTCAATAGAAATTTTAACCAAAAACTATTAAACATTTTAAATGTTAATATTTCAAACAGAACAAGAAATTTTATTTGATTGCCCTGTGCTATTTTAAAAGATTTTTTACAAGGAGAGACAACACCATTGATGAAACATGTTCGAATCTTAACATAATGACTTCTTTTGTAAATCTTGAATTCAAAAATCTGTTACAAAGGTAACACATTATCTCCAAGAATTGATAAAGACCAAGTTTGTAAAACATATTATCACCAATTAGTATTTTTTATTTAACAAAAGACTTTCTAAAACACATCAGACGACATCCTTTTTTTTGGTAAAAATTTTAAATCATCTATTTTAGATGATTTAAAATGATAAAAAATGATGGTTAAAATGATGATTTAAAAAAGATGAAGCATTTTGAAATGAAAAAAATATTTGAAAAAATTATTTTTAAAAACAAGATGTAATCTTTTGAATAAAAAGTATTTTAAAAAATTTTTAATTTCAAAATTTATTTTAAAATTAAAGGAATGTGCAGTTTTCATGTAAAAAAAAAAAAAACAACAATTATTTTAGAGAAATTTTTAAAAAAAAAAATTTAAAAAAATTTTTAAAAATGAAAAATCTTTCTAAAAAGTTTTATTTTAGTTTTAATTTTTTTAAATTTTTATTTCATTAAGCAAAATAATTTATAATTTGTATTTCAAAAATTAATTTGAAGGCAATTTAAATTTTTTTTAAATAAAAAAAGAAAATTTTGATGCCAATGAAAAAGATACGGCATAATTTTTTTATTTTATTTTTTTTATTTGCAAAATCAAATACATTTACTAAAACTTTATGTAAGGAATATTAGCTGATTTAAAGTATAATTAACCTGATTTGAAACAAATATTGTTTACTTTAAGTTTAAAATATCGCAGATATACATTTCTTAACCAACAATAGCTGTGGATGATGTGTTTGACAGCATGATGAGAGACTTTATATGTAGTAAAACAATTGAACAAAATGACAAGTGCCATTTTACAATAGTTTTTATATACCCAATAATCTTAAAAATTTAGTTAAATTATTCTTAAGTTAAATTGGGGTTGAATTTTTTGGCTTTAAATTTGACTTTTAATATTTCCAGAAAATTTTGGTATACAAGAAATCATTCTAGAAAAAATTTTCATTTATATACTAAAAAAAAATTTTTTTATCCCTTTGGAAATTTAATAATTTTTCAAAATAAAAAGTTTTTCTAAAACTTTATTTGAAAAATTTTATTTTAATTTTAAAAATAATTTAAAAAAAATACAAAATTTTAAAATAGCAAAAATTCATTATTTTTCAATTTGTTTCTTTTTGAAAGATGAGATATCTTAATTTTTCTAAAAGCAACATTTTTCATTAACAAACATTTTCATTTTTGATGACTTAAAAAAATTTTTAATTAAAATTTAGGTTTTTGTTTAACTAAATTAATTTGATCATCAATATTGTTTTGGGCTTTTAAAAAATCGAATAAATTTAATTTTTCTTTAAAATATATTGAATTTAATGACAATATCATCTAAACCATTTTAAACTAAACATGAAAATGAATTTAACAAAATTTAATTTAAAATAGGGGTATTTAATTATATATAAAAAAATATATTTTTACAAAGAGTTTCTAAAATATTCAAAAAAATAATTTAATTATTTAGAATAAACCTGAAAATTTTATTAAAATCAAACAATTACTTTTTTTTGCAAGGATTTCAAAAACAATGTGACACAAAGAATTTTTAAGAAAATGAAAGGATAAAAAAACCATTAATTTTTAGCCTATTTGACATGATTACAAAAGAAAAACAAAATTTTTAACATTTAAAATCAAAAATTTTATCTTTTTTCAAAAAATAAATTAAAGATTTTGATAATAAATTTCTTTTTATCATAAATATAGCTCTTTTTAATGTAATGTGGATTTTGATAAACAAACAAGTTAAAAATTGCTTTTTATTATTGAATATTTAAAATTTAAAGAAAATTTTAAATTGTAAAATTTGTTTAGAAAATCAGCAATTAATCAAAAAATAATTTCATATAAACATTTTTAAAAGAATTATACATATTTTTAAAAATAAACATAAAAAAAATTTTATAGGAAAACATTTTTAAAATAATACATTTTTTGTTCATTTATACAGCCATTTTTCCATTTAATTCATTAAAGTAAATATTTTGAAAAGATTTTTTAGTAAAGGAATTCAGAGGAAAGAATTTTATTCATTACTAAATAAACCAAAAAGCACTAATGTTCATTTGCTACATTTGACAAACACCAGATTTCAAAAAGATGTGTTTTCTATTTCTATTTTGAAGGATAAGATGAAATTTAAAAAACCTTACAAAAAGTGAAATTATTGAATTTTAATTTCACAATATCAATTTAACCAAGACAAAGTAATATAGAAATTTTAAAATATTTAAAACTTTATAACTCATTCTCATTAAAATTTTGAAAAAATTGAAAACAATTCAGCAATAAACGGCAAGATTTATGTGCCTTTAAAATGAAAACATTTTTTCAGTCAATTTAAATTAATTTTGAAATATATTTAAAGTATTTTCTTATTCAAAATATTAGGGATCTAAATTGAAATTAAAATTATGATATGTGATTCAAGAAAAGTTTTTCATTTTAAACATTGTTTTATACCTTGTCTTATTCATTTAAGTTATATTACATTTTGTTGGGATAAACAAGGTAAACAAATGTAAAAAAAATAAATTTAAAAATGTATTTTAACACATAATAAAATAACTCTTATTCATTTACTATGAGAAAAATGGATTAGTTTGGAAATAACCATGAATAGAAAATGTTTAAATTAGTTTGTCACCATGCTGAATTGAAGTTGCCTGCTCTGATTGGCAGACAAGGAAATTCATTTTCAGTTGTATCTGAAAGTTATTTTATTTTTATAAAGGGGAAATTTTTATTAGCATGTCCCCAAATTGTTTAGAATATTACAAAAATGTAGATAAGGGGAAGGATGGTAGAAGAGAAAATGTTCTTAAATGAATAAGATAAATATAATATCTTTGAAAAAATCTGAAAATGTTATTTTAAAAAGCAATAGATCAATTGGTATTTACTCTCAATAATGACAAACATTGAAACAATCAAATTTTGTTATTAATTACCTCTAAATTTCATTTTTTCCAATCATGTATTTGATTTTATCGAATTTTGAAAGTACCTACATTTATACAGTTTATACCAAATAAGACGGTAATTAAACAATGATGAGAATATTAAATAGATAATCTGTTTAATATTCTCAAAATAACTTGACATATTCAACTATATATAAAAATACTACAATATAGGTACATCTCCCACAGAAAAGAAAACAATGCCTAATTTTTAAGATGAATATTGAAAAATGAAAAAATCTTTCTTGAAACCTTTATTGTAGCTTCAATTTAAAGCTTATAGATTAAATTTAATATTTCCAGTAGGCAAAAATATTCTTATATATTTCCCTATATTTCAAAACAAATTTGAATTGACTGAAAGGATTTTCATTTTAAAGACAAAAAATTGCTGATTTAATGCTATTTTAGCCATCTTTATTTAATAATTATCATTTTTTCAAAAATAAAATATACTTTTCTAAAACTTTATTTGAGGTGTATTAGCTAATTTAAATTTTAATTAATCTGATTTGAAACATATTACTTAGTTTTAGTTTAAAATATAGCAAAAATTGTTAAAATGGCAGTAGCTGTTTATTTAATGTGTTGACAGCTTGGATGACAGATGGAAGATTATCTAATGTTTTTCTAATGGTGACATATCTGTAAAATTTACTTGAAGAATATAATGTGAGCATCTTTTTTATATAGTTTTTAACTACACAGTAATCTTGACAACTTAGGAAAATATTTTATTGCCTAGGTTTTTTTTTTGTTTTATTTCTTGTTTTATTATTTATGATTTTTATTTTATAACAATATTTTTTGGGGACAATCAGTATTTGCAAAAATTTTCTATAAAAATATGAAACAGATTTTTAAAATATTTGTTTGATGAAATTAAATTCTACAAAGAATTCTGTTATTAACCAACATGTTTCTTGAAGTGGGACAAAATTTAATTTCTCAAATAATTTCATGTAACAAAACATAAAAAAATTTTACCAAGATTTTCAAAAAAAAAAATACTTTATTACTTAATTTAATTCATTTGTGAATAAAACCTGAAAGTTTCATTAAAATCAACTTTTTATTTGATTTATTGCAAAATGTTTCAAAATCATTTTATTTTTTTCGCAATTTCCTGGACTTTGCTGTCAGTGATGGTGCACAAAAAACCAAGATTTTTTAACCAAAATTTCGGACATTCTAAAAAGAATAAGAAAATAATTTAATTATCAAAATGTCTTTTGATCTTTTCTCTTAATAATAACATTAAGATTTTGATGACAAAACTTTCTTTTTATTAAATATAGGGCATGTTTTCATCAGTATATGCTAATATTTTACTGAATCAATAGAGGTACCTAGTTAAAAATTGTCTTTTATTATTAACGATTTAAAATTTAAATATAATTTTAAATTATTTTACGGAAAAAAAAAAATATTAATATTTTGTGAAAAATATTTTTCTGAACATTTTAAATTCAATATTCTAAAAATATTTTATAAACATTTCATGAAAAATACTATAAGGAACCTTTCTCTACAAACTATAGTATTTATTTTGATAAAAGTTATACAGAATTTTCTCCAGAGATCTATCTTTCGCATTTGTAGAACTCAATGAAGTGAGGATTTTATAAGTAAATGAATTCATTGAGGTAAATGAATTTTACATTTAATAAAACTGGAAAAAGTAGTCAATGTTTTTTTGATTTATATCAGATTTAGAAACCAGGTTTTTATTTTTTGGACCAGATTTTATTTCTAAAATATTTCATATGTACATATTATAATAACCATTTGAAGGTAAATTAAATTTCAAAATGCCACTTTGAAAAAACTCTTTGAGAAATAGATTTTATATAGACTGATTTTATATCAGAATTTTCTTATTAATGCCATATGCAAACACATATTTGAAAAAAGATTCTTTGGGGATTGTGTTTTTAACAGATAATCATGTTAAAATATGAACTGATTTCACTGTCTCTGTTAAGATATTTGTCATTTCTTTACTGGTCCTTCACTGGAGAGAAAATCTAACACACATTTATATAAACTTATTCTTGGTAAATTTATGGAGAACAAGACAAAAAAGTCTCCATCAAGAACAGTGAAAGACATGAGAGAAACAATATTCATGGGAAAAGCCAGGTATTTACATTTTATAAGTATCAAGAGAAAACAACTGGAAAAAAAGTATATTTTAAAATTTTGGTTTGTCTTTTAACAGAGCCTTAATATTACATATGAGAAGAATTTGGTAAGAGAAAGTAAACATCTCTGTCAATGATAAATTAATTTTCATTCATCGGATTTGTAGTTGAAATATAAATTATTTTATATTAATAAAATTCATTTTAGTAGAATCTTGAAAATTTATCAGTGATTTTTAAAATTTGAACCATTGAAATTTTATTATCATGTCAATTTCAAATTGTTTCCAAAAGTTTGAAAAATGTAGAACATGGGAAGGAAAAGAGTAGAAAATTTGCTTTTGATGTGTCTAAGGATAAATAGTAAAACATCTTTGAGAAAAAAAATATGAAGAATGTTATTTTAAATTTTGAACAGACATAATAATAGTCTGTAAGTTTAGCTTTGTTCCTAAATGTCAAAAAAATGCATGAAATATATTGGAAAAATTTTATCATTTAATAAATACTATAAATTTCATCCAGCGGCAGCTTTCAATACTTAGACAATTTTATCAGATTTTGGTGCCATAGGTTTTTACTTTTGTTTTATTTATAAAAACACACACTGGTTCATATTATGCATGTATTTGAAGATAAATAACTTTTCTTAATATCACCAGGGAAAATCTTTGGTTCTATAATAGATGGACATTGATTTTATTTAGAATTTTCTCAAAATGTCATAAATATTTTTCATTTTTGATATTCAATTTTAATTCAATTTTATCAACAAATTGATAATTTTGAAATCACCATCGATTAATGCATGCTTGTGAAAAACAATATTTAATTTTTGATATTTGAAATCGATTCTTCTATTTCTCTTTTTAAAGAAAAAAAAGTGAACCTTGGTCTTATTACATTAAATTCAATGTTTTTGTAAATTTTTATTTCTTTGATTCCTGGATAAATGAATGTTCATTTTCTTAAGTTTATTCACCTGGGATTTATTTGAACATTTTTTCCCAAAATTATATAAATCACCCTTTATGTAGATCCAATAGTATTTAATTTTTAAAAGTTGATCTGAATTTCACCAGAGATATATTTAAAAAATGTGTAAAAGTAGATGAGGTTAGGATTTTATAGATGGAAATTAAATCAACAAATTTATTTTTTGTAAAATTCAAAATGCAGATTTCAGAAATATGTTTTTGTCATTTATTAAATTTACTGAAATTTTATGAATTTTGAAACTTAACTTTTGATTTGTAACCGGATTTTAAATGCCAGGTTTTCATTTTTTTGTTTTATTTTTTGTTTCATGAAAAGATTCATGGTACATATTATAATAACTATTTGAAGATAAACAACTTTTCATACCTGATTCAAAAACATCTTTCTATAGAGATGATACAGATTGGTTTTTATATCAGAATCTTCTTATTAATGGCACAAAGATTTTTTTTGTTGTGTTGATATTCTGTTCTTATGTTTGATTCATATTCACAAACTAATAATTTCCTGGTTTCAAAACAACATGATGTTTCATGCAACTTGTGCAAAGGAAAAAATAGAGGAGCAACATAGATTTATTCAAATGATTCCATATTACGGGAATCGTCTGATGAAACAAAGGCTTGTTCAATAGAGCATTTAAATTAATGCTTTTGCATCATTTCAAGATTTATTTTTTAGAATGTTCTTTTCATTATTTTTATTCAACTTATTTATATCATAATTGCTCAGCTATTGTTTGCTAGTCTTTCCAGAAAACTGAGTTTGTTTACAAGTGGAAAGAAGTATCTCTAAAGAATAATATTTTTGATATGTTAAAAGTTTTTCAGAAACATGCCATTGTAGCATTAGCATGGAATAAGCAGAGGAGCAAAAGGGAAATTTATTTCAAATAATTTATTGAATTTTCTGATGATCTTGAAAGAGGCTACATCAATAGAGCTCATTGTAGAATTAGAGTGGAATTAGTCATAACATGCAATAAAATTTATCAAATGAATATAAATCATTTCAGTATATTATTCATTATCTTTTTTTAAATACATTTTTTACATTTTCTGTGGAAGAACAGAGGCAGAACAGAAATTCAAATGAACATATATAAAAACTATTTTAAGAAATTTAAATGAAAGAAAACAACTATTTTAGAAGAATTAAGAAGAAAAGATTCTTGCAAGATCATACATATAAATGTTTTTCATCAATATTTTCAAAATGAAACAAATTTGGTAAGGAGTTACTGATGAGAGGAACATTGGAACATCATTTCAGTGAATTTGCAGAAGAGTAAGAAGGAAAAAAGCTTTCATGTTTTTGTGATGTTTAATTCAAATCCATGGATCTAGAAATGGAAACATCAACAAAGTTGCATATTGAGAGAATTTGTGACAACCAATGACAAAGAATTTATAAACAAGGAGAAATGTACATGGAAAACACACTCAAGAGAAACTGCTGGTTCAGGAGGAAATCATAAATCTTCATTTTCAGAGAAGGGTTTTGCTTTTTTGCCATATGCAAATTTTTGAAGAAAATTTATGTCCAGTTTATTTGTGACAGGATATTTATCACATTTGAAGAATCATATGCATCTTATCACACACACAGAGAGAAACCATGTTTGTGAAAATTGTTTGGATATTGCATTTTTTCCCACCATTTTCTGTTTGGATTCTCAACAAAACTTCACACTGAGTGAAATTACCTTGTGAAATTTCTGTTCTCTAAATTTGGAAAAAGTTCAATTTTGAAAATCAATTTGCAAAAAACAATGAGATTTTAATATTTTGTGAAATGAAAGGGGGACAACATTTTACAGAACTCATTCACATATTATAAAATTTAGTGTGTGTGTGTGTGTGTGAGTGTTCATTTATATTGGATGAAAGGGACATTTTTCAAATGGTTTCAAAAAAACTCATTTTTGAAGCAGTAGTGGGAATTGTCACTACGGGAGAAACTTTTTTTTACATTCAGAAAGTTTGGGAATCTGCATTTTCAAGACAATCAAATTTATTTGGAGATTCTATTCAATGCGAACACACATTGAGAGAAACAATGTTTTGTAAAGTTTGAGGTTGACCAATTTAAAAAAAAAAAGATAGGTAATCATGTGGTATGCCAATGCAAAAGAATAATGGAGACAAATTTTTCATTTAGATGGTGAAAATTTGTCTATCTGCATTTTCAAACAAGTCAAGGGCTCTAAGCAGTTTAATATAAAATTGTCAAGTTGTTGAAGACTGAGCACTAAAATATCATATATTTTGGGAGAATGTACCATGTCCTTGGACCAGTGCAGGGCAATAGAAACATTATACATAGTTGACTTTAATGACTCCCTCTACCAAACCCATGTTATCTCAATATTTCCATCATAAAACAGCAAATGGTACAGCAAAACATCGTTGGATTTCTTTTCAATTTTACAATACATAAACATTGTAAAATAACATGTCAGATGAAGTATTTATACATAGAACTGCTTTTAGGTTTTCTTCCGACATCAGTGATTTTATAATGAGCAGTCGAATTGTAAAAGAAATGAATATCAAGTCCATAGAGCAGAAAAATTACCTTCAACAAGTTGTATTTGATAAATATGCATAATATAATGATAGTTGTTTTAAATTTGACAAAAAATGCCTCATGTGGTTAAGTTGTCTGTTGAAATCGATGAGGTTTGTTAGTTTATTTGTACAATTACATTACTATCAAATCTTAGATGGGAATATTTATTGCCGATGAAAATTGTTATTGCTGGTGCATCCATTATATTTTTCAAAATTTATTGTAAATGAAAGGAATACAATTTTTAAAAAAGAAAACAAGCAATATTATATGGATAAAATGGCTGCGAGTTTTAGTCTGGGACCACAAAATAGTTGCTAGAACCCAAGGTCAGGGTGGACCTAGGAACATCAGCAATTAAGAGGTGGTTCCATGCTCCTCAAAACCTCATGATCAGAGGCCTCACTGTTGAACATAGTTTATCGTCTTACCCAGGACACTGCAATTAGATGTAAGATTGTTGTCAGTAGGGCTGGGAGTTGATATATTTCTTGATTTGGTTGGCTGATGTCACAGATGGGTTCAGAGGATAGGTGTGGAGCAGATTAATCATTTGTGACGTTTGATACAAAACCCTTTAATTTGAAATCTAGGCCTGTGGCAATCATGTGATGCTAAGATGTTCAGGCCAGTGCCTTCTTAGATAAGTTAGTCAATCCTTATTATGGTAGTGGGTTGATTCGTGGTAAGGCGTGTTTGTTGCCGAGGTCATGGTCATGGCGACAAGGGATTAGGTGTAGATAACAAATGTTTATTGAGCGGATGGTCTCTGTTAGTTTCTGGTCAAATATGATATCTACGAAATGAGGCGGGGTCACAGTAATGATATTGAGGGAAGCCTAGAGCTGGATGGTGATGTCAAGGCATTAGAAATCATGGTTGACGTCAGGAGCCTGGTGCTGTTGAAGCTTCTAACTATAGGCCTGTTAGTCTCTTTCCTCTTTCTGGCAAACTACTTAATCAACACTGAATTGGTTAAGCATCTCACACAGGAGGGCTTTCTTTTATACAAGCAATACAGCTTTTGCTTCTCTAGGTCAGTTTCTGATGTATTAACAATATTGTCTCGGATAGGAATATTTATACATAATAGAACCTGTTTTAGGTTTTCTTCTGCATCGGTTACATTATAATGAGCATTTGGTTGCAAAGGAAAGGAACAAGCAAGGATTTAATTTTCAACTACACATATTCATAGATGTTTGAAATTTACCAAAAAATGTTTACATGTGGGTCTTCAGTTGCTGTTAGGAATGCAATTAGGTGTAAGGGTGTTGTTATTAGGGCTGGGAGTAGAGAGATTTCTTGGTTTGGTTGGCTGATGTAATATTTGAGATCAGAGGATATGTCTGGAGCAGATTATTCATTTGTGGGTTTTGACACACACCTATCTTTATGGGTGAAATATACACCTGTTGTAGTCATGTGATGCTGGGATGTTGAAGCCAGTGCCTGGTTAAGTGGGTTCGTCAATTGATGTCATGGCCATGGGTTGATTCATGGTAAGGCTTGTTTGTGGGGATTAGGTATAAATAGTGTTGATCTAGCAGATAGTCTTGTTGGATTCTAGTTGAATGTCTCAGTAGTGACAACAAGGGAAGCCTGGAGCTGGATGGTGACAACACAGAAGAGTTACAGAGCCTGGTGCTATTGAAGCTGGTCTACAGTTCTGCAATTCAAATCTTTAAGAACTCAAGTGAACTGTTTGATCCTTCTAACTACCACTCTGTTAGCCTCCTACCCCTTTTTGACAAACTACTAGAGGCCCTAATCAACTCTGAATTGGTTGAGCATCTCACATAGAAGCAATACAGCTTTTGATTCTCTAGGTCAACTGATGACGTATTAATGATCATTGTTGAAAGAGTCTATCAAGCTTTAGATAAGAACGGTGAAACTCTGCTGCTTTAGACTTGAAAGTGTTGAACAGAAATTTGTATACAGGTCTTCTTCAGATGATGAAGGGTTATGAATGTTTGAACTGATTCAGTGTTTTTTTTTATCAAACTGCAAAATGAAAGTTGTCCTGAATGGCCACTCTTCTAGATCTTTTCCTATTAATGTAGGTGTTCCCCAAGGTTCGATCCTTGGACCTACTTTCTTCCTAATTTTCATCAATGACCTTCTTGATGAAATCGCTTCTCAATTTGGCATCTGTGCTGACAATACAACTATTTACTCCCTATCTCAGTAATAAGTTTGATGAGTTCAAATTTACTGTTGATCTAAAAAAAAATGAACTACATTCTTCTGTTAATTGGGGAAAGCAATGGCTTGCTCATTTTAATGCCTCCAAAATGAAACTTTTTGTGCCTTCCATCGGCATGGCTGGTGCTAACCTCCAGGCAATTTGCATTGAACAGATCTAGCGATCTCCACAACAAACACATTCTACTGGCATCAGCACACGTCAACTGGCCCTAGCATATCATACATCTTATAGAACCACATGATGGGTACTTAAAGAGCAGCTCCTGTATCCGTATCACTTGCAACATGTGCAGGGTCTTTCACACATTTGATTACTCACCACGATAGAACTTTTACCGTTGGTTTATTGCATAAACTGCTGTTTAAGTGTAATTGGCAAAATGTTTCAGAAACTGAACTGACAACGTTCTCAATAAAGAAACGAAGAAAGTAACAGGACAAAATAATACGAAGCAAACGATATATATGCAAGTCAAAACTAGGCAATAAGAATACGAAGCAAACAATATATATGCAAGTCAAGACTAGTCAATAAGAATACGAAGCAAACAATATATATGCAAGTCAAGACTAGGCAATAAGAATACGATGCAAACAATATATATGCAAGTCAAAACTAGGCAATAAGAATACGAAGCAAACGATATATATGCAAGTCAAAACTAGGCAATAAGAATACGAAGCAAACAATATACATGCAAGTCAAAACTAGGCAATAAGAATTGAAGCAAACAACAATGAAGTCAAAAAAACTAGGCAATAAGAATACGATACACAAGTCAAAACTAGGCAATAAGATGGCCAAACAATATACATGCAAGTCAAAACTAGGCAATAAGAATACGATGCAAACAATATATATGCAAGTCAAAACTAGGCAATACGACAAAAAGTTCACCAAGTAAGAATTTTGTGTTCACTCGCAAATGTAAAAAAAAAACAAACTATAAATTCATCTGTACGGAAAGATCTGTTGACACAAAATAATTCTCTTTATTAACATTTGATGTGTTCGGTAATTGACAGCTTGATGGTGGATAAATTCAAGCAAAGGAGACATAATTAGGAGATTAATTTAGGAATACAATGTGAATGCCCCGCCTTTTTTTTTACAGCTTTTAACTCCCTAGTAATCTTTAACAAATTTTCAGTTATCGTATGAAAATGCATGTGGAGAAAATGCTAAAGAATTACTCAATAAAATTGAAATCTATTTCTTTCTTATTGCCTAGTTTTGACTTGCATATATATTGTTTGCTTCGTATGAAACTTTTTGTGCCTTCCATCAGCAATACGAATTCTTTGGAAAATTAGGCTCTAATTTATCTAGTTCCCGCTTAACATCAGCGCGAAAATTTTTTTCGGCCTCTGTTTCCCTATAGCATTCCCCCTCATCAATTTCATTATCATTGTATATATCTGTTATCTCCCCGTTGATTTCACCCACCGTAGCTAACCATTGAAATATCACATTTTATCGAATTAAAGTAATCCCAACTTCTTTTTTGGTTTTTCAGAAAACAAATGAAAAAAATTCTTGTAAAATGTAATTATTCATCAGAAAAATTTATTTCTTCAGAAAACATGTTTTTAATATTACTTATTTACAAAAGCAATTAAAAGCTTTTCTAATTAAGTAATATCATAGATTTATTGGATTCATTATTTTTCAATTCAGAGCAGATTTTTAGTTAGCGTAAATTTGAAAAACAAGTAGGTGATTTACCATCTCTAATGACTCTTACTTTTAAACAAAAAAATATTGTCAGGAAATAAAAGGTTTTGAACGAAATTTCAGGAAAATGAGTAAGGAGGGTGTAAATATTTAAAAAAAAATTTTTACCAAAATTTTCTAGAAAGAAATATTTCAAAAATAATTTCATTCATTTGTGAATAAGTCCTGAAAATTTCATTAAAATCGGACAATTATTTGATTTTACAAGAATTTCCAAATCAATGTGTTTTCAACGGAAAAAAAAAAAACAATGTTATTTAATAGCACCGCGATGATGTAAACAAAAGAAGATTTTAACCAAAATTTTGAACGTGTTAGAAAATATTAAAAATTTCAAAAATAATTAAAAAATACTTTTGGTCTTTCATCTTAATAATAACATAAGCATTTTGACGATAAACCTTTATTTTCGTTAAGTTTGTGGCATTTTTATTACGTTTGTGGTATTTTTCATTCGTGGTCGCTAGTTTAAGCGCAATATAGTTACAACTAGTAGTATTAACTATGTCGCGCTTAAATGTATTGCGTCTTTTGGCTAATTTACTAGTTAAACCTTAAATAGTGGACATTTTGAAAGATGTATATGCCGTCTGATGTTAACTACAAAAATTCCCCAAACTCTGAAAAAAAGATATCTAGAAAGGAAAAGAAAACCACCAATAACTGTTACCTTAAAGAAACGAAGTATATCACAGAAAAATTCTTCCCCTCGAGCGCCCCATGTATCGCAAAAGGGTGATGATGAGGTCACAAGAGACCCGCTAACATTTTTCGAAGACGTTAAATCTGACAAGGTGAAACAACATAGACGACAGAACGAGGATATATAAGATATAAGCTAATTTATTCTAGAAAAGTAATAAAGAAATAAAGGTGGTCGGAACGGTAGAGATGCAGATGTTCCGGTGCAGGCATTGATGGTCGAGGTTGGTTGTTACAGGTGTCGTTACAGGTGATCGCTGCTGGTCGTTGCAGTTGATCACTGTAGTTGAAGTTGATGTCGGTCGTTGCAGATGATCGCTGCTGGTCATTATAGTTTGAGGTTGATGCTGGTCGTTGCCGGGATGCCAACTTGATGCGTTGGGAAGGAAGAGGAGCTGGCGTTGCGGATGTTATTCGGGCATGTCAAAGGTCCAGCGCAGGCGTTTGCGTCTACTGCTCGAGTCCGGTTAGTAACCTCCGTAATAATTACTAACGTAATGTACGGGAAAGGTTATGGACGACGTGCAGGCAGGGACGGAATGCTGAGCGTCGAACAGGGCGAAGGAGCGAGAAAAGGAAAGTTTCCAACTATCGTCAAGTTGGCAGACAAAAAAATGGGAGCGTAACAGGAGCCTGCGTACCGACCGTTTCAGTCGCCGACCCTAAATTTAACGAGAAGTCACTGTCTTGTGGTAAGGGAGACTAGCAAGAGAATTGGTAAGATAACACAGTAAAATCTATCTACAAAAATGAGTAGAGCTTAGCTAAAAGAAAACCAAAGCTTAAAAATGTCTAGAAGTATATTACGACTTGGTTCGTAATATAACTAAACTGAAAAGTTAACTTGCTAGTCTCTACCTCGGGTTAACAGCGTATAGGGAGCACAACTGAAAGGTCAAGGTCGAAATGACCTGTTCTCTTCCGGTTTAAGGAGCCTAGGAGGAGGTAACTCCGACACACTTAATGTACACACCGAGCACAAGAGTCTTCCGAAATAAAACAAATATATTGATCTTT